>JAGFBS010000046.1:0-323031 GCA_018397855.1 Boletus reticuloceps
GGGTATCCTAACAAAACACTCTTCGCCACCATAGGGTGAACCGCGTCCACCATCCGCCCTTGTACCCGTCGCGCCGTCGCTTGGCGCTCACCCACATCGAACCCGTGCCATAGCGAATTTCCTTGCCTTCCTCTCCCTCTCCCTCTCCCTCCTCGATATCAGTTACTCGAGGATGCGATGAGATGGGGAAGCGAGGTGGCGATCCTCGGGTAACGAACGAAGGGAAAACAGTCAACAAGGATAGATACTCTGGGTTCGGTAGACTGGGCGTTGTCCAAATGCGCAAATACACGTCATCTTCCTCGGATGGTACATCTGAGCGGAGAGGAGCTAATTGCAGTTCCTCTTCCACATCAGGATCATGCGGGGGAGGACCATCTTCTGGGTTTTCTGCTATGGAAGGTGGTGGTATCGTGACACCAGAGGAATAAGAAGACGCGGATGGGAGAGAGTGGGAGAGTGCGGGCATATCCAAGAATGGGTCACTGGGTGCTCGCGCACGTTTACTGTGAGTGGCCATGGAAATTGGCGATGGCTTTGGTGCACGAGAAGTACTGGGGGTGGATATTGAAATTGAATTACCATCGAAAGGGAGGACGATGGCAGATGGGAACCAAGGCTGCCCTTGCACCCGAGGAAGGCACCTCTCAAAGGCAAGAACCTAAAAGGTAATTCGTATCGAAGTGTATATTAAGGGAAAAGAGGACTTACCCCTTTAAGGACGTCGATAGCTTCGAGCATGAAGTCTTTGCCACTGTGTGAGAGAGATGCGGAGCATATTAAGCCATAGAGGCAACGCCAGATAGATGGCGAGGGAACATACGCTGCTTCCTTGAAGGACGGCATCGTTAACTTCCCATTGAATTCTGTTGCCCCTGCACCCCCAAGTTGTTGGGGAGCACTTGTAATCGCATGACCGCCCACAGCGCCTCGAAAAAGGTTTGGTTCCTGGCATGCCCATGGTACACCAAGTCCTTACAAACCTATCAGTCGCTCGAAGCGTTCCTTTCTTGCCATTGGACCGCTTGGGTTTGCACGGGTATGAGGCATCAAGGAACCACCCGGCTGTGTAGCACAGATATGTGCCTGAAATTCCGCATGTCGCCGTGCATTGACGCTCGCGTGATAAGCAGAACGGACGGACGCTTGAAGGCGCGAATAGAGCGCACGTTGGGATGGCGCTACGTTGGCTAGCGTTTGTGTCATGATACGGCCAGCGGCCTCGTCCTGGTCAAAGTACCTATCAAACGGCGTGAACAAACAACGCAAGAAAATGAAGTAGGAAATAATAGAGTACCATGAGCGACAACAGTCGGTGAACTTCTCGAGGTCGCTTTGTGATACGCCGAGCGGTGTCGAGGAGCGATTACGGGCTGGGGGAGTCGGACCTGTGCGACCGCCCCTGCGGCCCCTGGCTCTGCCACCGGGGAAAGATGGCGATGCTGGTGATGCTGGAGTGTGCTTGGGGAGAATTGGACTAGTTGGGGGTGAAGAAGGAAGGTCATAAAGGAGTGTCTGGTTACTTTGGGCGTTGATGTGGACTGAGGTCCTTGGGGAAGGATGGCGCAATGGAGGTGGTGGAGGGCGAGGACGAGGTGTTTCCAAGCGATACGCAGCTACTGACATGGTGTTCTGAATCCAGTTCGAACTTGACGAGCAGTGCGCAGAGTCTAAGGAGGCTCGCTGCAAAGACTGCGCGGCCGGCCAGAGAGATAGGATTGGATGTACAATGCAAAAAAAAAAGGAAATAACCACTGCTACACGGCTGAGCGCTGAGCTGTGATGAGCGGACGAGGCTGCGCGGTTGGTTGTCGCTGAGCCGTACTGGCAGGCCCTGGCTGCGCTGACGACCCACGGCAAGGCAGATTTGACTATCCCAAAATTAGTCACCCACACCACACCACGAACCGATCTAGCACCACAACGTCCACTCAACGCACTCTGATCCATTCAACATCACCACAGTTCGTATACAGTGCTGGGCTGTTGATCTTCTTGATCTGATGTTTCATTTCAGCTTTCAAGTCGACACCGCATGATTTGCATAGCATTCCTGCCCATGATAATTTATCACATACACTTCAATGAATCACTTTGTAGTCCTCCATCCCTCTGATATGATGACCCTTGTCCTCCCAGAAGCTGTCTTCTTCGCTTAAAGACCGTTTAATCCTCTCACGCACTGTCCGGGTTGTCCAGCCCGCCCTCCGCTTGGCCAGACTATCCGTCTTGAGCACCGCATCTCTCTCATGCCACATGTCTGCAGCCAACCCTATCCTGCTGATTTTCGCATCTTCCGCACTCATCGTGCGCTTTGCTGTCGTACCGTGACCAGCACAGCTTTGTTACACGGCGCCGCTTAATTCGCCATCAATCGGTCATCATGAGTACCAGCCTCACCAGTCGGGCGCGCATTCCATCCTATGTCCATTGATCGCGATCATACCACTGGTCCTCTTCTGATCAATCCATCAACACCGGTCATTTGATCAGTCTCGTCCAAACCTCCTCTGGCTTGACTCGGTGCGCTCTTGGCTCAGCGTCCGCAGTACCACGCTCACGTCAATTGAGTTGCGTGCGCTACCGGGTCTGTCATGGAATCACCTCACCCATGTCATCATCCCACAAACTCTTGAGGGGGTCAGGATCCCTTACTTCTCTGCGCGGGGTCCGAGGCGACCCTCTTTTTTGCATGTTCCTGACAGGCCCCTTGTCGTCGTGATGCAATTTATCGTTAAAGCAGGAGGCGGTGCATGTCAGGGTATGCTAGCGATCGTCCGATACCATCTTTCATCCGAAACGTAAGGACTACGGTAGCGATTGTCACATGTGGCTTTTCGTCGAAGTAAAATTCCCTGTGGCGCTTTTCACTGAGGCCCATAGATCATGTTTAGCACCAAAACCTGCGGGAAAAAACAGTCCCGTTGCCCCTAGTGACGCTCAATTGCTGCCGCCTTGGGGCAGAATGTTCAGTTGTTAATAATACTGTCATGCTCCCCGTCAAGCGTTCAGCGATATGCATGTACAGTTGATGGTTTCTGTGATTCATTTTTCCGGTTGGTGTTTATTCCCCTTTTTTCATCAAATGGCCCCACTCGGCCTCCATGGCATTGGGGTCAACTTTAGGCCCCCCTGCAGAGCCCAAGTACGTACGAGGTGCGAGGGATGACGACCCCCCCACGGAAGTAAAGTGTCACGCAGGTCGAGGGTTGTCCTCATCACAGGAAACTTTCCGAGATTAAATCGCACAGTCGATCGACGCATAAGCAAAAGATAACCAATTCATAACGTTGCTCTCTCACCGGTTGGCCTATCTGAGATAAACTCGTGGTAACGTGCATAACGATCCTGCGACCCTCACCAAGGGGCATGTGTCACCTCATCTGGAGAAGGCAGGCAAAAAGGAAAAAGGGTGATCTGGAGATTCATGCACAAAGAAAAGGAAAGGGAAGGGAAAAAGGAAAGGAAAAAGAAAGAAAAAAAAAGATAAGAAAACTGGGGTGTGAAAGCACATGCATCGCGGCATCATTTCACGATTAAACTTGGAAAAAGACGATAGGCTAGCACCTTCCATACAGGATATGCTCGTGGATGCCATGGGGTCGCTTGTCAGCCAAAAACAGAGAGACGATATGTTGAGTTTGTCATCTGGTTACTCTTTGCAACCGAGAGCATGAAAAAAAATAAAAAATACAAGGAGGCCGTTCGGCAGGGCTTTGAGTGATTGCATCAGTCTTTGATATAAAGTCCGCGCGATCGCAACAGACGGGACGGAACCCGGTGGCGGAGAGGGCATTCGACAGCGCTGTGAACCGCGGTGGGACGGCGAGGAGGGGAGGTGATGCGTCCTTCCCGGGTAAACTAAGCGTGTGCGAGACGGAAACAAGGAGAGGAGTGCGGGTCCCGCCAAAAATATTGTTCAAAGGACAGAATGGGAGGAGGATATGTCAAGGCGTCTATCAAACGGTAACCCAGAATGACTAGGACCCTCCTGTGATGAAGTTGGACAATGTACCTCATTTTACGGGAAAAACCGAGTATGTCGAAAATAGCAACGATCTAAGGGGAGTGTTGTGTCGAAAGTGCAATTAAATCCGCCGAGTGTGCGACCATGCAGAGTAATTGCCACAAGGTAGGTTGACAGGGACCAATCGGAAGAAAGGAACCAAGATACGGAACGGTTCGCCTGGAAATACACCGAGCACTGATAGGTCAGGGAAAGCAGACCAAGACGAAAAAGGCAAGAGGGGGACGCAAATGAGGACTCGCAGTAGATCTTTGAGGGCTTGCCGAGACACGAGTGAAAGGTTTGATAGCAAGAAAACGGGGCCTTTTATTATTTTTCACGAAATCAGTGCCGCCGCGGTGTTGACGATCTTGGCTAGACACAATTAGAGTTCCGTGCAAATCCACAGATATAAAAGCGGAGGAGTGATGCAACGGTGCGGTGTGTTCCCATTTCCGCGCACCCTTCCTTAATCCCCCTTTCCTGTGGCACGGGAGATCAGCATACGTCCGCCTTGTTGATCACGAGTTGCGTCCACGTAGCAAGAAACAAGTGTCATAACGTCAGCGCAACTGTCGCAAACAGGAACGCGGCCTCATTTGGTGCGGATTCAAAACTGGTGCCCCCGTGGTCTAGTTCCGCTCGCTGTCTTGGAAGACGGGTCAGTGGCTCGTGGCTGAAACGACCGCATTCTGATCGTCATTTAAGGTCAATATACAGCATTTACTGACCAGAATTGGTGTTGTGGACGCTACCCAGGTGAACTGGTACGGATCCGTTCATTTCCTGTGGTTTGAGGTGATCGCTGAATCTGGTCGCTCCGTGATGTGACAGCGGCAATTCCCGACGCCCGATCACCCATTTGCTCGACATCGCCCATCCGCGCAAACAACTTCAAGTCTCGTCTTTGTCCACTTCCACCATCATCTCCTTCTCCTCCTCCTCCTCCCTCCTCTCCTCCTCCTCCCCCTCCTCCCCCTCCTTCCCAACTTATAATGGACTTTGCTGCCGCTACTGCACACCAGCCCTCGCATGGTCTCTACCCCGCGGATCTCGATCAGACCTTCTCTTCTCTCCACTCCGTCGACACCGCTTCCCCTTCTCACCACCATCTCTCCCAGTCGATCCCCCCTCAAAACTTCGATCACACGGAACCCATGGACGTGCCTGACCATCCCTCCTACGACATGTTCAACAACAATCCCAACTCATTCTCCTCCTCCCGTTATCGCGCCAACTCTTCATCCTCGTCCTCTCTCGGCCCATCCTACACCATCCCGCAGGACAACTCTTACCCCCGCTCCTCCTTTTCGGACACCGTCCCCACATTTGCCCACTCTAACGGCAGCTCGTACGACATCATGAGCAGCGTCCCTTCTTCCTACAGCGGTAGCTCCGGCAAGGTCTCCCCTCTGACCCCAAGCGACCCTATCACCGGCATACAGCACTCCCCCGTCTTTCCTCTCAATGGTCACCAAAAAGGCTTTTCCGATGGTCATTATTCCGACCTCCCTGACCGTCGCATCCCCAACGTTGGCGGTTATCACTCAGACTTCCCCGATGATTATGGTATGACCAATAGTGCTGGTTACCCACCTTCTGCGCTCCAGCCGTTCCAGGATCGTATGAGTCGCTATCAGCACGACTCCCATTTCCCGCACAACTCCCTTTCTCCCAGCTCCATCTCGTCCCACGTGGGCCACAGTCCCGACATGTTTCGAACAGGTGTCGCCCCACAGGCCACCCATTGTTTCCGTCCTGACTCAGGCATGCCAGGTTACGAAGACATCCACCAATATCTGGGTCCCAACCCCCATACCGACCTGTCCTTGATGCCCAGTATTGCTACTGGCTTCCCTGGATTGCGACACGGTCCGGGTATGGGTTCGTCGAACGACTTGCAGACGTTTATCCGGTGAGTCCCGTCCTTCATTAATTTGAAATTTCCCATACTTAGGCTTATCCTCGATAGCCCTTACTTGGACCAGTACGTGCGGACTCCAAACCGCCTTGCCTTTGGCGAAAGGACCGTCATTGTGATGTCCTCCAAGGTCGCTCAAAAATCTTACGGGACCGAGAAGCGCTTCCTTTGTCCCCCACCCACAGCGATCATGATTGGCAACTCATGGTGGACAGACGTCGTTCGCCGCGGGGAGGAGCCAAAGCTTTGTCCGCCACGTGTTACTGTTTGCATCTCCGGCGAACCCGTCCCGCAGGAAGGCACCATCGAATGGACCTCTGCGTCTGGCAAGATTTTTGACGTAAACGATGCCCCCACGGGCACTACCTATATTGGCCGTTGTGTCGGCAAACAGCTTTTCATTTCAGACGTTGATGAGAAGAAAAAGAAAGTCGAAGCTCTCGTCAAGATTACAGCACCTTCATCTGACGACGAACCTGAGCGTGTCATCGGGACTTTCCCTTCCCGGCCCATCAAGGTCATCAGCAAACCAAGCAAAAAGAGGCAAAGCGCCAAGAATCTCGAGCGTACGTTAAATTTGGAAATTCACTCGCCCCACTTGATTAAATTGAATTCAGTGTGCATCAATCACGGGTCGACCATTTCTCTGTTCCACCGCCTACGCTCTCAAACCGTGTCTACGAAATACCTTTGCGTTTCCGGTTCTGGATCCTCTTTCAAAGGATCTGACGGTGCACCACTTATGGGCATCGACAATCGTGTGAGGTCTAGTACACCGTCTTTCATTGCTCGCACCGCAAGTTGGGATCCGTTCGTTATGTATATTGTTGACGTGAACAAACCTTCCGGTGGTATTGACGCCCCGCCGCCACCGCCACTACATCCTGAGTACCCTTCCCCTCCCCCCAATGCGATCCCTTTCACAAACAACGGCTCACAAATTCCGGTCTACTACAACCAGACGGTTGTGTTGCAATGCCTCGTCTCTGGTGTCGTCTCACCCGTCCTTATCATCCGCAAAGTGGACCATCAGACGACCGTCGTTGGTGGTGGCCTCCAGGAAGGCGCAAAAGGCGTGGCAGACCACTACTGCGCCCCTGGCGAGGTTTGTGGTGACCCTGTATCCCAGCTGCACAAGATCGCCTTCGAGGTATTCGATTCCACCAAGGGTATGCCGGAGCCCGGCACACCAGGCCAGACTGGCGCTTTCTTGTCCTGCATGGGTGAGAAGGTGAACACCTATCGCCCAGTTGACGGTCGGCAATGGAATATTCCCCAGAGTCTTGGGTCAGCGTCACCGATTCTTCCGGGATCTCCCGTTGTCTCGACCCCGGCATCAATGTCGAATGGTGCTGACTACTTCGGTCAAGGTAACGGCACGGCCAACAGCGAGCCCGCCTCGCCATCATCGTCGAATGACTATTCCAACGATGGCGGCCGTGTCAAGAAGGGTAAACGCTCCACGTCGAGCGCCGGTGGCATCGCCAAGAACCCAGGTCCCAAGGCACGGAGAAGGCCCACATCAGCGGGCTCTGCCACATCTGGTCGTCGGGGATCTTCGAGTGATTCCGGTGCATCATCCGGAGCGCTGTGGCAAGTTGATATCGGTGAAACAAGTGTTTGGACGATTGTTGGCACAGGTAAACATTCCATCTATCTTGTTTCATCTTTTGCCTCCATTCTGACGACGTTGTTTTTAGACCAAGTGCGGTACAACTTCTACGTGCCGCCTGTCTTGTTTGACAACCAGAATGCACCCCAAACTCAGTCGTTCCCCATTCCATCGAAGCCGGTCACGCCATTCCCCGCAGTCGTAAAATACCTTCCCCCTGATCGTGCTGCAGAAGCACCCAAGACAAACTGTGCAACGTCGCGCGGTGTCTTGGCAAAGCCTCACCCTCATATCAGCAAGATGCTCACTGTTTACGGAGAAAATTTCAACAAGGCGGAGCCCATTCATATCTTCTTTGGGTCGGAGCCCTCACCGTATGTAGAGGTGAGGTGCACTGAGGTCCTCGGGTGTTTGCCACCGGAAAACCAGGTTGCCAAACGTCGACCAATCGTTATGATCCGCCCCGACGGCGTAGTATTCCCCTCCAGTATTATGTTCCCATAGCGTTGTCTCTTGTTTTGCCCGCACGCCTTTTCCTCGCTAACGCTATTAGCAGCGCGGTCTGCTTGTCTGGTTATGCTCTCATTGTGTCGTAATTTTCTTGCTTCGTTCGTCATTGCTGTTCAACATAGGAGCATCTCTCGTAGTTATTTGTACACCAATGGACTTCCCTAACCCTCTCTTTGGAAGACATTATGTAGCCTCGTCATGTCTGTACTATTTCGCTCTATCGGGTTGAGAATCTAAATGCATTCATAGACATCGTGCTTCTTGTGGCGTCTCCGTCAATTGAACGAGAGTTAACTTTGTGGCAAAATGGTTGGCACGTGGTCTTCCATCCCTGTCACAACCAAGTCACGGTCACATCATCACACTACCATCACACTATCATCGGCACACACAACCCACACAGCAGCCCTCGAGTTGACCGTGACGGACGTGAGTCTCCGTGATTAATTCTTTTCACAACCGGCTCTGGGTCGTAGGCCCAAGCACAAGGGCACAACAGCTTACGGCGTCACTGCTATTTACGCTTCAAGTTATTTCCCAGACCTCTCCCGCCTCCGACCTTCCTCCACTGCGCCCTATCGTAAGCAACGGGGATTGGCGAGAGTCTAATCCACACCGTGCCACCATCCAGATCAGTTTGTGCCATGACAAACACATGGGCGTCATCACCCTTGCCGTCCTTGGGCCCGTTGTCTTCTGAATCGGCATCGTCGCACTCCGCCTTGACACTTCCTTATCGCCTCTGGGACGCCTACGTGACCTATCTGTGGCATTACCAGCCCAGTTCGTGGGTCAGTCGCGTGGCGTCGACCTTCCGGATTTTGGCTCTCGTGCTCGTCCTCCCTGTCGTCCTCTTGACGCTTCTCGTACGTCCCCCCCTCTCTCATCATATATCCACCATTTCCTTCCGTAATCGGCGAATATTTATCTTTTGGGGCCTTCCTCTCTTACTTTATCTAACCTTATTTTAAACTTATTTCGCCTTTCTAAAATTATTTATTTTGGATGGTACGGCGAACCGTTCCGAAGTTCCTGTCCCAACCTTTCGAGGTTCGTCTCGACCTTCATATCTCCACCTTGAAGGTTTTTTACTCGCTTGACGCCGTTTACTATGTCGTATCGTATCCGTCACGGTTGTCGTATTCGTACCCCGTCATCACTTTCATCATTTTCCCTCCCCTTGCCTTCCCTTGCTTCCCCCTTCCTTCATATCACTAACGCCCCCCTTTTTTTCTTTCCCGGTTAATGGACGTATGCACATGCCCGTTATCACATCAACGCACCAACGCCACTCCCCGCCGCCCGTTGAACAAATACAAAACAACAGGACGTGATCTCGTACGTGATCGCACGCACGCTCGGCGTCGTCGACGATGGCAAGGCCTCTACAAGCGACACCGCCGATGAGCGACGCGCTACCGTTACCGTGGCGGTACCTGTTTCCGAGCGTGTGCCGACCGCTTTCTCGTCGGAGGGACCGGTACGTGGTTCCGAGGGCCTCGCGCCCGAGGACTCGGAAGAGGCACAGTCGGGTGAAGATGGCCACGGGCATTGCGATGTCTCCGAGACTGCCGTACGCGCTGTGCCCGCTGCTCTACGGAAGCAAGCGCAGAATCCAGGCCAAATTCAACAGATCGGGACACAGACTCGGGCGCACGCACCGGATGCGTTGCCGCACCAGTACTACTTCGCGGGAGAGGACGATTTACGGTTGGCTGGCGAGGGAGTGTTTTCACCTGCAGTGTCTGGACCGCCGTCGCCAATTACTCCACGCATGCCGTTGCACACGTTCACCGAGAATGACGGTAGGGGGTCTGGACAGACGAGCGAGGAGGAAGGGATCGTGTTGAGAAGACGAGTGCAGGGTTTACGGGAAGACGAACTGGTTCATACTTGATACATTTCCAATTCTTTTTTTTTGTCATCGGAGCTAGAGCACTTGAGGCACCCCACGAGAGACAAGCGTGTAGGTATTACAGTGGTATAACAGCATTCACCGTGATGGATTAGAAACGGAACACGCTAAAGCTACAACAATGACCCTGTCAGAGGTATCGTCAAACGAACAATGAAAAACGAAAAAACGAAGAGGACAACAATGTAGTAAGCCAAAAAAAAAAACTTGAATACATGAAAGTCCATCAGTAAAACCGGAGTTGATCCCGAGTGAAGACAGGCGGCTTCCAAATGAGATGTTCAGGGTGGATGCGTCGTCTACGCTTGCTGCGCACTTTTTCGTGCTTCTCAAGCACGGCATCCGACAGACATATTATGTGTTGACCTTTCCAATGTCTGAACAATTGTAACGTCGTGCATCTAGATTCGATGGCATCAGATCCCAAGAACTATTATCTAGTCATACAGATGGAATGGAATGGAATGCACTCACGTATTCATGACATCCGCGTGTGTGATGGACGTTTTCTGCGCGATGTCATCGACGCTGAGCTCGTCCGTTGCATTGAGCAGAAGCTCCACGATCACTTCGGCCCAGTATGCCCTGTATGAGAGGAGACCCAGATCACTGAGCGGCTTCTCAGGACTCCCAAGCTTCCCCTCCTTCTTGCTGAGCTCATAAGAGAATTCGATGATGAATTTGCCGTAGCCATGACGCTGATGCTGCGGAAGCGTTAGAATGCAGGCAACGTTGTAGTTCTCTGCGGATTCTTTCTCCTTGGAAAAATAGCCGACGATATGACAGCCAGTGGAATCCCGCAGGGTCTAAGACGAAAAGGTCGGTGATGAGAGGTGGTAGAGGGGGGAACCGTTACTCACCATGACATAATACATGAATGGTGTCACGTCGTAGTACAAAGTTTTACTGTGAATTTAACTTGAGCATCGAGGGGTAGACATCGGCGCCGCGGACATGACACCTACTGATCTAGAAAGCATTTTGATAACAGACTGAGGTTTCTGCACCATGTCAATTGGCGTTTTCCATCCAGTTCGAAAAAGGATATGTCCTCATGTCGGTATATTTCATTTCCTGGGGGATGAAGCATCGTACAGCGGCGGCGATGACGGGACAACATCATCGACGATGGGAAATATGACAGGCAGAATTCGCAAATGTACAGCACGGGCAGATGTGCGTACTCTCTTGGATAAGGGCTAAAATACCACGCATCGACTTCGTGTTTGCCGATCTGGAGTCGATTGAGGTTTTTCACGCGCGCAATTTCTGAGATGGACTGTGTCATGGAGCCCGAGGTTCGAAGTTTCTCGATCTCCTGCTCTTTACTGAACGCAGAGACGGGCTCTGGTGGCTCCGGTGGGGTGCCGTTGACGCTGAGCTCAAAGGTATCGCTTTCGGCTTCACCTTCGGCGTCGATATCCATTTCTCCTTCGGCATCGAGATCTTCATCCTCGGGTTCTTCCTCTTCCTCCTCTTCCTGCTCTTCGTGAAGAGTCTTGCGTTTGAGTGATGGCGCGGGGGAGGGTGATGTATACCCGGCACGTCCTGTGCCTGGCCCAGGCGTTGAGGCTGGCGTTGGTGAGGCGGCAGCGGCCGCATTAGCAGTGGCTTTCTTGAGAAGTGACTGGGAGCGAGGAACTTTGCCTGGCGCTTTCTGTGCACCAGGTCCGGCTTTCTTGCCCGGCGGTGGCTTGGGACGAGGCCATTCCAAGTCACGACTGATGACGAGCCGCGAACCAGTAACCCATTCATCTAATCGTTTATTGAACTGGTCCCAATGGACAAAGTATTCCCATTTATCCTCGAGTTTGGGTTCGGGTTCCTCTTCCTTGATGCTCCCTCGCGTGGCGCGCCGCCCGGCGGCGGCGGCAGCAGCAGCAGCATAAGAATTCACAGGCTTATCGCGGATTGAAAGGATTTCTGCGAGACGTTCTTCTTCTCCACCGTCCGGTGTCGGCCTACGAATGTAGATCTTACATCCGACCGTGACAGTCTGGAGGCGTGATGAGTCAGCAACAGTGCAGTGGGGTTGGCGTGTGGCCACTGGGGTGTGAAAAAAAAAGTTTTTAAAAACGTTTCGAGGACTCACTTGTATCGAATACGTCCCACCTGGCGTTATCGGGGCGGGCTCCTGTGAGCCTTCGTGGCTGGTAAGCGTTGAAACCATGTTCAATAGCAGGGATGTGGAATTGGAGAAAGTCGTCTTTTCTGCTGACTGAACGCCCGAGTCAGAGATGCGCCGAAAATGATGACTAAGCATGAGGAGGTGAGCCACCACCTCCTCTCAGGGAAACTACCATACAGCATGTATGTATAGCCTGCTGCGTATCACTATTGGCATTCGAAGCTGACTGCGCCCTCTTTGCTATGTAGTGGGGTGCTACTATCATGGTACGTAACAAGTCTAGTTGCTGACGGGCATCTCCGCGGCCGCAAACCACTATCCAGATTGGATGTATAATTGTTTCCAATTGACCTATTATTTTATTGCAACGGGGATCAACGTTGGACCCTTCGATTCCATGACTGGAACGGATCAATGCAACACCATTGCGTGATCCATCGTAATCCCCATTGTTCAACGGCAGTGCTCATTGTATGCCACCCGGTCGAGAATACTCGAGTTGTTCTTTGAAAACCCATGTGGTCTTATTATTTCTTGCTCAGACAAAGATTCCAAATTGGAGATGCTGAAAAATTGGGCCCAAACACAAGGTGGGTCATAGTGGGGATTAAGGCGCGTGCGGCGGCCGACCCTCCAATCTCTATTCATCTCAGGGCCGTTGAATCGAGCGCCACAACACCAACTATAGCCTTCTCATGCTGATTGATTGCTGCTAGATGAAGAAAAACCAGTGGCCCCTCGCTGTGGTTATGGTAGGGAGTGGAATGGCAACGAACTTGCAGGGTAACGTCATAGTAGGTCGCTGACGGGCCGGTACCAGTAGGGACCACCATAAATCCTTTGTGTCAACTCGTGATTTTTTGGGACCTTCCAAAGGGGGTAGAAGGAAGCCCGTTGATTCTCGACCTTCCTCTGATGTCTACGACACCATGTGGGTATTCTCTATTGTCATGCGCATGGATCGTTGACCGCTGTTGAGTTACGGGTGCAGAAAGGAGATTGCCATGGTATACATGCGGCCCGCTGATGGGCACGTAGGTACGGTACAAGGTTAAGTTTGACAGGTTCGGGAGAGCTAACCATAGATATCGAGCTGCGTTGCCAAGGTAGAGCGATCACGCTGCACGGTTTAGTCGGAGTCGACGCGGACCCAGACTCGAACGGAAACCGATTGGGTACTGTATTCCCAGAGTTCGGTTCGACCCGTGGCGCGCTTGTGTCACGATCATACCCCCTGGGGTGGTCATGCCGGAATGGTAGACCCCATTGGTATGGAGTAAGGTTGTCATGTCGTACGCATATCTACAAGGCCCAGATGATGACCGGTTTACTTACCTGCTGCTGTCATGACCTCCACTCCAGGGACGCGTTGACTGCGTTCGACCCATTTGGCATACGATCCTTGCCCCTGTCGGGTCAAAGTACCGGGCCGGCGCATCAGAGATATTTTGCTACGGCTTCCATGGCCGAATTTCCTATCTAACCAATCATGTGGTGCCTCCGTAGCGCCCCAGTCCTCACACGGTCGATAAGATTGATAGTAGACTGGATGGTGCGAGATCCGTCCCCTCACGCTCGAATTCTGTTTCCGCGCCGCTGTTTGTTAACGTGAAACTCGGTGTTTACCGTGACCTTTCCGTTTCAACGTGTGCTCGTTGAGCGGGGCCAGAACGTGACAGCGTTATCGACACGTTCGTCAGGAAACTCGCACACAGAGAGAAAGCCGGTCGGGAGCCGCATCAGAAGGGCCTTATCTGATTTTCTTCAGGGCAGCCTGTCCGCGGAGTGAGACAGCTCCAACCAGAGGACCCTTTCGATTCCATTGCCATTCTGGCACTCGCAACGCCTGGCGTCAAAAATTACTTCCCTTCACAGTCCGCGATGGCAGATAGGGTTGAGATAGCGACATACCTTCTTCTTTACCTTCCATCAGACTGGGACTCCCGTCGCACTGCGAACCTGCCAAGCGATCTGCATTCCAGTTCGAAAAGCGTGGGTCTGGCGTGGCAAGTGATATATTCAATACTCTGTTTGACCAATGGTCGGACTTATTTGACCTGTCTCCCGTCTTGCGCGACCACCAAAGTGATAGACAAGATGGGTTTGTTCACTCCGTGACCGATTTGTCGGAAACGCCGAAACACACAACACGATTGCAAAGTATAAACACACCATGGAGCCCACTCTCTGTTGCCTTTTAGTGGACTAACGTGTGTTTTATGAAACGAATTCAAACTCCCAAGTCTAGCGCTCCCTTTCTATCCCGAAGTTCACTCTCAATGCGTGGCTACTCGCACATCCAACTTGGACGTACAGAGCGGATAGGAACACAGTCCGCATTCGATGTTAACCTCGAGTGCACAGAGGAACGAAATAAAACTTACTGCTTTCCCTGGTGCCTACTTGGTCTGTCTCATTCGTCGTGGCGGCACACTCACGCTGGCCTTTCCCATGTGCGGCAGTGCCAGAGGTAGCGCCCATTTTGAGAAAAGGCACACTGTTCACCCCGGATTCGAACGGTACCGTTGACATTGGCCAAACCGATGACGAAAAACCGCAGGTATGGCAAGGTGAAAAAGACTCGTCAAGGCACGGAACGCGGTGCGTTCCTTGTTCCTTTGTGGTCAGGCTCATCCTGGCCTCCAACCTGGTGTGCCTTACGATGTGCTAACCTCGCCACCAACAGGTGACATTGTACACGGGTCACGAGCAATCTGGTGATCTAATAGGGCCTGTTGAGACCGTAACCATGACATCTTGGTCAAATCACCTCATCGTATCATACGCACAGGATACATTTACATCCTTCTCGTGCTGATGTGACAATTCCGTCATTTTGGTCCCTATCTTTCGTTCATCTTCATCTTGATGTGGCAACTAGCACTGAGATTATGCCAACGCTTCGCCCTGCAAGCGCGGATGTTCCTTGCAGGTGGCGCGTGCTGCGATGTGAATGATGGGCGAGAGCTCGAGGTTCTCATGCATGTGGCTCAGAGGATCGCTGTGAGAAGTTTATGCTCAATTTTTGTAAATAATAAAATCACTCTTTATCAGCGTCCTGGACAAATCCACCTCATGGAACGACCATTCCTGCTACATGAGCATGACCCATGTGTGTCGATACATATGTCTGTCTTTCCGGAGCCTAACTCAGTGGGATGCATCGTCAACACCAACTGTCGCTGAATCAGGACCCGATGAGAGTCCATGGATATTCATGTTGACGTTTACTATGCGTCCAGTGATCAACTGTATGAAGGTACGGCGACCCGCTTCTAGTGATCGAGTTCACGACGAGAACAAATTCTTAGAAAGTCTGATATCTGTGGTGTCGATAACGATCTTGCACCACTGGCAGATATGTTCCTTCCTTTGCAAAGTTGGATCCACCAAATTTGATGGTCTTGACATCTCAAATTGGCTCCGGGGGATATTGACGGAGAACCACCGTCATGGAGAGTCACGATGCTCTCCATCAACATAACGCGCTCATCGCAACCACGTCGCGGACGACGGCGCTACGACCAACTTGTGGTACTTTGCCCAAAATAACGCGCGCCTTCTCGACAGGGACCATTGAACGCCGTGAACCACCCAGCAACCAGCGTCATCAAACTGACCATCTGTGGAGACGGTTGTCGTCAGTTCGGCGCAAAGATGCTGTGCACGGATGATCCATCATCGTGGAAGGCTATGCGGTACAACGGCGAAGTATGACCACTGCCATGGACGATGTCATGTTCTGGTCTAAGTATGGTCGTGTTCTAGTCTGTTGAATAAGAAGCGCTGAAATTAGCACTTTGTGCTGGATAGTATCAACGTCACCCCCAGTCCTGGGTAGATTGCTTTCCGAGTGGGCATGGTTTCGAAGGTTCGTTGTCAAGCCCTCTATCGGAATTGCGTTGATTCCAGCGCATATAGTCAGCATTGTCCACTAAAAATGTCGCATGCTCGTCGTTATCGCGCGCAAGCGCCATGGACACCGCGGACGGACTGATGGCGTTCCAGCCTCACATCACCTGACGCATACATGCTCTACTTGGACCGTTGAACGTGAGCCACCCCCACTGGTATCACCCGCATCATCCGATTGACCAACCTACGTGGCCATCGTCAGCTGGGTACCGGAGCGCTGTGCACGCATGATCAGTAAAGCAAGTACACCGTCTGGTTGGAGGACGTGGAATCATTGTCACTGTTGATGTCTGCGTCACGTCGTTGAGGACGAAAGCAATTGAAATCAAGTGGGAAGGTCGTGGTAAGAGAAGTAAATGGTACTTGAAGATTCCTCACTCAACATTTTCTGGCACCCTCCGTCTTAGTATGTATTCACAAGCCTGCGCATGTCCTGCAACATGCGGTGACTATAATCTGCTCAATTCACGAATTCACTATGGGTTTCTCTCCAGAATGATGTGCACAGTGGGTCTATGACGCTTTCAGTGAGTGTGAATCAGGTGATTTACGCATCGATCACTCGAAACCGGCGATGAACACCAGGATGATCCTCGAACGAAGGGATGGAAGTGAATAGCCCCTTTATCTCGCAATCTCCGGTACAATCTGTCATCGACGATGGGAACAGACCCGGACCAGAGGGCACTGCTAAAGGGGCCTCGCTGAAAGGGAAACTGGAAGGCGCTCCAACACAAGCTCGCGGTGACAAGAATGGCGATGGGAGAAGGAACGAGGGTGAGCAGAGGTGTCCGTCCCGACGTCGCATATACAGATCTAACGCTATCGTGAGTCACATATAACCAAGTTAGTTGGTCAGATATGAAACGGTCACCCCAATCTCGCTGCGCTCTCCAGTCGAAGAATCCACCTGTAGCACACAGTCCCAACACATCCATGCGACTTAGTCGCCCCACTAAGGATGTCGGATATCACACATGATACGTCGACCTACCTTTTATGCGGCGCTTTGCCTGAGGAAAACCATACGAGGGAAATGTCACTGTGACTGCATTCTTTCATTCGAAGCTAATGCAAGCTATTCACCTTCACGTACACCCATGGCGCACAGGAATCAGCGTCAGCATGAGTGTGAGCTCTTTGCAGGGGTACGCGCAGTCGCCTGTGCCTCTCATCAAGCTCTCGCACCTAAGCTTGTCCGTGGTCGTCGTGGAGTCCTTAGCAACCGAGGCCGATGAGTGTTTCTTCTTCATTTTGACAAGCACCTTGTGAGTAATCTTATACGCGGCTTTTTGTTACGCGATGAGCGCTCAGACGTCTTGGATGTTCGCGTCCGTCATGGTGATCATCGTCGGCAAGTCGCGGATCGTTTTTTTGTAGTGGATAGCAGTTGCGCAGGCGCTCGCGATGACGGTGAAATCAAATGCCTGAGTTTATTTGTTTGTGTGTACGCGGTGTCGCTTCCTTTCAAAAGACCTTGGGATCGTCATACCATCGAGGATGCACCACGCGCTCCAGATACAGGAGATCCTTCTACATATCTTCAGTCACTGTTATTCATGGCCTGATAGAGGAAGTCGATCCGATCTGGTATCTCTGGCCAGAACATGTCGCGCATTTAAAGAACCAGCGCTGGATGTAGCCTGGGAATGTTTATACAACCTAGCCCCGCTCGCGCAGTGTCTTCCAGAAACAGCTGGGCACCAGGTAAGATGGTTCCAAGTATTCATCACACTTTGTCTGATCTTTCATTTTTCTCCCCCCATTCCACGACTTAGCGTTCATTTAGTATACCGCTTACACAGACCGAATGGGATATACTTCGGAGTTATACACGTCGCATCCGATGCATACTGGACTTCAGACGGGGACTCGATGAGAAATCTATTGAAGTCCTCTCGAACCCTCCTACCACTGGGCCGTTGTTCCCGAACCTCCGCCACCTGCGGTGCAAATATACAACTAAATCCATGCATCTGTTGCACCTTCCTTTCCCTTCCCTGATCTCCATTGAAGTCAACTTCGAGGACCCACATTGGTTCGAGGATTCTCTCCAGTCATTGCCGGAGTTCTCCCCGAATATCAACAGCCTTTCCCTTTATGTGTGTCGATCTGATATCGCATTCAACAAATTGGTTTCCAGTCGCATCTGCCAGTGGCGAAACCTTCAGACCGTGATTTGTCCTAAAATCTCCCTGGACGTCGATGCTCTTGCGCATCTGTCTCGGATGCCTGCGTTGACCCAGT
The DNA here is from genome assembly GCA_018397855.1 of Boletus reticuloceps. Classification (NCBI taxonomy): domain Eukaryota; kingdom Fungi; phylum Basidiomycota; class Agaricomycetes; order Boletales; family Boletaceae; genus Boletus; species Boletus reticuloceps. The sequence continues at coordinate 18,255 of JAGFBS010000046.1, forward strand.
TCACCTTCAAGCAGATCCTTACATTGCCGGATTGCGACATACCCTTTTTCTTCCCCAACTTGCGCAACTTGACGGTACAACCTGCCTCATTGGGCTCAATGCCACAGTTACTCTCCCAGATCCGACTGCCTGCTATCAGAGATTTTACTGTCATCTTTGACAGCTGCCCTTCAAAGCAGGAATTCACCTCCTTCTTGGTCGGTGTTCAGATATCCAATGCTAGTCGCACCATGGATGTCCTCTTTTTGTATCAATCACCCTCCCCGAGTAATATCGTTCGCCCGGATCTCCTAGTTTGCTTTGCAGACTTGCGGCCGTGTATGGCATTCAGCGGTCTTCGTTGTATAGACATCAATATCGAGTGCACTGTGGGCCTGACAGACAGTGATCTGCTAGCACTGGCTTCGGCATGGCCAAACTTGGAACGCTTCGTCATAAATTCGGATTGGGGCTGGAACACGCCAGGTGGAATCACTCCAAATGGACTTCTACAACTCCTGCAGAAATGTCAGTCGCTCAATTGGATTGCCCTCGCCATGGATACACGAGGGTATAGCGAACTGCCTCCAAGTGGACACTTTGCGAGCCATGGGGTGACACTGCCATGCCACCTTTTCCTCGATGTCCTCGACTCAATTGTGGAACCGGAATCTGTCCCCGCCATCGCTGCTTTCTTTACCGCCATCGCTCATCACTCCCACTTTTCTCTACATGCTTGGTGTGGTGGGAAAATGATAAAACCGCCGGGCTGGGAGGTCTCTAAAGACTATTGGAAAGATGTATCCAGACAAGCCAGAGATGCCATCAGTCGACGGCCTTGAATGACTTTTGGGTATTTATTGGCGGGTCGCCTCGTAACATTATCTAGTTGCCACACTATACATTCTGTTTCCAGTTGTATCTGCCAGTGGCAAAACCTCCAGACAGTATATTGTGCTTGGATATTCTTGTGTATCTCACCTGTCTGCACTTACCAGTCTCGACATGCTGATTGCTGCCTTCCCAACTTCCGACTCGCCCCTTTTCTTCTCCAAGTTGACCTGCTTGACATTAAGAATCGCAATCTACGCGCAGTTCAGATAGTCGCATCACATTATCGAGAGCAATATGTACGTATGCAAACAATCTCTGCATCCTGCAGTTTGACAAAGGAAACGTGGATCATGAGGGGCCGCGCCGATTTAGAATCGACCAGACAACAGTGCACATTTACTCACAAGACATATCGTCGACATCAAGTCAGCCTAGACTGTATGGTTTAGGGCTGGACTGGGATGATCTATGAAGGGGGGCCGGGTCAACGTCCTGCGGGACAAGCAATGGTTTTTGTCCTTGGTACGGCAGCCATGCTCCCAACCTAGACGTCGCATCCACCCAAGAAGTTAGCTCACTGTGGAACCAAAGTCTCTCTCTGCGCAAGCACCCTCTGATCAAGGTAAGGGATATCGTACGAGCCTATTATCGAAGTGTACTGTAGTTCACGCACGTATAGCCTACGGTATAGGTGTGCCAGTGTACGATCCCTTGGCATGCACGGCGTCTGTGACCTGACGAAATCATAAGCACCAGGTTTGGAGTGATGAAAAGCAACATAAGAAGAGTGTGCGCACCTTTTATTTGCTTGTCGGTGTAGATACCTGGGACATTGCCGTAGCCTCCTGCGTCGTGGGAGATGAAGGTGCCTTCCGTGATAAGCAGGGTCCCTGGTGTGGAACCTCGCTGAGGGTAGTATGATGGTTGTTGTGGCCCGGGAACATGGGAGGTATATGCTCGAAAGCGGGTCAAAGGGGCAAGGACGATGCGGTGCTGAAGAGTCAACCGGCCGACCTTGATAGGCTTGAAGAGTGCGGGCGTCTGGTGTAGCAGCCATTACTGGTGATGCGAGTAAGAGGCTTTGTGCGATGGTACCGTTGGCTGCTTGACTGGCATCCTGGTGCAATTTATAGTCATGAGATCGCATTTCGGTAGTATGTTGATAGCCCGAGGGTCTGAACGAGGTTTGTAAGGTAGACCGTTGTCGATCCCAAACCATCCCCGAATGGTTTGGCCAACCTGTGTGTTCCTACACTCGGATTGCTGAGTAGTGAATGTATGACCGATGGCGAGCCCGAGCCCGAATTCGCACTGCCACCACTTCTATTCAGACAGTCCAGTCAACGGAAGAGCGACTCACGCTGCGATCATGACTAGCCAAGATTGAAGACGGTGTGACGTGCGGCACTGCTAGGATTAGCACGTTCCGACTTCATGTAACGCAGTGTTGGTGACTTGTACGTTTCGTTCTTTCATCCAACTCCACTTGAGTAGCCCCTGCCTTGCACGCTGTGGCCCGAATGAAGCGATTTACGTATTCCCATCGATCTGGACAACGCAGGCATGTAGCGATCTTACACAAGTCCCCAACCTCCCATCTTTCTACTCACCCATCCGAACGTACGATAACCGCACCCACCTCACCCATTCTGGCGGAGGCTCGATTTCTGTGTCAGAGTCCAATGAATCTGTTCAAATGATAAGATTCGAATGTTCCCGAGTCGGAAAGTGGTACATACCCGAAGAACGAGTTTCATAAAAGTACTGACAAACATCGTTGTATTTCTGATAAAATATTTTTTCCCAGCTGCCTTTGTATTGCCAGGCCTCATTGTCCAAAGGACCCGCGAAAAAGTCGGCGTATATGTGGGATTTCAAGTGGCAAAGCCCGAGATTAGCAAGGAAAGCGGTGATCGCTGGCACATATTCCTCTCCAATAAATGAGTCGACGACATCGATGGAAATCCAGCGTGACGACGTCAACCCAAGGTTCGCAGTTGATTGGGGGTATTGGGTATCGGTGTACGTGTCGATGGCGATCGCAATGTGACTAAGCGTCGGACATGTCTGCAGAAGCTGTACCAGTCCATTTGGCGTGATTCCACGGAACGTGTTCCAGCCCCAATTCAGGTTTATGAAGAGTTTTTCAAGGCGAGGCCAGGCAGATGCCAACGTTAGCAAGTCGCTGTCTGTCAAGCCCACGTTCCACTCGATATTGAGGTCGAGGCAACGGAGATTGCTGAACGCCATGCATGACTGCAAGTGGTCCAAACCAAGTAGGGGATCCTCGTCGTCACGAGTCTTTCTCAAGGGTGTCGATTGATGCAACCGTAACCCCCGGATGGTGCGACCGATACCAGACTTCTCAATACTGCGCCAGAGAGAGCGGAGTCTCTTCTCGGAAGGAGGGTTGTCAACGAAGACAATGAGACTCGTGACGGCAGGAAGTCCAGTCTGGGAAAGCAAGCTCTCAACAAAGGACAAGGGTTTGGAGTGTAATGTCAAGGTGTGCAAGTGGGAGAAGGTAATATGTGAGTCGAGAGCTGGCAACATGGCATCCAGCGCGAAGTTGAGCTGGGTCAATGCAGCCAAGCTCGACAGATGCACAAGAATGTCCACATTTAAGGTGACCTGAGGACAAACCAGGGTCTGCAGGTTTCTCCAATGGCAGAGGCAATTTTGATCAATCTCGATGAACGTGTGGTCAAATTTTTTCAGGCGAATGGAAAGTCTGCTGAAGTCCGGGGAGAAAGTGGGCAACGATTCGACATACTCCCGAAGCATAGATGTGTTTCCGAGCACAACATCAAGAGAAATCAGGGACGGGAAGGGTAGGTACAACAGAGGCATAGTTTCCGCTGTAGATGCCGTGCAGCGCAGACGGCGGAGGTTCGGGAAGAGCGGCTCGGTGGTGCGATGGTTGTAGAGGATTCGAAGATGATCCACCTGTAAGTACTCTGCTACAGATCGAATGCGACGTGTGTATCTTGGGAGGTCGTCCCACCCGTTTTGTATGCAAGGCTGCATGCGAGGCGTCAACTTACGAACGGATAAATGGAACCGTCTTACTTCATGTCCTGTGAATACTTCATGAGATGCTTCTGGAAGACACTGCAATAGAGGTGATAGGCCGTGCAAGTCTTCCCAGAGCACATCCAGGGCTGGTTCTTTGAAGGCGCGACAAGTTCTAGCCAGAGCCGGGAGGTCGGAAAGCGAACAAGATATGCCAGGCGTGTATAAGTGACCAAAGATATTCAAAAGGATTTCGGGGATCTCGAGTGCGCGATGCATCACTCGGTCGAATCTGAGGCCAGCAGTCGACGCGCCTCTAACGTCACGGTTGTAAACAAGATGCCGCGGCAGATCCCGATCGATTAGTGACGCAGGTAAGTGCGGTACAGTATGTTTACCACTGAAAATTTGTCGTGAACGTCACGGTTAGCAACTTAGCATGGACATGTTGTCGATCAAAGCTCAGCGCTCAGCGTTCATGTCGGGCAATACTGGGCAGTTTTATTTTTTTTTCAAAGGCAGCACGACGAACATCTTTCTAGTTCGCCCCTTCTTCTCTCCGTGCCATATATCATACAAGACGCTGACCCGTTCGACCCAAGTAAACAAAGCGCTTAAGCACGCTCTCCAGTGACAGTGAACCCCCCTCCCTTGACCATTGACCATTGACACATGATCTAGCTTGTACGGATATGAACTTGCATGACACCATTGGATCTAATCGTAGGTTCGATGTTGAAGATTCAATATTCAATGTTCTACTAATGAGAGGCCGCTAGCGCAAGTGATCATGGATGGCGTACATACCCCATCGTCAGCAGCTAGTGGCCGTCAATATGCTGCTGCTGGCGGGTCCGGGCAGAATTGATCATTCTTGAGGGCGCTGTCCAACTCTGCACATCGAACTCAAGATGCAGATTATGCAGTCGAACACGTGAACCAACTTGGAGGGCATTCAACTGAGACAAAACCTCTCGATCCACGGCAAATGGTGATGCCTGACATACTGGTGTCGCCGTTTGAAATCGGGGTGAAATTTTTCGAAACGATAAATCACCACCGACCTAACCCGATACATCACGCGCTACAGATACAAGAGATCCTTTTCAATATCTTTGGTCACTGTTGTCAGTACAGTGCACTAAACGGCGGCACTGTTCAGCGCCCCAGTTCTGATGTCGCAGCTTTGGCCAGAACACGTCGCGCATTCAAAGAACCAGCACTTGACGTACTCTGGCAAGAGTTGGATGAGCTATCCCCACTGGTACGTTGTGTTCCAAAGGCATCTCACCAGCTACTTTTCTCCAAGGTATGATTGTTCCATTGAAGTCGTTACACTTTCTCTGATACTGACTATTTTTCTCTCCCAATATGCTACAAAGTCCTATGCATTTCACAGATCTCTGACACAAATTGAGTGGGATATTCTGCGGAGTTACACATGTCGCATCCGATCTATATATTTAGAGGACAACAAGCCTGGAATCGACCAAAAATGCTTCATTAGCCTGTTGAAACCTCCCATGACGGAACTACTCTTTTCGAATGTCCGCAAGCTGCGTTTTCGATATCCTGACGACAAACACCTGTTGCTCGCGACCCTCCCATCTCTCGTGTCCCTTGACATCCGGTTAAATAATCCACGTTCTTTCGAGGATTCTCTCAAGTTGTTTGCCAAGATCTCCCCGAGTCTTGCGAGCTTGTACATTGTCCCGTATCATTATGCAAGCAATGATATGGACCGCCTCAACTTTACGTTGCGCAGTACACTGCCAGACCAGATTTCACCTTCCGACTCACCCCTCATCTTCTCCGACTTGGACCGATTGATATTACGTTCTGAATTCCTGGGCCCGGTATCGCATCTACTCTCCCAAATTCGACTTCCTGCTGTCACAGCTTTAACTGCCTGCATTGATTTCCGTCCTGCTAGGCAGGATCTCTCCCTCTTCTTTTCCAACGTTCAGACATCTGGTAGTCCTCACACCATCCAGGCACTGCGGTTAATCCAACCCTACAATTGGGGTCGGACGTCTGTCCCAGGGGACAAGCCTGTACTTGGCTTGGAAGACTTGGGGCTATATATGCCATTCAGTAATCTCCGCCGCATGGAACTCAATATCGAGTGGAAAGTAGACCTGACGGACAGTGAACTACTAACGTTGGTATCGACATGGCCGTGTTTGGAAGAACTGAGGATAAATGAAGACTGGGGTTGGAACACGCTTGGTGGAATCACGCCAAACGGACTGCTACAGCTTCTGCAGTCATGTCCGTTATTGACTTGGATTGCCCTCGCCATCGATACGCGAGCCGAAATCCCACCATCGCCCACAAGCCTTGGATTTCTGCCACGCCTGGACCTAATCAACGTCATCGACTCGTTTATCGAAGAAGAATCTGTGCCGGCCATTGCCGCCTTCATCGCTAGTCTCGTGGTTCCCTCCAAATTTTACTTCCATGCCTGGCATAGTTACGGAATGAAAGTACCTTATAGGGATGTATGTTGGGGAGATGTGGGGGGACGGGTCAGGGACGCCGTTGGTCAGCTTCGTTGATGACATGCATGGTAATTTGGTGAGTACGTTCTTCTACGGACAGCGCGATCGAGGTACTCATGGTACATCCCCGAGTTCGGACCGCCACACCCGCCGTTGGCCTCACCCAACCGTCTTCCAACCCTGATCAGCTCGTGTGCTAGCAGTACTCGGATTGAACCTTCGTACCGGCATTGATCATGCCACAAAGTCTTTACAGCTGCGGCACCGCTTCTACTGCTAATCGTGCTTATGTCAGCTTTCACCGCAACGAAATAGGAGTAACCTTTCTCTCCCTCCAACAACGTTCCGCGGTTCAGAAGTCCCCCCATTCACTCTCGTACAATGCAGCCAGGAGAATTACTCGTGCCTGATAGCGTCCGTGCGGAACTGAATCAGTTCGCCAGTATGGTTTGGGGCAAACCCCAAGCTGTCCGACGTCCCCACCCTGCGGGATTCGATTATATTCACCTGGAGGGATGTAGATCTTGCCTTCGAGATCTTTTAGGACCAGCCATCGTAGATGAAAAGATACTCGTGAGAGACGAGTACCGCATCGCACTGCAGACGTTACAAACGGACGCATACAAGCAAGGGGCTTATGTTACAGGACACCCCGGTATCGGTAGGTTCTCAAGTTGGGCAGCTTCGGGACAGTGAATTTGAACTTGCGATGTTTCCAGGGAAAACTCTTTTTCTTGTTTATCTGCTTGTCGAGCTTCTCGGACGGCGTCAGAAGGTTGCGGTGCAGTATCCCCTCATTCAAGGCTACGCGATCTTTACGGATACGGTTGCTTTCTACCCCCTCACCGACATAACACCATTGAAATCTGGTGACCGCGTATGGGCTCTTTCGGACTCCTCCGAGAAAAACCAGAGTCTTCCCCGTGTCTTTTATCATAACCTGAAGTATACCCTACCGATACAGGTGACATCGCCCAAGAAGGATCGGTGGCATGATTGGAGCAAGCAAGCTTGTGCTGAGTGCTATGTCATGGATATCTGGACTGAGCAAGAAGTCGCAAACCTCGCGTATGTGATAATTTTTCTCCTTTCAAGCTCGATCTGACGGGATGACCAGACAGCTATTGGAACTCGATGGCGGACGTATGATCAGTCTCCACAAGAAGTGGGGCGGGTCTGTTAGACTATTGCGGTCATACCTTGAGACCTCGGATCAGCAAATTGAGATTGGGTACAGTTGGAACGCCGCACTGGCTGTCAAGAAATGTCGGAGCACGATAACATCGATAATGGGGAACAATCTCCCCGAGGATGCCCCGTCGCAGTTCTTCTTCTGTCGGCCCTTAGACTTTGCCACGCCCTGTATCCAGCGCACGCTTACTTGTGCTGTTGTGCCGACACGAACCATCTGTCACTTCCTCGCGGAGGCACTTCAAAAGCTAGATTGCTCCACCAGGTCGGAGTTCTTCAATATTCTGAGTCAACGCAGAGAAACTCTACAAGCGGCGAGATATATATTTGAAACTTGGTTTCATTGCTTCTTTTCTGCGGGAAAACCTATAAAGTGTCACTGGTTACAAGGCCAGGCTGAAGTCACCCCGTTACGTGGGACAACCACTCTCTTTTCTGCGCACTCGAATGAACTACGAGCTGTGACGAAACTTCCCTATCATTGGGTTGCACCACCGAAATTCCCCGGTATCAATGGGGCCTTGATACGCCAGGACGCCATATTTGCATTGACGACCAGATTGAAAGACGAGTCACTGCAAAAAGGTTTGGAGCAGCTACAAAATGACTTGCCACCACACTTGAGGCATCTTCCTTGGCATCTGGTGTTCGTGGGACATCCACACTCTTCAGTTGAGGTAGCTGCCAAAGCATGGGCAAGCAAGACCTGCGTACCGGTTGCATGGTCAAAAGTGGACCCGGTGAGGGAAGATATCACTTATAGGGTATGCGACTTGATTGGGTACGTCTACCTCTGCGTTGTCTGACTCGTTTATTAGATAATTCGCGAGAAAGACTCCCAGGAGTGGATGGAGGTTGAGGATGAAGAATAAAGGGCGTCGACGGGGAAGATATGTTTGTAAAGGCCCTCTGAGAGGGCCCAAGTCCACGCGGGAGGAGATCGGAGGTTGTGATCGTCATCGTGCATTACTTAAGCTTGTTGTAGTTCGAACGGGGTCAACACCGCCACCAAGCGCAGTTCCGACAACTCTCCTCTTCCAATGTCAGCATTTCATACAGTGTCTAGTACCACCCAACAGGCTATTATCGGGCCTACAGGCATTTCTGCATTATGATGCTGGGGAAAAGTGTACCGGAATACATATTCATCACAGTCGCGATCGCCGCTCTTCGACTCATCGCACCACTCAGCATGCTCTACGTCGCCTGGATGTTGCTAGTACCTGCGTCCACTGACCCTGACCCGAAATGGGGACTTTTCTATTCCTGTTTGCGGATCTATGCACCTTTAGAGGCCGCTTTTTTCTTGTGCATTTACCTGCCGAGACGTTATCATCTTCAAAAGGTATGTACCCTCGTTCTTTGACATGCTCGTCAGCCCGGTACGTCCATCCTAACGCGTCGTTCTGCCATTTTTTCAGACGGCGACGCATCCGAGACTGTCCCGCGAAGAACGTCAGGCGCTCTTCACGAGGTGCTCTTCATGGCACGGGTCCGCCAACTACCCATCCGGGTGGTTCTTCCATTCTCGGAATTTCCACAGGAAGAATGTCTTGGAATGGCTTTTGTGGGCTTTGTTTTCAACGTCGATGAACGCACACCGGGAAGAATGGGAAGACGAGATCGTCGGATACCTAACGACCGTCGAGAACGTCCTTGGACAGGAACTTCCGGACGGCTACAACAAAGATACCCCGTGCATGAGGCTGACGCTCGATCCGGTCCCCATGTTGCACCGACCATTGTTGTGGTATCTGGTGGGTCAGGCACGCGACGTGCAAACGGACTGTACAAGTGACCTCGAAGGCATTTTCAGATCATCGGCGTCATCGATTTTGTGACTTGTCTTAGACTATATTCGCTCGGATTTCGTCATTATGGCGATAAGAGGATGTTCCAGTCGTTCCCACCTCGTCCGCTCACGCTTTTTTCGCGCCCGTCCAGCATAGAAGGTGTCTCGTATTGGTATCTACCTCATCGTTCGCTCACGAAGAGTCCAATTCTCTTCCTTCATGGAATTGGTGTATGTAAACCTGCTTTGCCCGGATCCAACACCCCCTATCTTCATTGTCACATACTGATCCATTACACAGATCGGATTATTCCCCTACACTTCCTTTCTCGCGGATCTTGCAGTCCAACATCCGGACGTCGGTATCATCGTCCCCGAATTCCTCTCCATTAGTTCCCGCATCACCTCTCCACCACTCTCACGTAACGCCACTCTCGACGCGCTCCGCTACATCCTCGATGCACACTCCCTCGCACGGGTCGTCATTGCCGCCCACTCATACGGCACCGTCATCACCGCCCAGCTCTTCCGCTGCCCAGACCTCGCTACCCGCGTGACAGCAACGCTCCTCGTAGACCCGATCCCCTTCCTTCTCCACCTCCCCGACGTGGCGTATAATTTCGTGTACCGGGCACCTCGGACCGCCAACGAGTGGCTGCTGTGGTACTTTGCCTGTCGAGATCCAGACGTGTCGCGCACGATCTCGCGGCACTTTTTTTGGACGGAGAATATTCTCTGGAAAGAAGATCTCCAGGACAAGGTCGTGGCTGTCGCACTGTGCGGGCAGGATCAGGTGGTTAATGCAGAGGAGGTGAGAAAGTATTTGACGGGCGAAGACGAGAAGAAGGCGAATTGGACAGGGGGCCGGTTGGAGGTGTTGTGTTATCCGGAACTGGACCATGCGATGATATTTAATGTCAGGAGGCGGTGGGGACGGTTGGTGCGCGTCTTGGACAGGTTCGTTCGCGAACTCAATTAGTGTACTTTGAACATGGTTAAAGTTATTCCCACTGTAAAGTAGTTTCTTGCTGGACTGCATGGCATAATCTCACTAGGGAGATGGAACGTGGTGGGAAGGATGTGTGCAGCGCGCTATCTACAAGGCTTCTCTCAGTCGACGGGAACGAGCAGACTTCTTACGTCAATCCTACAAAGAACATGTGAAGAAGACATTCCAGCCACGAAAGATATCAGTGGGTGATATCAGTGGGTGAAATCGCACATCAAGATGAGCGGGAATCAGATATCCAATAGATGACAGAATTGTCATTAGCATGACAAGACGTTGCGTATGGGCGCGTATAATACGTATGAGACGCGTCGTCCAAGTGGCCCCAAAAGATCGTGATGACCTGACAGGTCAACGCTTGACCCAGGCGTACTGTTGGTGACGGAGTAAGGTACGCCAGAATGAGGCAACGTGGACAAGGAACATACCGCTTTCCGTGCCTTGGCCAGCCCAGTCTTTTTTCGCTCGACCATACGAGGGTCTCTCTTCATCAAATTGGCTAACATCAATGGTATCAGCACTCTGCAAACTGAGCGGGGTGGGCAGGGTACCTTTTCTCAAGATGGGATCCACCTCTGGTACGTGAGCAACACACGCTCTGGATATTGCCAGTGCGAGTGCACCGCTTTGCCCAGATGTGCCGCCACCGCGTACGAGAGCAAACACGTTGTAAGCACCAAGAAGACCAGCAAGTTTCAGCGGACGGAGAACAGCTTCACGATCGGCAGGCAATGGGAAGTATTCCGAGATAGGAGCAGCGTTGACCAAGATCGAGGTCGTTGACGGAGAGGGAACCTTGACGGAGGGCGAGAGAAGGGTAGAAACATACGTCGTCGCCGATTCGTCCTCTGCAACCTTTGACTCCTCACCCTTGTTCTGAACCTTGATCATCCACACCCTCGCCGTACTGGTCTTTCTTCTGCCCAAGGTATAACTCCGTCCATACGTGTCCAACGTGGCCCGCTTGCCCACCATCGCCTGCTTCAAGATCCGTCTCTCGCGTGCTTCGACTTGTTTGGTGCTCTCAAAAGAGCCCATCAACTCTCCGAGGTACTCTTGCAACTCGGTGATACCAGCCGTCTTGGCAATGCGTTGGTAGAGCTCTAGCTCCTTGAGCGATAGAACCAATTGCCTGTACATCCCCGCGCTGAGGGTGACGTTGAGCTCCGCACCCATGTCCATTCTGTCCGCCCAAGCTGGCTGTGCAGGCGGGAGCGCATCAAGGGCAAACTTGGGGAGAGGATGTAAATGGAGAGCTTTCAGGGTGGCCCTCGTGGACTGAATAGCGTCTTGGAGGCCCCCAATGACTTCGTAGTAGTCGGACCGTGTGGTGTAAAAGGTCGGTGTAGGTGGTCTCTGACGAGCGCGTTGCGGCAAGAACTCGGAGTCATCGAGACCTTCTTCTACGTCGTGTGTTTCGAGGGATGCTGGTGGTACGAAAGGTTTGGCTATGTGGGACGGTGAGGACGTGGTAAAGGTTCGAAGAGGTACATGGTGGCAACGGCGGCAGAGGGTCCGTGCGTTGAGTGCGGGGAGGACAAGCCTCGCAGCGCCGAGTCGCGTCGCCATCACACAAAGTTTTTGGGTGAGAAGGTCGGTGTTCAGGGTCCGCAACTCAGAGGAACAGAGTGATCCGGGGTCTCTCAAGATTGAAGTCTCAATCTTTCACGTTCACGCTGTTCCGTCATATGGTTGGATTCCGTTTCTCGCCCTAACGCAGATTATAAGCGTTCCTAGCTCGAAGGGCCATTTCCTGCCTACCGTCATAAAAAGCCATCTGTCTGCCAATTGAATACGTGCACTTGAGAGATGAAAGTCATTGTATTGCCCTAAAGAACACGATTCGCGTTGGCAGTTCAAGGGCAGCGGTCTAAGCACCATTTAAATTCACATCATCCCGTCAACTTGCCACGGAACCAGGAGCACTACATACTATAGTCAACCACAGAAAACAGCGATGCTGTTGCCAGATTGACGGTCATTTTCGATGAATCGAATGGGCATCTAGTAACATGGGATCGCTGGCGAGCCTATCTCGATCGATCCAAAGAAGGGCTTGGCCTAATAATTGATAGAAGTCCAGGTGATTGACTATGTCGACTTCTGAGTCTGCTGAGAGTCGTTGTTGGAGGTTGCGAGGGGACATGATGGGATGACTATTTATTGCAAGTGTGCATACACATGCGGCCACTCGACGCCGCAGCGACCGTCTCAGACTCTCAGGTTGTGACCTCAACCCTTCCGACTCTCCACGTTCAACGTTCAACGTTGAAAGCTTTCGCGCTGCCCTTTCTAGCTCGAGTTCTTCGTTTGGTTGCTTGGTAGCTTTACATCGAGTCGCATGGCACCTTGGCAGTCCTCTTGTCATAAACGGACCTGGTCCACACCCTTCTTCCTCATTCTGACCTTCGTATGCTCACTGCTGTCGTCAGTTCATGCACAATGTAAGCCCTTCTACTTTGTCCGTTAATTCAAGGCGCTAAGCGATGGCTCTATACCAGACTTCGTCGTCGATCAACCCAGTGGGTCTGCCTCGTGGGCTAATGGCTCACCATACCCCTTCAAGTGGACCAAGGGTCTTCTCGACGGAGTAAACGCATTTGATGTCGAGCTATCCAGGCTCCAGGAAGATGGCCTCATTCTCCTCGCCAAGGACGGTAAGCCAACCATACCCAACGAGACGCCCCTCGTGTCACCGCCAGATTGACTCACACGATCCACCAGTCCCTGCGACGTACACTACGCTCAACATTCTCCTTCAAGACGTCCCGGCCGGCGACGATTATTTTATCGTCTGCTTCAATTCGTCGAATAGCATCATTTACTCCGTCTCTTCGCGGTTCACGATCGCCACTTCTTCGTCGGGTCAGTCGAACCCCAAACCCGATCCGTCGGTTCCAACAGTGACGGCCTCTGGACCTCCCAACCCTCTCAATGGATTTGCCTCCACCCTCGGTCCATCCGCAAATTCGGGCAATAGCCTGACCTCGCCAAACACGAAGGTTCTTGGCCTCGGGGGCATCGTCGTACTCTCCGCTGCATTATTGGGCGGGGTCATGACGCTCTGGTGACGAAAAACAAGATGTAGTTGTCGTTTTCGGGTTTTATTTCAGTGGACAGACTATACACATTTCTACAATCATTCATGTATCAGGTACTTGGACTAACTTGCTTTGGCTTGTGCGGTCGTGCATGTTACATAGCCTAACCTCTTGTTTGGTGACATATATAGATAATCATGGGCTTACACGTGTGAATTGTTTTGCCCACTGTGTCTGATACCGAGATAGAGAAAAGGAGACGATTTCAGAGGTATCGAGAAGTATTAAAGCATGAGAAACGTGCTGGGGGATGATCAATACCGGGCCAGCTCGAGACTAGGAGAGAACCTTGAAGTCAATACGAAGCTAGGTTCAATCCGAGTACTGCTAGCACACGAGCTGATCAGGGTTGGAAGATGGTTGGGTGAGGCAAACGGCGGGTGTGGCGGTCTGAACTCGGGGATGTACCATGAGCGCCTCGATCGCGCTGTCCGTAGAAGAACGTACTCACCAAATTACCATGCATGTCATCAACGAAGCTGACCGACGGCGTCCCTGACCCGTCCCCCCACATCTCTCCAATGGTCCCAATATACATCCCTATAAGGTACTCTGATTCCGGAACTATGCCAGGCATGGAAGTAAAATTTGGAGGGAACCACGAGACTAGCGATGAAGGCGGCAATGGCCGGCACAGATTCTTCTTCGATAAACGAGTCGATGACGTTGATTAGGTCCAGGCGTGGCAGAAATCCAAGGCTTGTGGGCGATGGTGGGATTTCGGCTCGCGTATCGATGGCGAGGGCAATCACAGTCAATAACGGACATGACTGCAGAAGCTGTAGCAGTCCGTTTGGCGTGATTCCACCAAGCGAGTTCCAACCCCAATCTTCATTTATCCTCAGTTCTTCCAAACACGGCCATGTCGATACCAACGTTAGTAGTTCACTGTCCGTCAGGTCTACTTTCCACTCGATATTGAGTTCCATGCGGCGGAGATTACTGAATGGCATATATAGCCCCAAGTCTTCCAAGCCAAGTACAGGCTTGTCCCCTGGGACAGACGTCCGACCCCAATTGTAGGGTTGGATTAACCGCAGTGCCTGGATGGTGTGAGGACTACCAGATGTCTGAACGTTGGAAAAGAAGAGGGAGAGATCATCCTGCCTAGCAGGACGGAAATCAATGCAGGCAGTTAAAGCTGTGACAGCAGGAAGTCGAGTTTGGGAGAGTAGATGCGATACCGGGCCCAGGAATTCAGAACGTAATATCAATCGGTCCAAGTTGGAGAAGATGAGGGGTGAGTCGGAAGGTGAAATCTGATCTGGCAGTGTACTGCGCAACGTAAAGCTGAGGCGAATCAAGGCAGGCAAGCGGGACAGATGCACAAGGGTGGTCACGTCCAGGGGCATTTCAGAGCAGTTGAAACTCTGGAGGTTTTGCCAGTGACAGGTGAATTTGGGGTCGATGCGGTCCATATCAACGCCTGCATAATAATACGGGACAATGGACAAGCTTGCAAGACTCGGGGAGGTCTTGGCAAACGACTTGAGAGAATGCTCGACATAACGTGGATCACTTAAGTGGATGTCAAGGGACATGAGAGATGGCAGGGTCGCGAGCAACAGGTGTTTGTCGTCAGGATATTGAAAACGCAGCTTGCGGACATTCGAAAAGAGTGGTTCTGTCATGGGATGTCTCAACAGGCTGATGAAGCATTTACGGTCGATTCCAGGAAGGTCGTCCTCTACAATGATAGATCGGATGCGACATGTGTAACTCCGCAGAATATCCCACTCGATTTGTGTCAGAGATCTGTGAAATGCATAGGACTTTGTGACATTGGGAGAGAGAAATAGTCAGTATCAGAGAAAGTGTAACGACTTCAATGGAACAATCATACCTCGGAAGATAACTGGTGAGATGCCTTTGGAACACAACGTACTAGTGGGGATAGCTCATCCAACTCTTGCCAGAGTACATCAAGTGCTGGTTCTTTGAATGCGCGACATGTTCTGGCCAAAGCTGCGACAACAGGATCGAAGTGAGAACAGTGACCAAATATATTGAGAAGGATCTCTTGTATCTGTAGCGCGTGATGCATCGTGAGTTGGGTTAGGTCGGTGGTGATTTATCGATATCATCCACGTCGAAAAGAATTTCACCCCGATTTCAAACGGCGACACCAGTATGGAACATCACTTGCACTTGAATTCTGCCCTTCACGTGTTTGACTCTTGGCCCAAAACTTACCGATACGGGCCCCTCGCTCGTATGCGTCCGTTTGCAACGTCTGCAGTGCGATGCGGTACTCGTCTCTCACGAGTATCTTTTCTTCTTCAATGGCTGGTCCTAAAAGAGCTCGAAAGCCAAATCTACATCCTTCCAGGTGAATATACTCGAATCCCGCAGGGTGGGGACGTCGGACAGCTTGGGGTTTGCCCCAAACCATACTGGCGAACTAACTCAGTTCTGCGCGGACTCTATCAGCCACGAGTAGTTCTCCTGGTTGCATTGTACGAGAGCGAATGGGGTTGAACCGCGGGACGTGTTGGAATGCACCACCTGGGTGTCACCATTAACGTTATATATTAGTATAAAGAATACAGTGTGACACCCACCCTAGTTAGCGGCGTTTTTACGTGCTACAGCGCTGCAGCAATATACGCAGCACTCAGTAGACCCTCGGTAGTGTACATATGGTAGCTAACTAGGCTTATAGATAAGATAAGATAATTCACTATCACCGCACGTGTCTGGCCATATCTCGTATCTCGCTTATGTGCCATCTTGCCGCCGCCCAGGTCGCCTCGCTTATACCCACGATATCCCGCACACCGACGCGTCGGCCACCTGGTTGCTCACTTGCACTCCCGCCTCAGGCTCTACAACATCCCGACCGCCGATGCGTCGGCCACCTGCTTGCTCGCTTGCACTCCCGCCTCTACAACATCGTGCCTACCAACGTCGGCCGCATCTCCTTGCTCCTTGCTTATGCTCCCGCCTCCATCGCGCCTACCGACATGTTGGCTGCACCTCCTGGTTTCTCCATTACGCACTGCGCCGACCAACTACGTGCCACGTCACCCATGTTCGTCACCTTACCGCTCGTTTACATTACTGCCTCCACAACCTCGCGCCGACCGACTACTCGCCGTGCCCGGTCCTCTGCTTATGCTCCCGCCTCTCGACGCTGCACTGACCGACTTTGTCGCTGTTCGCTTACGCTACTGCGCTGTGCCTGACACCACCTGCCACGTCAGCCATGTTCCCCACTTACGCTCCCACCCTACGAGTCGTCCCGAGCGACTACGCTGCGTTCTGGATGCTGCTGCCGACTACCTGCATGTATTGTTTGTTTCCCTCTCACTTTTCCGTGCGGATATACACCTAACATATGTTTTTTTGGCTGGTCCGTGCATCGCTTCAATCCTGCTAGGTGAAATACAATCTCCGTCATGTCAGCGGAGTTTCAATCAAAGTCATCCACGAAACCACATCGTCGCCGTCGTTCTCGATGACTAGCAACACCATGTCTGCGGTTTCCTGGGTGCTTCCCCCCAGGTCTCTGTATCTTTTGGTTCTCTGTGGTAGCAAACGGCAGAACTGCACGATACCGGCTGGCAATCATCCAAGTGGCGCACTTGGTCTGTGCGTATGATGGTGCATGCGCGGTATTACGGTATGTTTGCCTCGTGCAAGTGCTCACCCGAAGCGGCAGCCTTTTTTCACTCTGCTTCAACTGCTACCATGGTCAAAAAAATGCGCTCGTCGTCTGGGCGGGTCAAGATGACAGTGATGTCGGCCAGTGGTGTTACACAAACGTCTATAGCAACTCTCACTCGCATTCACAAGGACCGGATTGAGGCTGAGCAAAGGTTTTTGGAAGAAGCGGGTATGTTTTTCCCTATCTTGTCGGTTCCCTTCGTTGACGGAACATTAGCAAAAGCCAGGTGCCTGCAAGAACGACTTACTGAGGCCCGATTGGAAGTCGGGGATCATTCAGAAGATGCCGTGGATGACACGGCCTGGAATTATGAAGTCGACGAGCAATTGTCGGGTGAGCAATGGACTGGGGATGACTGCATGGACGATTATGAGAATATGGAGGACCTTCCCAACTGCTTTTCGAAATACTTCACCCCCGGTGTCCATGTGTATGTTTGACACGTCTCCCCACCTGTCACTTACTGAAGCAACCCTAGGAATGCAGCAAGACGACGGTATGACAAGCATACCCGCCTACAGCGCAATGAGCACGTCCAAAAGGCTTGGGAAGATCAGCTGCCCGCTCTCGTTGACCAATATCTCCTATGGCGCCACGGAACGGATGTGGCAATGCAGGTAGACGATGGTGCCCATACCTTTCACGTCAAATCAGTTGGCGTTTTCGGTATGTAATCGCTCGTGCGCATACTCTTTCACTAAGTCATTTGCACAGACTTCACGGAAAGGCTGCCAGTCTCTCAGAGAGAGAATGAACTGCCGAACGCTGCGCTCATCCAGGCAGGCCTACTTGGCTGCTCTCCTATCCAGCCTGTTGCTGCGATCAAGCTGGAATGCTTGGAATTTTATCATCAATTGCGCCGCCGACAATCCTCGTTCAGTGTCCAGGCAATGGTAAAGGTGCTGTGTGCATTACACAATGTAAGTACGTGATTTATGTAATGCTCCTTACCAACATGTTTGCCCTGCCAGACTTCGTATACGCGACACCTGCGGAATCAATTTGCTGCCGCCTTCGATGTCTACCTTGCAATCAAACACCACATTCAAACCACTCTCCGGCAAGCATTGAATCATCATGGGCTCGCTTGGAGGCTTACCCATGCCTGTCCGCCATGCACCTTCAAGGTACCGTAGTTGATTGATATATTACTATCACTATGGCTTCTCACGTAACTATAGGTATCGGCTGAATCTACTTTATCCCCTGCTCGATTGCATGCCATGGATGGGAATTTTTCGGCAAAGCGGCTTGATGGTTCTGGGTCGGCTGACCCTCGCATTTTCGAGAGTGATTATTTTATTCCCACCGCTGAGGTTGAGCGTTTTAGAAATAATGCTCGCAAGGAATGTGAGAAGGCCACCAATGACAGGGCTGTCACTTGCTCGAACAACTGGAGTGCTGCCAAGTCTGTGGAAGAAGAGAAGATTCATGTCTTCGAACAAACTGGTATCTTTGTGTTAGCCTGTCGGCATGGCTTTGTCGAGTGCATAGCTGAAATGAAGTGTAGTGGCGAGCTGCAAGTCTCCGTATTCTGTACTTGATTGTGGTTATCACTGATGACATTGCAGCGCGAAATATGGCTTGGCAGCAATTAGTCAGATTCTCGACTTCTGTGATGATGATCACGCCATCGGTCACGACATTGGATGTGCATCGCGTATAACTGTTGCTAAGAGTGCCCTCGGTGGACGGGCCAAGGAAGCGGGTCTCAGGGTTGTCGTCAATGCATTCCACAGGTTCGCTCACAACCGTCTATGCCAACTGGAGAATCATCCACTCTATCTGCCAGGATTCGGCAATGAGGATCTAGAGACATGCGAGCGTATCTTCTCCAGTTCCAACAGCACAGCACCGCTCATTCGACATGCATCACTTTTCCACTGGCGACAATTCCTTCATTTACATTTCGACCAATGGGATTCTGACAAGTATCTCGAGCTCAGTATGTTGTTTGTACATTACGCTAACTCAGTTAAGTACTAATGTCATATAGGTCGCTTCCTCTATAACAACTACAAACAAGCGCTAAATATTGTCAACAAGTACACAGTCCAGCTTGTCGAATTCAAAGCCCTTACGAACTTCGACAACAAAGACTTTGAGACATGGCATCAAGAGGAATTGATGTATCTGAAGGACTGTGAATCCGAACCTGCGACGACATCAATTTCAATTGCGTACGTTGCTGAACTCGAGAAGCTTCAGTTTGCTGAGTAAGTAATCAAGCCTTCGCTCTTGTGCCTGTCAAAAACATCTTACACCACCAGAAAATCATATGCCAGTGTGACGCAGTCACCATATCTGACGTACACCCCTACCAACTTCACCACTGAGTCTGGTCTCAATTACATAACCCGTCAATGTTCGAATGCAATGAGCGCTGAATATTCATCAGCCCGGCGGAAATATGAGCTCCAACTCAATGTTGTAGAGCACTTCGAGCGACAGCATGGCATTGAGACACGTTGGTCCCCCGATAACCCAGAATATGTCGGGGCCGCGGAATATGCCAAACATCGAAATTTTATCCGTGTCGTTGAAGAACTTGAGGGCTTGGTTGTACAGCGTCTTTTTGAACTCTCTAAAGCCAATCTGGCTGGTACAGGTTTGTATTTCGTCCTACCTCTACTTCATGATCGCTGATGATGGGTAGGTTACAAGATGCGTAGACATATCTCAAAGGCGCTAACGCGGTGGTCTGTTGCAATTTGCACTGCGCTCGATCGCTACAATAAACTTGCCCCCCGCCAAAAGCCGCCCCGCCCGAAACTTGAGTATTCTGAAGTTATTGGCTACAGCGCCCTCGGGGAATTTTCCCTCCTCAAAATTTCTCGTTCCGACGTGCTGTCGAAGCCTTGGGCCCAACCTGCCAACCGCGAGATGCTGATTAAATATTTCAAGGTTTTACGGTCAAAGGAAGAAATCATCCGCCTCAATGTTGAGATTCGTCGGCTCGCTGCCTGGGTTGACCAAGACGAGAAGGACATTGCAGCCGCTGAGGAGATATTTCGGGAGACAGGCTCCGATGGGCTTGCCACAGAGACGCGACTGTTTTATGCCGAGCGACATCGCGTGAATAACATCCATCGCCAAATCCTTTGCAAGATTTATCAGATGGATGGGTACAGCGGTCAGATGCCAGAGGGTCGGACGTGAGAGGAAGGTGGACACGTTAACAAGGACTCAAACAGGGACAGTGATGACGTTGAAGAGGAGGACGAGGAGGACGAGGACGAGGAAGGAGCATCCGACGTGATTAATCTCTCGGCGTGTCTTGAGCGCATTAACTAGCATGTTTGTACTATCTCTACTTGCAATGTTCAGAGTGTAGTGGGAATTGATCGACCATTGATAACGTTGATCGATTGGCCCACGTTTCAAGTGGATGGGTGTACACCACCACGCTCATACGCAATACATCCTTCGATGCACACTTCAAGTTGATAGAAGCCCGAACGACGATGTGCACCACCACGCTCATACGCAATGGATCACGCGACACTGTCATTCTTGAGCGAGCAACTTTGGATACTCAAGAAACACCAGTGCCGATGCGGCTCCGAGTCGACTCATCATTACTGGCAGTGTGGGCTCTCAAATGCTCGCGTTGTCAGTGTGATTCAGTCATTCGAATGCTAAGTCTTCGTTTTCCTCTATTTGACCACAATCATGACATTTGGTCAGAGCATAGTAGCTGTTATCTCGGCTCATCTCGCGCAACGCAAACTGCAGACCACCGTTACATGCCTTACGAGAAGCCCTTACTTAACAAATCACTCCAATCCCCATCGACACGTTTTCGCAACACCCACTGGCATGCATCTTTGATCCTCAATCATGTCTCATTCTCGCTCCCCTCACAAAAACCGTCTCGATTACTTGGATTTGTGCCAGCAACCTGTAAGTACATCCCAGTAATTGAACTCAAGTACTGATTTTATTTCAGAAGGCATGTGTAGAGATCAAAATGACTGTTTCCTTCGACTTCGAAAAGTTGAGAGGAATGCTGTGTGCCCTCCCTGCTGCAAACCCGTCAATCACATTGTCCCATGGAATCGATAGCGCAGCGGAACAAGCGTGCGTACATCGGATCAACGAGATCTTCACAGCAGAGTACCTACCAGCAATTCGTGAACGCTTGTTCAACTGGGATCCAGTCGAACTTCCTCCCTCCATGAACAATAGTACGTTTGTCATTCACTCGTCACCGCCAGTGATTCAATGTATCTGAATTGAATAGGACTTTATCTCGATGACATTTCCATCAGCTGTGCGAGTCGCTCGCCCTTTCACTTCCCGGATCCCTTGATCCACTCGACTCCCTTCCTTATGCCACGTCGTGAACTCTCTATTGGCGAAATCTCATTGCCTGGGCGACCTTCAATGGATTACTCTTCTGTCCTCAGTGATATCTCTGACATCTCGACTTCGACTTCCAACATAGTATTTGCCGCTCATCCCGACAACAAGTCCTTCCATTCCCTTTCAGACGATCATCAATCCCTTGACTTGTCCATCACTTCGGAGCGTCTCGAACCCTCCTTCGTCATCTGTCCTTCTCCGAACGTGACTTTGAGACGCCAGCGCCGAGCAGAGACTCCGCCGTCGCCAACCATTGGGCTGCTTGCTGAGGACATCGTGGTGACTCGCTCTGGTTGCATGTCAGGGCCCAACAAACAGGTTGGAAAATTTTTAGTACCACTCCCTGAAATCTGGGATAACGAGAGCGGTCATGCATCCCCCATTTCCATCAGCTCGGACTCCGACCCTGGGACTCCCACCAAGCAGCATTACTCCGAGCTTCCAACCGAATTGGGACCCATATGCAGCCGCATGCCTTGTCACTCGCAAAAGGCTCCGGTCTTTGTCATGGGGCAGAAAAAGACACCGCTTGCTCAAGCCCTGTCTGCACAGCCTAAGGCACACACGAATACCGACAACTTGCCTGCAGTCCGCACACCGTCACTCGAGCCAATGCCAGCGCCGATCATTCCTAATGCCAGCGTGATGAAGAAAACTACACAGGTGGCGAAGAGAAGGCCAATCCATGTAGTCCCCGACGAGGACGTCGAGGCACGACCTACCTCGCGTAACAAGAAGACTCGACTGAATAATTCGGAGTCCCCTTCACGATACCCTGACCTCTCCATTCCACATCAAAACACAGCCCTTCAACCACGTAAACCAGCGCCGCATGCCCAAAAATCTGCCACATTGGGCTTCAGTCCGCCTGCGCCACACGCTGGCAGCATGCAGATCCAAGCACGCTTGGACGGTCACGACAACGGACTCATCGTGACAAATAATTTCTATCTCATGGCAATGGATCCGCTTACCCATAATCAATCTCGGGATGTTGGGCAGGACCGCATCACATCTGAAATCACCAAATTGCTCGCAGGGCATCGAGTTGGCTCCACTACACTCGAGGAGATTTGGCAGTGTATTTATCAAGCTCCCGGCTACAAGCCAGATTGTTGGATGGCCAATCTGGCCAAGAACGGCGTCCCTGAAGAGTTGTTTGGTCCTGTACTTCAAATTATGACTACAGCGAGCAAGGACCGACGCAAGACGCAGCGGTAAGTAATGTTTTTTTGGCTCCGAGATCTAGTATATTGATTACCAAACCAAGGTAAGGGTAATCTAGGTTTGCCAGCTTGTCAGGGATTTTTTGTTGTTTGTTTGTTTGTCTGCTCGATCTCTAGGACCTCTGTATATAAAATGGTATGAATTATTTGACCCCCCTCTCCATCCAGCAATCCGAGTCTTGATGGCGCGAACCAGGAGCATCAACGGTAAGCGCGTACGCCCTAAACTGACCAAGTCCCAGAGAGACGAGCGTCGCAAACGACACATCGCCCTTGCAACCGACCTTGTGACTGCACGACAATCATTCACACAGCATGCGGTTGACCTTGCAACCAAGCATGGACGGTACGTCCTTTGACTTCTTTGTTTAATTTATTGACGGTTGGATTACCAGGACACCCAAGTGGACGCGCACGCAGCTGTTCCTCAATTCCGCCATGCGTGACCGTCGACGTGTTAATGCTTGGAATGCCTTCTTGAAGGAGAAGTTGGGCGAAATCAACTCAGGCCATGAAAAGGGCAATCACGTCAAGCTTCCCACCTTCGTTGCAACACACAAGGTTGAGCTATTGGCCGAGTACCGGAAACTCACCAATGTCCAAAGGCAAAGCCTGATAGCCAAGGTGCAAGCCGCCTGTGAATCGAAGCCTCTGCGTGCTCGAGCAAATCCCAAGGCCATTAATCAAGCCATTACTGGTGCTTTCGTGAAGATGGACCAAGAGGTACTACACTCTTTCTCCCTGAGTGTCATGCATGCTGAGAGGTCAATCTCAGTGGACGGCACTCTGCACCAAGACCGGCATGGAAGGCTTCTTCATTGCTGTCCGAGGGACCGTCGAAGATCACGCGGAGCCGAAGATTTTTTTTAGCGAGAAAGCTGAAAGTTTCGTCCGCACAGTCCTCGACGTCGAGCCACGTCGCTTGGCGCTTAGACTTGAATCTTGGGTTGTTAGCGGAATTAGTAAGTATTTTTTTACTTGCTCGTTCCTTCTTACACGCCAACCATACATATCAGACCTCCCTGCGACATCAAATCGACAGCGTCCGCTTAATCATGTCATAAGCGATTGTTGTTCCCTCATTCAAGAAGGACTCAGTAAGTTTTATTGCATCCGGTTGATGTCCGAACTCATTACATTAATCAGATGACATCCTGATTGAATGCTGTGGTGTCACGAAGAATGTCAAGATGAATTACACAAACTATGAGCTACATATTGTTGAACGGCATGGTGTGACTCTGATTGGGTGGCCAGTGTCTGGACGAGTGCGAAACCCAGCAAAGATTGGTGGTAGGCAGGAAGTTGAGAAGCTGCTGACTGCCGTGCAAGCAGAGAAATGCAAATGGGTGAAACTCTCAGCCGAAGAGCTTAAAGCACGGATTGTGAAGAACAAGGCACTTCAGGCAGCAGGCGAGAATATTTATCAGCCACGTCGTGTCCGTAGTGGCAAGTCCAAGGCTGCAGTTGATACAGATAGTAGTGAGGATGAGTAGACAAGTTTCGTAACATCTTAGATCTACAGTGTTATCTCATAACATCGTAAACCTACGAAACACATTGAAGGTTATTGACAACATCGCTGTAGTACGTTTTAGCCAGACATCTGACAAAGCCAAGTATCCAGACGACATTCCCATCTTCTTGACCACATTGTCACCATAGAGTAGAGAAAACAACAGTTTGATGTGAGCAAGCATATTGCGACACAGCAGACAACCCAAAGCAACATGACAATGAACAAATGTGAGTATATGTACGAAGTAAACATTACGATGCAGCACACAGACCAAAGCAACTGCCAGCACAACAGTACATGTCATTTCCCCGGATGGCTATCATTTGCGCACGTCTGTCAGCAGAGGTTGAGGATGAAGAGAAAACATTTACGCACAGCATTGCATCTTCGAGCACGAATAGATGAATATCCAGGTATTTGATGACAGACATTTGAGTCACGTTCCGACCGCATACTCCTCAGTAGCCAGTGAATATGACAGTAGAGTCTGAAGGAGGTAGCCATCGAGAGCAACGGTGGCAATCCGACTCCATTATATAGTGAGAACAGGACAGAAACAATCAGATACAACAAGACTTACATCAAGAATGACATTGTCGAAGCGTCTGATGTGCAGGGCATGACATTGTTCAATGGGGGGCAAAGGTGGGAGGATGTGGTTCGGTGTTGACCTGTGATTGAAACTCCGCTGACATGACGGAGATTGTATTTCGCCTAGCGGGATTGAAGCGATGCACAGACCAGCCAAAAAAACATATGTTAGGTGTATATCCGCACGGAAAAAGTGAGAGGGAAACAAACAATACATGCAGGTAGTCGGCAGCAGCATCCAGAACGCAGCGTAGTCGCTCGGGACGACTCGTAGGGTGGGAGCGCAAGCGGGGAACATGGCTGACGTGGCAGGTGGCGTCAGGCACAGCGCAGTAGCGTAAGCGAACAGCGACAAAGTTGGTCAGTGCAGCGTCGAGAGGCGGGAGCGTAAGCAGAGGACCGGGCACGGCGAGTAGTCGGTCAGCGCAAGGTTTGGAGGCGGTAGTGTAAACGAGCGGTAAGGTGACGAACATGGGTGACGTGGCACGTAGTTGGTCGGCAGCAGTGCGTAATGGAGAAACCAGGAGGTGCGGCCAATGTGTCGGTAGGCGCGATGGAGGCGGGAGCGTAAGCAAGGAGCAAGGAGATGCGGCCGACGTTGGTAGGCGCGATGTTGTAGAGGCGGGAGTGCAAGCGAGCAACCAGGTGGCCGACGCGTCGGTGTGCGGGATATCGTGGGTATAAGCGAGGCGACCTGGGCGGCGGCAAGATGGCACATAAGCGAGATACGAGATATGGCCAGACACGTGCGGTGATAGTGAATTATCTTATCTTATCTATAAGCCTAGTTAGCTACCATATGTACACTACCGAGGGTCTACTGAGTGCTGCGTATATTGCTGCAGCGCTGTAGCACGTAAAAACGCCGCTAACTAGGGTGGGTGTCACACTGTATTCTTTATACTAATATATAACGTTAATGGTGACACCCAGGTGAAAATCGGTCACTGAGGGTCAGCAGAGCAGCTTAAACAGTAAACGGACATTCAAGGTTTTTCATGCTTGTTTCGGCGCCTGGCCTACTGCGATGGTATCTCAAGTCATCAGCACGGAAATTACTTAGATCTTGATGGCCACGTCAAGGTTGTCTTGTAAACGGGGATAGAGACGTGAGAGTTTCAACATTCCGAGTCATCTAACAACACCCCCCAGACGTTGATATCGTGAAACAAGCTTACTGAGGTAGCACTTAAAGCGTCCCATGAAGGGCTCGCAAGGTGATTAACAAGGAGAACAGCCCGGGAGGTTGCTCGGAATACTGACCCAGCATCCTCCATTTTGGAATTCTCATGATCAAGTCCACAGCATGGACGAAATGCGCCGAGATTGGTCTGGAGACATGGGTAGACGTTACCAAAACGCACCCTCCCGAATGGAGCTACTCGCGGGTCATGAGGGTCACCCAAGCATCGAAACCGGAATAACAACTAAGGTTGGCCAGCCAGATACAATGATTGTATGTTGTCTGGGGCGAGGAGAACGCGGAGAACGGGGAATAATAGAAAATTTAGGCTGCAACTCTGTCTGGAGTCTGGTCAATAAATGGGTGCGACGGCGATCAAGTCCGTCGGGGGCGAGTTTAGCATCATTCGTCGTCATGACAGCCAAGTTAGACAAGACAGTACTCCGGAAAGGGTGATAGGACGGGCACGCGTGCCGAGCTTCTCGAGCGCGCTAACCAGTTTCAAGTTTTCCTCGAGGAACACACGACGAGCGATTTGGAGCGTCTTTGCGTCTGTGGTGTGTGGGCGAAAAAAAGATACATGGGTATGTTAGATGGGGCATTGGAGAAAGGGACGTACCAGTGACACGATTCACACGAATACCATCGATATACTCCGGCTTAACGCCCTCGCCCTCGATGATGGTGTTCATTTGGGGACCAGCGCCATGGAGGACGACAGGGTAGAGACCCACGCGGTAGAGGAAGCTAAGACTGAGAGCAAGATCCTCGACGTCATCGAGGACTGCACCACCGATTTTGATGACAGCAAATTTTGCGGGTTGGGATGGGTTCGAACAGGATGAGAAGATGCGAAGGTGACATTCGACTTCACGTTTTGTACCAAGAGAGTAGAGCAGGCGGGTGATCGTATCCTACTTATACGTCAACAATGTCGGTCTGGACACCAGACTGGATGGACCTAACCGAAACTATAGTGCGTAAGGCGGTGAGCGCAGCTTGGCGGCGAGTCGGCGACCAGCGAGGGCAACGGCTTTTGTGGCCAAGGTCAAACGAGCAGGCAGCGAGGCGGCACGGGTCAACAACATGCTGGTGGCAGTCACGGTGGTAAGAAGACGAAGCTGAGAAATCCGAAGTAACGGTTGTCGCTGAAGCCTGACTCGCTCTAGTAGTAATTCCCCACCCCAACACTATTCTCCCTACCCTACCACATTTGTTGAATCACTCAATACCTCGAGAGGAACCTCAAGTTGACGAGGACGGGTTCACCATGATCAAAAAGAAAAGTCGTCAATGAATCTATGTACTAATAATTGCCCTCATCACTATCACCTCGTGCTTGAATGCGTACACTTCCTGTTCTCAAGTATTTTGAGCAGTAAGCATCTAAATCTATGAGCACTCGACGAATGCCTTGCCTCTCTCAATGTTCTTCTTGAGCTCAGGCAAGCACGCCGCCAGCAGTTTCTCCTCCGCGGTCAAGGGTCCCAGGTGGATCTTCTCAACACCATTAACCTATGACACAACCACGTCAATCGGTTGTCCACTACAGTACAAACGAAACCTACACCGAGCTCAACGTTGGAATTCTGGTTTGGGATGCAAAGACATTCAAGCTAGCCTTCCAGTATAGGGATGCCGACTTCATCATCGCACTTGATTTCTCGCCCAACTCGGCTCGGCATCTCAGATCTCAGCATCGGACAGCGGCAAAGCCATTGTTTGGGACGTCGCAACTCGCAAACAAGTACAGACGAACTACCACGAGGCTTGGGTCAGAGCGGCGAAATACTCGCCCCGCGATCGAATCGCGACAGCCACTAGGAGAATCGAGATCCATTCGAGTCTGGGACAGCAACGATGGCCGCATTCTCGTCAACATCCAAGTAGGAGTATTACTGTGGTACAACACTGGTCTTCTCTGGTCCAAGGACCATCTCTTTGTAGTATCCGACAATAAGATCAAGCGATTCAAAGCATCCTCCGGGTCAGCAGTCGCGGAATGGCCGGTCCCTGATAGTGACTACTACTCGTGCATTTCCCTGCCAAAGCATGGGGAATTCATTGCATACTCTACAGACAACACTGTGACATTTTGGGACACGTTGACATACACCGAACTCGGGCTCATTCCGTACCCTCAAAACATACGTTCGATCGCAATTTCGCCAGGTGGCCGGTTTCTCGCAATCGGCAGATACGACGGGAATTTCAGCACGCAAGATGTACCTCGTACTATTGTGAGTATCTTGTCCATTGGATTATGGCTTATCTGGGTTCTGATCATCATTCTGCATAGGTTTCAATGTCATTGTCCCGTTCACACCCTCCTTTCCCGGAATCTGACATTCAGGTCGATAACGCAGCACTCGACTCATCAACATTATTGTCACGTCTACACGCCACTCTCCAGGAACCTCACATTCGGATCGATGATGCTGTGCTGGACTCATGGAAGCACGACCAGCTCGAAAATGCAGACGCATTATTGACTGCAGCGATTTCAGGGCTCTCAGAATCCGAGCCATCATGTACTCGCTAGTCGAGCTCTCGTGCGGACCCGTCTGCGAAGGTGGGACACAGCGCTCGAAGACGCTGAAAGGGTACTTATTGCTTTACCCTCACATACATTGACGCTGACGCCAATTTGTGCAAGGCCATCGAAAACTCAGCACGATGTCTTATGGCAGTGCAGCAAGGATTTCACGATCACGTGGTCAATGGAGGCGTCATCTATGTAACTCACATTGGCGAGGCCTCTGTTGCAACTAGGCGATCTGAAGGCTGCGAGTTCGACCCTCGCGGTGGACTAATCGTTTTTTTGTCTTTGCTCCGCATTTGAGCAAACACCGTGTCGCTTCAATTGTTTTTTTTGTATACTTCTCTAGGCTTTTTGTACGCGTGTGGTACATTTACGTCGACCAACCATGTCCAAGTCGACGGTAAATATTGGGTTCATACACGTACTATTTCCTGGATACCGACCCTGAAACACTTCGTTCCCCGGGACACGCCATACCCTGGGTTCCTGCATACACCCAATCTTTCCCGCACCTTCCTCCTTCTCATCGATTGCGTCGCACCATATCGAACACGTTTGAATTCATACACGCCGCAACCCCGTCGCCCTACTCGACTTTTTCGTGTCTACTTTGACTTCGCCACGATCCGGCCGCGGGTACTTGGCCCGGTCATCACCATCTTCTTCTTCCTGGGTAGGTAACGAAATGACTATATTTTCTATATTCTAACAGGAACAAACCCCGAGAGCTTGATCTTGCACGGTTGACTCAGGGGCAGCGGTATGGATCATTTTTTGTGTTGTTTCAAGAGCCTTGAGTTTATCACAGACAGTGAACTATGATCGAAGGACAGGTAGCAAGTTGAAATCGTCCCCGCGCCGTTGTGTACTACCGAATTGCTGGTATCCCCCCGCTGCGCCTTCTGTGCAATGTTCGTGTTCCATGCTAGCGTCGCTCAATTGCAGTTTCACTACGTGCCCCGTCACGCCGTCACCTTGCTTCACAAACGCACACGGTAGTCTCCCGTAGGCAGCCAAAAAGGGGTCAGAGGTAGACGGCCGTTCCCTGTTCTACTGTGGGTACACGGTTACCGGTAATTGGCGATTCGACGTCGAAACCTTTGATGCTCATTTCCGACTTTTGGCTGACCCCATCTATCGCCCCTTGAAAGAAGCATGTCAAGTGTTGAGATCCGAGTCTGAGAGACACTGGACTCGGAGAACAGCTGGGCTCCCGGTGACCCGATGGCCCAACCCACATCAGGCCCCTCGATTCCCGTTAAACTGACCTTGACCGGCCGTCTCGATCTGAAATCGATACCGAATCGATAATCAATCCAATTCAAATCGGCCCAACCTACGCCTAATAACTGTTATAACCAATGGTTGGTCCTTGCCAAGTACATTACGATTGGACGCGTCGAGACTCTACCAATATCCAATATTTCACGTCGCATTGATTTGAATCACCGTCGGGTGCAGGGGACACACTGCCTTGGCTTAAGCTGGCTTAAGTAGTTGTTCCCATCAACCCCTTGGACGGGGGTCACCCGGATCACCCCGCGATATGCCGACGTCCCAACGCCCAACGCCAGCGGTCACCCAATACACCCACTCAAAGATAGAACCGGCCAGGTCCTTCCCCCGACTCGCCTCCTCCGCCGCTCCGATACCCTCTGACGGCCGCACCCCGAGTCGGAATTTCCCCGATCTGTTCCCTTGTCAAGTCACGCGTCAACAACGAAAACTAAATGGTGTCCAGGTCTCGAACCCAGGACGGTCTAGGCAACGCCCATATGTGTGCGTGTGCGTGTGCGTGTGCGTGTATGTGCCAAACTCTCGGTTCGTCGGAAGCACGCGGGCTTTTGATTTCTGAAACCCTTGTAATCGCGTTCTAGACGCCAAAATACGCCCGGCGGCGGCGGCGGCGGCGGGATGGACCGAGATGATCCGTGTGGGTCCGTGGACAGTGACAGGCGAGCAAAAAGGGGTTGTCGTTATACCGCCGAAATCCGCGCTGTCCCTTTTCCCCTCCCCCCATTTGACCGCGACTGAACGAACATGCTCATTGGATGTGTCATCTCTGGCAAGACACGTGTGTGCGATCCCGCATCGAACGAAATGGGGCTGCATCTGAAAACACACCAAAAACCCTCACATTGCCCAATCAAGAAAATGTACAACAAACAAGACCAGGTACACCATGTATGAATGCATGAAGGGTCGATAACCGTATTTCACACACACGGTCAGCAATAAAACCCCACAGAAATGATTTTTTTCGTGAAAAAGGAAAGAAGCATTAAAAAACATCTACGCCGTCAACACTGTAAGTCAAAGGGGATGAAATGTGTCGTTTTTATAGTGCAAATGAGCGTCGTTGGAATATAGAGGGAAGAATGGATGATATGCAAAATAGGAATGAATGAGCGTAGCCACGCTGGATGCAATTGACAGTGCATGATGATGATGAAACCGTAAAAATGGACGAGAAACAT
Organism: Boletus reticuloceps; assembly: GCA_018397855.1. NCBI lineage: Eukaryota > Fungi > Basidiomycota > Agaricomycetes > Boletales > Boletaceae > Boletus > Boletus reticuloceps. Next base: position 49,244 of record JAGFBS010000046.1, read on the forward strand.
GTAAGGCGAAGATGAGACCAACGAAAATGATCGTTGCGTGATTAACCATGGGACCTAGACCTGCGAGGCGACCGGACACAGACAACGAGAGAAAACCCTTTACCTTTAGAACCGAATTTCTTCTGGTTCCCAAACCTCTGGAAATGAATACCACATTGGAGGAAGGGATGAAAGTCTGATCTCCCCGTCCTCACTTATCGCGTAATCAAGCCACGCGTCTTGATACCGGTGCGTGCCCGTCCGCTTGCGATACTCGAACCCCACTTTTCGAAGCGACTTGAGACCACGTGCAAAAAAAGCGGCCCACTCATGCCGTACGACACGCCATGACTCCATGTTGTCTATCTCGTCATACTCCGGGAATTGCATGCAGAGCCGGAGGTCGCGCAAAGAAGAGAGGGGTGAGAGGGCTTCTAGATATTCCTGCTGTGTGCGATGCAAGGTGAAAACAACGTTTCCAGGGTCAGTATCCTGTTCCAACGATCGCGGCGATCAAAATAAGGACATGATGGCAAAACCCGAGAGTAGACGGGTGGCAGGAAGGACGGGAGGGAGGAAGAGTGGACGTACACAGGAAGCCACAGACTTGCCATCGTGGTATCCGCACCGCTCTATCTCGAGGATTTCGAGTTGGGGGCAGTGGGTAGCTATCAAACGACATATGGATGGCGTGAGCTTGTCTTCTATGATGATGCGAAGATGCTTTAAAGGGCAGTTGCTTGCGCCGATATCCGCAATGACGCTTTCGACTTGGGGTTGTGAGAGCGCAATGGGCCACCGAGGGAGATCCACGAGAGCCATGATGGCTAGACGGCGGAGGCTGGGCATGTAGTTGAAGACGCCGTTGAGAGCGCAGGCATTCGAGATAGCGAAACTCTCCAAGGAGGCGAGTTTGGCCAAATTTTCGGGATTGGCGAGGATGTATGGATCGAGGAAGCGATATTCTTGTGCCTTTGATTGAGGGAAAAGCAGTCGGAAATCGCGCAATGCGGGCATCCTGTGTAACACGTCAAAGAGGCGAGGGGTCTGTCGGGTGGCTGCGCCGATTTGAAATGAAATATTCACGATCAAGCTCGGGATTCGGCCATGGAGGACGAAGGTTCTCAGGGCGGGCCAGTTGATCGTGGCGAGCCCAGTGTACGCAGTCAAATCACCTGATAGCTCCAAGTGGGTAAGCGTAGGGGCGTGCTGGCGCAAAAAGACACCGGAGGAACGTAGTTCCCGGAAACCGCGTAGGTTGGCCTGTGCTCTGTATTTTCTCCTCCAATCCCGCATGAAGTAGGTGATTTCTGAAAATTTTGGATCGGTTGGGCCGTCTCCGATGCGGAGGGTCTGGCCCACGGGAGTGAGGTTGACCCGACGGAGTGGCACGGGGAAGAATTGCATAAGGCTCTGATCGATTGGAGTGTCGATCAGCGTAAACGAGGAGAGAGAGCAACACTGTCCAAGGGCCTCATAAAGTGCTTGAGGGGGGAGAAAGGGGGTGCTTAATGTCACTTTGGCGAGTTTTGGCATGCGTGCGAGGGCGAGGATGGCGAGTTCCATGTGGTATGGACAATAAATACCGTCGCGATCCAGATAGCCATGGCGAATACGACCGGGCTCTGTCCACTCGTCGTGCCAGTCGAGACGGAAGTGCCTTTGGTGGCAGTGATAAGAAAACAAGTGGAATAAAACCGCACGAGAAGATCACATGCCTGATGTATGGCCAGAGAGACTCGGGGTAGAAGAGGAGGTCGTTGTCTCTGTCAGTCTTGTATTTCTGCGGCCATCGGACCTCTGCGAAGAGAAAGGGGAGACAGGCCTGACGGACGAGGCGGGAAGTGCTGGCGAGGGTGAGGAGGGAGGGAGAGACGGTGTCTCTGGCGGTGGGTACGAGGTGAGTGATGACGAGTGGGAATATGTCTGCGATTAGAGACATTAGTGGGAGACGTGTTGGCCAAGGTATGGGGGATGTTATGGTAGCACTGGGAGCGAGCAGGCAGAGGGCAGCGCTGAACCGGGCCCATGTGCACCAGGACAGGGTCGTAAAATACATATGTCGATCAGCCAGTCTAGACCCTCTTACGAAATCGTGACAGCGTGTTCAAAACAGCACTACATACTTGCTACATTCATTTCACTGAGACGCATACTTCTCCGTCCACTCCCGGCTCACTCGCTGCGCATCCTTTTCGTTCTCCTTGTAGTGTTTCGCTACATCCGTCGCCAGCGGGTCGTCTGGGTTCGGCGCACTCAACAGCGCCTGTATCGACAACAGCACAGTCCGGATTTGCAATGCCGGCGACCATTTATCTGTCCAAGCCCCGTACAGCGTGTCTGCATTCGCAACACAGGCACAACCCACCTTTCAGAATGTCCAGACAAATGCGTCCCAGTTTATCTACAGGCATTATGTGAGCAGGCGGAAAATAACAGCGCCACACCACTTTGGGCAACGCAGCACATGCACCGCGTGTTCAAATCCAACTCACCGATATTGGGATGGTATATCTTGGTCAGGAACCGCACTTTGGGGGGGCTCATGGGATACTCTTCGGGAAGGAACAGTTCCAAATGAAACACGCCATCTATATCAGCAGCGTCAGAGTGTACATCAAGCGCCAATCTCAGAGGCGTGACTCACGTTGAAACGGACTCCCGTCAGGCCCTTGGATGGTCACATCAAAGTAACGCAGGTTGTCTTCATGTGGTGCGGCCGTAATCCCAGGAGCGGGGTCTGCGACAAGGCGCTCGGTTTCCTGGCCATATGTGTTCGCACACAGCAGATGCACGAGGTCAGCGGTGTGGGTAACACGACATGGCCACGCATGGCGATAGTTACCTTGATGATTCGCTAGATCAACCGACCGCGGATGTCAGCTCGCTATAATATCACACAGGACATTATTCACACCTTTGGTAGAGACATTTCTAGGGGCGTAAATGGGTGTCGTGAGCGGCAGATCTGAGCAGCGATGATGGACAAGCGAAGCGACAAAGCGCCACTGCCGCGATCCCACCGCATGCACCCGAATCCCGACAAATATTGACAAATAAATATTCTCACGCGTGTTGTGTCAAGAGACATGGCGGCCTTGCCAAACGACGACGTCAACGTAGGTCGTCATTCTGGTCTACTAGCAAGGGTCTAACGGTCTACAGGAAGATGATGGTTGGGTCAAGCTCGTCAGCTCTGATGGATACGCCTTTATCATCAAACGCAGCGTCGCCATGATGAGCGGAACACTCAAGAACATGCTTAATTTTGACAGTCGAGTGATTCCCTTCCGTACCAAACACCCTTTCTTCTGATACACGTCACGCGGTCCTTGTGCGTTCCATTCTGCCACATTGCCGTGGCTGTCCCATCCCACAGGTAGTTTCAAAGAAGCACTGGCCAACACCTGTCCAATCAGCGAGCGGTAAGTTGTCATGCTGCATTGCATGATTCTGGAATCCGCTTACTTTTCAAATGCTACGTTATCTCCTCCGCGCATGCGGCATCTCGACGTTCGCTTCCACATCGCCAGTGCCCCTGTTGTCGAAAAAGTTTGTGAATACATGTCTTTCAAGGCACACTACGAAGGCCCTGGCTCTAAAGAAGACGTCCCAATCAACGAATTCACAGAACGCATCCCACCCGAAATTGCGCTCGAATTGTATGTCCTCTTTCGGCGAGCGTCCTTCCTTAAATACATCAGCGCTGATCCAACCCTGTTCTTGTCCGGTTATTTTTTCACAACCCCCCAATTTCCACTCCGAATTCGCTTCTGTGTGTGTCGTTCTAGACTCTTGGCTGCGGACTATCTAGAAGGTAAATCGTATTTTTGTCCCATTTCAAATGGGGGTGTGCAATGGTGGGCTGATGAAATTCGCATTGGCTTGGTGTACCGTTACCTTAGTCTGAGGCTTTAAGCGGCCCTCGGCGCATGATGCGCCACTTTGTGCCCCGTTGGGTGTACGCTCTGCGCCTAATGAAATGGATGTCTTCTGCTGGAGGCGGTGATATCAGTATCAGTACTCATGCTTCTGGACGACGAGTGTGGCGGCATGACGTGAGACGGCGCAAAGTACGAGCTTCCATTATTCCATTATTCTAACGAGAACACGTTTTTAATCATCGGGATGACGTATGGGAATGCTTTTACACGATGCGGCAGTTTCTTCCTCAAGTGTTGGTTTTGGAATCAAACGTTGCGATCAGCACCATGGTTGTAATCTGCACTGAGTCATCTTGTCTTCTAGCCCACCCATATCCACTCTCCGTTCCCCGCTTCAGAAATTCACATGTCTACGCCCGGTCTCACGCCGAGAGGGAGGATGCATGGTCGCCTGCTTATGAAGAAGGGCTTATCTTGTCAGACAGTACAATACGTTATCAATCCCATCCCCATTGGCTAGCCCTTTTCTGGCAAGGGAATAGACCAGGAACCAAACCTCCAATCATATCGCAGCACTGGTTTGCCAGTGAATGCTGCATAAGTTTATTCCCCGTCTGCCGGGAATAACTTATGGTTTAGGTTTGCGCCCGACGCGCCTTCGGGTGCCGCGGCGACATCTCATGAGAACAGTTCAACTCAGGCATGCGTTTGTCTTTGCGAGCCTGTCTGCTGGCTCCTGGCAGATCGGGCTGCGCGTTACTACTTGTACATGTCCTATTGCGGCGCTCGCGCATGCATGACTCTGCGCCGGAGCAAAAGAGGCGATCAACAAGATTCTAGTACGCGGACCGCGCAATCTCCGTGTGATTGTTAATGCCCCTAGCTTACAGACGCGTCCAGACTGAATTGTGCCTTTTAAACACAAGATAAGCGGTCCATCCGCAGTGCACCCACACATACATATGGGTGCGCCGTGATGTGCGTCCCTTGCCCTGGGCTGTCAGTGCGAGGTCCAAGTTGATTGGGCTTGGGATGTGGGATGTGCTCGGTCACTGGGACGTATGTCCCTCGCTTTGCATCACGATGTTCCTCGTTGGAGTCGGATCGCCCCGTTGCCAAGTTGCGATACGGCGCTGAGTCATACGCCGGGTTGCCTGGTAAAAACATGCATGACCCATGGGATGCGCACGCTGTAACATCCTCTGATCAACATTCGAGACTCTAGCGTGCCTCTGCTTGGCCATCAATGGCTATTTGTCACCTGGAAGATCACTTGTGACATTATGTATCCTTCCTTGCGGCTTTGCAACGACCTGGTCATGAAAGCCAGACACCACCGTTGGTGCTCCTATTCAGTCCATCAACCCGCCCGCACAGACTGGTCACCCTCAGCCCCAGCAACGGCCAGTGATGACGGGTGTTCCCATCCATGTGGACAGACACGACTTTCCGAGGCGCCCGAAACGCACACTTGGCTCGATGGCCGGTGACATTGCCTAGCCAACGAGTCCGGGGACGACTTTCACCCGTCAGTATCGTGATCGGGGATGTCTGTAGGGTCCCTGAATTGAACGGCAAGACCGAGTTGTGGGCATGGATGGACAAGGTCTTTGTTTTGTTTTGTCAGATCATGGCGACTTACAATTATGTCCATCGCTCAGGTATCGTCAAGTCGACCCATGGTCGCATCCGAGTCGTTCTATTAGGGATATGGAGTGGCCCCTAGGGGGTGTGTTCGCGACATTCTCCTTGCTACAATTACTTGCATACTCCTTTGAACAATGAGATACGATTCAAAATGGGCTGGATCACACTTCTACATGATCCTTGGTGTACACAAGAGTGATTTAAGATGCCCATCGTGGTCTCCAAGTCGACTGTGCTACTTCCTCCTTACATTCAAGGCAAGTACAGACTCCCCATGACAAGAACACGAGAAAATTATGGGTTGAATGCAATAGGGTCTACCACAGTTTTCAATCCACTGCCCACTACTTTTCTGCAGCGCCGCCAAAAGTACAATTGAGAAGGCGCGCCGTGAGTATGCTGAGTATGTGTGAGTAGTCTGGTAACCAGACCGTCTATTGCCTCTATGATAGATCTCGGTTTGGCCAGACTAATGTGTGAGACAATTGCGGCTGACTCGGTCACTCGGAGTAGGGACTCGGTCCGTACGTATGATACATTCTTCCTTCGTTTATCAAAAGACGAATCTGGCCATGGTACATATGTGGAGTCAGGAACTGAGCACTCGAAGTCTCGAACTTCGGGCAAGTGACGATGTCAGCAATACCACGATTGGTGTCGGAGGCACGCTTGAAGGGAAGAGTGGGTTGAGGGTACACCGGACTCTGGTCGACGACGCCCTCAACGCCAAAGACTTTGTGAAGTAAAGAAGATTTACGCCCGACGCCCGCTTCCATAGAGACGCTCGGAGTTTGAAACAGGGATATCGGCAATGCTTACGAAGGTCTCGCCGCGTTGGTGCCGCCCGTGCCGCAAGTGTACTTTTTGGTCGGAGATGTTTATTGGAAGCCTCGCAACCAGAGCAAGCTTTACTGTATTGTTCTGCAACGCATTGTGACACATTCTGAATGGAGGGAAAAAATGGGTGATTGGGCGCAGCGCGAGAGGAAAGAAAAGCATCGGTAGTACTTGACCTCCAAGTCGACTCATCCGGCACAGTTCTGTCTACCTAAATGAATTTCATACTCCGATGAATTTCAGTTGTGGATGGAGTGACACTGGTCTGTTTTGATGGTTGTGCGTGGATTGAGATTACTCTACCGTGCGACTGACTGACCTGATCCGTAGGGACTCGGAGATGAGTACTAGTCCCTGGCGGGACTTTCACGGCGCTAACCATCTCGACACTCTCCATCACGCTCAAAATTTTCTATGGATGCCAATGCGGGAGACCCGCACAGCACTCGGCATCTGTCAAATAGCTCTTCTTCCGCAGTAGACCTATTAGGCATCGCTTCATCATCCGCCGCGTTACCGCCAGAGACTGGCGCTCGAGCATTCTCTCGTAGGCGCCTGAGTTGGAGCAATGGTGAAGGCGAGCTGGACCCTCCGCATCTCCGCGCTCCAGCCACCCAAGAACCAGGGCCATCTAAATTAGCAGCGCCCAAGGAACGACCATTCTTTTCTTCGCTGGACCATCCCTTGCGGCAGGATTCGATTTTGCTTTCCAACCCCCACCTGAATTCGTCTTCTACCTCACTGCTTTCAATAGACATCGACACGATCCCAGATGATGATGAGGCGCGTCTCACAGGCGGGGCTCGGCTAGAAGTGAACGATGATGATGATTGGTCAAGAGACTTGTCTGTCGACTCTGAGCGCTCTACTGGCTTCGCTTCGCGTCCTAGACGACGGTACACTCCTTCTCCCCTGAAAGCCACTATCTCAAATGCTTTCCGTCGTGCCTCGATTCGTGTCGCAAATGTTCGAGGACGTATACCCCATGTCCGACTACGGGAGGACGGTGAAAGTACTGATTCTGGTTCAGCGCTGGACGACATAGAAGAAACGACGCAACCCGACGTTGGAGAGAGGAGCGCATACCGAACACTACCGCCTACACCTTTGCGCGGGCGGGCCCTTGGCATTTTAGGACCAACGAATCCTCTTCGTCTATGGCTGTACAAGTTGCTAACCCATCGGTATGTACGTCTTCGGTTGAGCATCCACTCCCTAAAGCTATGACCAGGTACACCGAACCAACGATACTTGCTTTGATCCTTTTGAACGCGGTCGCGTTGGTGGTGCAAGCTTCGCGAACTTTGTTGTTGCCCTCCACCCAGGTTCCCATCACCGTCACGGGGTACTTCCATGCCTGGGAAGACTTTGTCAACTTCGTCCTCTTTGTACTATTCGCGTATGTGCTGTACCCATTCATCCGTGTCCTCACTAATTCGCAAATAGCGTCGAAGCTTTGGGTCGAATATGTATTTCTGGGTTGTTTCTGGACCCAGAGATACCAATATCGTCTTTGTTTTCACTCTCATTCTCCAATTTGGCTCGCACCATGACTACGAATTCAGCTTCGCCCGGTCATGTTGACGCTCCCATAAGGCGAACCGGCTCGTTAGCGCGGGGATACACTTTGAGGAGAGTTTACGACAACCTCGCAAAACCATTCTCACTATCGTTATCCTCGCATTCACGTGCACCTTCATTTGCACGGGTACCTACTCGCATACCCCCGTCGTTCTCCACCTTGCACGGTGAACGTTATCCGGAAGACCCTGAATTACCACCCACGTTTCTATCTCGTGTAATGAAGTCGGACGTACAAGAATCCGATCCCAGTAGTCTCATCTCACTTCCATTCAAACTCGATATAGAAATGGCGCGGAGCAAAATAGAGCGAAATATTCCCTATCTACGGCAAGGTTGGGGTAGGATTGATTTCCTCGCGGTGACCGGATTTTGGGTATCGTTCGCGTTGGCGACTGCGGGCCTCGAGCGGGGAGTTCACCATATCGGAATATACAGAGCGTTAAGTGTACTGAGGACAGCGAGACTATTAAGCATCACGAATGGTACCGCCGTGAGTGATCTGTTTCTTGGTTTTGCTGGTACATTCCTCATGCTGCCGGTCCAGACGATCATGCGTTCGCTCAAGACTGCCCGCCCTTTGTTGGCTCACGTAGTATACTTTATCGTTTTTGCCGTGGTGTTGTTCTCGTGAGTCTTTCATCGTATCAGGCGATCGATGACCCATCTACGAGGGACTAGAGTTACTGGTGTGCAATCGTTCAGAAGGTCCCTGGGGCGTACCTGCAATCTTTCACCCGTGCTCGGGGAGAATTCCACGCAGCTAACGCAAGTGTGTGGGGGACATATTAACGCAACAACTCTGGTACCTTCCCCCTATTTATACTTCGACGGGACACCTGCGAGCATCACGAAAGGGTTCATCTGTCCATTGGGACAAGTCTGTCAGGTATATCGATTCGCTCGTCTCTGTGCGTTGTACTTACCATCGTGTAGGAAGGGGGAAATCCTTTCAGTGGTGTGGAAAGTTTCGACACTGTATACTATGCAATCCTCCAGGTAGTTGTAATTGCCTCGGCGAATACCGTGAGTGTCTCGTTCCTCGACTCCCAGCGGTATCTGACTTTGGATATTCATGCAATCATACTAGTGGTCGCAGGTCATGTATCAGATCATGGCCTCTGAGTACATTGTTGCATGCATTTTCTTCATTTTTGGGATTCTGGTACTGAATTTGTGGTTATTCAACTTACTGGTCGCCGTAATTACAAATTCGTTCTCTGCGATCCGTTCTGGTACTAAAAGGAGTGCTTTTGGAGCAGCACCGTACGTTTCCAATCTCAGGCATATTTTGATGCACTCATTTTTGACTTCATAGACTCGGACGTGTCCCGGAAGAACCCGAGGAAGGTTGGTCCGCAGCGACGGGACGCCACGTCGGTCAAAATCGTCTCAAAGTTTGGTGGTCGTACACCAGCTGGTTCTGGGTGTTTTCAGCCTTCGCTTCCCTCGTGGTACAGGCTACTGCGACCGCTGGCATGAGTGCAATCCACCAAGAAATCATCGACATAACCGAACGCATAATCACCTTTGCTTTCGACATTGAGATCGTCGTTCGTATCGCTATCGAGTTGCCTGCGTGGAGGAACTTTTTCACGCACGGCAACAATTGTTCGGACTTGATCATCGCTGTTGGGTGTAGCGTGGTTCAAATTCCTGCTATCCACAACTCGAGCGTTTATCCATGGTTAACGGTCTTTCAACTAGCAAGATTCTATCGTGTACTACTGGTTGTACCACGGATGAAGCCCTTGATGGTAGGCCCTGCGTTTCATCCTTTACTTTCACTACACTGAATTGTGCCATGTCAGTTGACTGTCTTTGGGAACATGTATGGTCTCGTGAACATGACCTTGTTCCTGATACTCATCAACTTTCTCGCCGCTCTGTTTGCCATTCAACTCCTCCAAGGAGACATGCCCGGAACCATCACTATGAACTTTGGTCAACTGTTCAATTCCTTTTTAGCCATGTATCAGATACTTTCCGCGGAAAACTGGACTACGGTGTTGTATAATGCAACAGATGCCGAACTGAGCTTTGCCCAGCCGATCATCGTGAGCACATTTCTGTGCTGTTGGCTTCTCTTTGCGAACTGTAAGTATATCTATTCGAACTCGTACACCCACCGCGATCGACTGACGTCGGTGGTTGAATAGTTGTGGTACTGCAAATGTTTATTGCCGTCATCAATGAGAACTTTGAGGTAGCGGAGGAGGCCAAAAGAGGGATGCAGGAACACCACCACTCGGAACAGCAGTCCCAGACTACCATCAGCGGACGGATGAACATGCTGAATCCCTATCTATGGATCAAGACAAAGTTCAAGACGGCGAACGCTGAGAACCCATCTTCGATTTCGGTTTTAGGGGAGGCAGAAAGGCTCGATAGTCCACTTCCTATGAGTTTCGGGTTGGGCCAGGTTGGTTCTATGGTTTTCGACTCTGCCTGGCTACCGATACTGTTTCATAGAGACGCGCTCCGTCGGTTGCTAGTAGCAGGTCCCGACATCTGCGGGAGACCTCATTCGGCTTGCTCCACGAAATCTTTACAGGAAGTGAGACAACAGATGATATTCCACTTCTCGACCTGCACCGGATGCGTTCTGAATCCAGAGGGCCAGAGGACGACTCAAGCGAGCATGAAACTGACCGGTACTTGTGAGGAACCTTTCGTCCCATCGAATGACCTTTCTTGACTCGCCATCGTCCAAATCAGTGACATTTTGGCGACGCTGAAAAAAGAACCGTCTATTCCCAAGGACTCCAGAGACTCGGATATCCATAGAACTCAGACTATAGAGTTGATCCGAAGGTATCCAACGTACGATAAGACTTTTTGGATTTTCCCTCAAACGAATCGCCTTCGTCGTCTCTGCCAGAGGATTGTTCGTCCAAGTGGTGGAGAACGAATATTTGGCGCGTCCCCCTCAGAAGTTGCTTACACATTCTTCCAGCTTGCCATCTTCTTGGCTGTTTTTGGTAATATTGCTACCGAGGCAATTGCAACACCACTCTACCGGCTTAACTACTACATGCAACATGGTGCAACGCGGGGAGCGTGGTTCCATGTTACAGAAGCCACATTCGGTCTCATTCTTGTTGTCGAATTCTTGATCAAGATCATTGCGGACGGCTTTCTCTTCACCCCGAACGCTTATATCCGGAGTATTTGGAATATTCTCGACTTCGTTGTCGTGGTCGGCGTCCTTGTGAACGTCACGTTCACGCTGATTTTCGTCAGCGGTATCATGCGATCCATTCGCGCCTTCAAGGCATTACAGGCTCTCCGGTTCATAACCTTGATTGAGACGATGCGGAGGACGTTTGAAGACTTGATTCTGGCTGGTTTTATACGCATTCTCGATGCCGCTGTTCTTGCCGTGCTCTACCTCATCCCTTTCAGTGTCTGGGGTACGACCATCTTTGCTGGGCTGATGAACGAATGCAACGACACAAGCGTCCAAGGTATAGGGGACTGTACCAACGAATACGTCAACACCATCTATGGGAATAACTTTGGATTCCCCGTACCCCGTGTTTGGGATAACCCGGCGCCGTCCACCAAGTTCTCATTCGACAACTTCCCAGCTTCAATGCTCATCCTCTTTGAGATCGTGTCGCTGGAGGGATGGATCGATGTTATGTCCGTTGCAATGAGCATCACTGGCGAAGGGAAACAACCGCAGATCAATGCTTCACAGGCCAATGCGATTTTTTTCTTGGTATACAACTTGCTGGGAGGTGCCGTGATCTTGACCTTGTTTGTCAGGTAAGGGTGCCCTTGAGCGGTTTACGGTGTGGTCGAACTGATGGATGATCTTAGTATCATTATCGGGAATTTCTCGTCACGGACTGGATCTGCGTTACTTACTGCACCCCAGCGGGAGTGGATTAATCTGCAGAAGCTGATCAAGCGACTGAAGCCATCAAAGAGACCTAAAGTTCGGCCGACCTTTCCGATCCGAGCTTGGTGCTACGATCGTGCGATTCACAAGCACGGGTGGTGGACGAGGATGATGACCCTTCTCTTCGTGCTTCAGATAATAGTTTTGATGTTCGTTCTCCCTACCGTCGACATACTGACTTGCATTAATGACATTGCCATAGGACCGCTGCATTCTCCGCAGAAACCGCCGATGACTGGCACAGTAAGTAGCCCGTGGATTCCCTACCATCCCTGACAAAAGCCAATTAGATATACTTTCGTTCATTATTTCCGGCATGTACGTGGTGGATACAACAATTCGGCTGTATGGACTTGGGTGGCATTCTTTCCGTGCCAATGGATGGAATCTCTTTGACGTCGTCGTGGCGTCTGGGAGTTTCACGATGATCCTCTGTGCACGCTTCTATCCTCACGAGATTCACATCCAGCTCTTACAGAAGCTGTTTTTGGTTAGCATCGCATTCAAGCTTGTTCAGAGAGTGGCCTCTCTAAACCAGCTCTTCAAGACCGGCACGTGGGTGTTTGCTTGCTTGCTTCCCGTTGTTCATCCACCCTGACAACGGTGCTCTGTCTTAGTGCCAGTCTTCCCGTGATTCTGAACCTGCTTGCTTTATGGTTCACGTTCTTTCTGTTCTTCGCCATCATGTACATGGAGATCTTTGGGCTGACAAAGTGGTCCTCGGGAGAGAATTCGTATCAGAATTACCAAACTATGGGATCGTCGTTGCTCATGTTGGCGTTTATGAGCACTGGGTGAGTGGTTACGTCCGTGATCTGGAACGGTTCTCGAGCTCATCCGCCGTAGGGAGGGATGGAATCAATTTATGCACGACTAGTGAGTGCCCGCGTGAGGGTAACCTCATCCGACGCTCACAGTTATGCGCAGTGCTCTCGCGTACCCACGCTGCACACATGTCTCTTATGGTGTCTTTCAGACGGATTGCGGCAGTACCGCTTGGGCGTTTTCGATGTTCATCGCGTGGAATTTGCTCAGCATGGTAAGGACAAGCGTGGCCGCACCGTCTCTCGCATGGTTGACCGTTTTTTTGCCAGTACATCTTCGTCAACATGTTCACTGGTGTGGTCGTGCAGAGCTTTTCATACGTTTTCCAGTCCACCGGTGGCGTCTTGAAGTCGATCACGCGTCACGAGACACGTGCATTTAAAAAAGCTTGGGCCCAGTTCTCGGATCCGCACGCTGGACTCTTGGAGCGTCCAAACCTCATTCCGTTCCTCGCAGTACGCCATCCCTGAATCGCCTTGTAATGACCGCTCACCGTTACTTGTAGAGACTCGATGGCGTCTTTGAAGTACGCATCTACCCACCCCGGCATTCCATACCGGCTATCCTAGCGGCCTGCAGAGACAAGTCGAAGAAGGACAACAGGACGGGGGGGATTAACGTGCGCAAGTTGAAGGGGCTACTCAACAAGATCGATTTCGAGGAGATCCGTAAGCGAAGAGCCGTGTATATGCGGATTTATCACGAAGCGAATGCGATGTACTGTCGAGGCAAGGGGATCTCGTTTACGGATATGCTTGTGCTGCTTGCCCATCACAAACTAATCAATGATCACGAGGCGCTGGGGTGAGTTTGTCTTCTTTGTTTTGTGTGTTGAGTGATCTCAGTGGTTCCTCGTTCGATATGCTAGTTTCAAGGAACTGCAGGTGAGAGAAGAGATGCTCAAGCTGGTGGCGGATCTTGTCGGTCTGGACAAGGTACGGTCTCAGCTGTCGATGATCTCTCTTCGGCGAGAGTTCCTCCAAAAACGCCACAAGGCGGCCATGGAAGCCCAAGGTATGTGAACATTTCTTGCACGCGGTGTTGACCTACGAGGATTGATGGCGTGGGGTACGTTGGGATAGGGGTACCCACGATCTTGATCAACGCGGCATCGGAGACGAGCTTACCTGGGACGTCGGCCTCGAGGGAGATCATTGTCAACCGAGAGTCAGCGCTAGACCGCGATGATAGCCAAATGGCGAGTTCTTGAGGGTGTAGTCGGCGCAGGCGCGACCTGCGTCTGCTTACTGAATTTCTGTTGTGATATATCATGGACGATTGGGGAATAGTTGTCGTGTTTCGGTTCACAATCTAGGGTTTGGAACATCATCTAATGTATGCAATATAATGCGTCTTTCTAGTGGCACATGCGCGTGCATCTCGTCCTCACCAAACAACCCTTTTGCTGCGTAGTAGACGCGTGTTTCAGGCGTCGAGACCATTACTAACTTCTTTTTTTATGACGCTGCGTTCATGGATCTGATTGCCCACCCTACCCAACAAGAGCATGGCAGCCGCGAGTGTGAGTCATTCCTGCTGTGCCAATATTGGTTGAAAACCTGGTGTTGTGTCCATCCTTCTCTCCCCTGACGGCAGGTGCTGAGGAGACCAGTGGCTGTCAGAGCGTCGACTCGGATACAGATACCGGAGATGGATTTCAGGACGACGCGGCTGTAATGGGTTTGACGTGAGCCGACGTAAACTAGTAGTACCTTCTTGAATTGCGCCGCGATGTCTCTCGGAGTGGCAGAGTTGAAGGAAGCACTGGAACGCCGGACATAGTAGTAACATGTCGCTCACGTGCCCACGCAGCCTCCTTCCAAACCGGCGACCAAATTTATTAGACCGTCATTATGTGGGGTGGGCTGGTCACCAGACTAGACACTGCCTTGCCTCAAGCGCCCGACATCCCAGCATTTTCCCCAAAAAACAGCGTCGAATCAAGTTCTACGAGCCAGTATGAAACCAAAAGGTATGTTTCTCTTCCCTTTCAGCATGAACAGTAGTGAAATAATCATATATATTCAAGTTCGCCGGGTGCATTCAAGGGCAAAACCCGTCGTCGCCAGGTTTAAACAGAGTTCGGCAGCCCGCAGGCGCTCAAAATGTACCCGTTTCATCCTGTCTGTGTACAGAGCAGTGAACTGATGTATCTACTAGTTGAGCAGCTGCGTTCACTGGGAGAATCCCTTGTTGCAAGATTTCAACGAGAAGGCGGGACAAGTGACACCGACGAGGCAATCATCATAGATCGTCAAATACCAGAACCTCCTTGTCTACCTGGTGACCCTACTAGTAATCGATCGGCCACTTTGGCCGACTTTCCACTTCCTCTCCGGTGTTGGTACAACCTGCTCAGAGAAACAACGAACCTTCAGGAGGGCATTGTTCTTGCCCGAGAAGGGCTCGAACTTTACCCACTTGAGTACCTCAGTCGACGGATCGTTTTAGCAATGACTGCGCTTTGGCTCGGCACTCAGCACAGACGAGTCAGTGGAGTGGGATCCATCATCCTCGAGCGAGAAGCAGTGAAAATTTGCATGCAAAGGCACCGTGATCGCTGGGTTGCTTTGAACAAAATCGCATTCCGTCTCTTGACACGCTACAAGCAGCTTGGGAGATTGGTGGACCTCGATGATGCCATTGCTTTCCGTCGAGAAGGACTGGAGCTTCGCCCGCAAGGACACCCTGATCGCTCCTTCTCTTTGACCGACCTTGGAGTGTCTCTCTTGAATCGCTACGACCAGCTCGGGGCGATGGCGGACCTCGATGAGGCCACTGTCCTTGGCCGAGAAGCACTCGAACTTTGCCCGCAAGGACACCCTTATCGCTCCATGTCTTTGAGCACCCTTGGATCATGTCTCTTGACTCGCTACAAGCAGCTCGGGGCAATGGGGGACCTCGATGAGGCCATTGTCCTTGGCGGAGAAGCACTCGAACTTTGCCCGCAAGGACACCCTGATCGCTCCTTCTCTTTGAACAACCTTACAGTTCGTCTCTCGACGCGCTACAAGCAGCTCGGGGCAATGGCAGACCTCGATGAGGCCATTGTCCTCGGCCAAGAAGCACTCGGACTTCGCCCGCAAGGACACCCTGATCGCTCCGTGTCTTTGAACAACCTGGGAGCACATCTCTCGACTCGCTACAACCAGCTCGGGGCAATGGCAGACCTCAATGATGCCATCGCTCTATGTCGAGAAGGACTCGAGTTTCGCCCGCAAGGACACCCTGATCGCTCCGTGTCTTTGACCAACCTTGCAGTTTGTCTCTTGACTCGCTACAACCAGCTTGGGGCGATGACAGACCTTGAGGAGGCCATTGTCCTCGGCCGAGAAGCACTCGGACTTCGCCCGCAAGGACACCCTGATCGCTCCATGTCTTTGAACAACCTTGGAGCGTATCTCTCGACTCGCTACAACCAGCTCGGGGCAATGGCAGACCTCGATGAGGCCATTGACTTCGGCCGAGAAGCACTCGAACTTCACCCGCAAGGACACCCTGATCGCTCCTGGTCTTTGAACACCCTTACAATGTGTCTCTCGACTCGCTACAACCAGCTCGGGGCAATGGCAGACCTCGATGAGGCCATTGTCCTCGGCCGAGAAGCACTCGAGCTTCGCCCGCGAGGACACCCTGATCGCTCCATGTCTTTGAACAACCTTGGAGCGTATCTCTCGACTCGCTACAACCAGCTCGGCGCAATGGCAGACCTCGATGAGGCCATTTCCCTTGGCCGAGAAGCACTCGGACTTGACCCGCAAGGACACCCTGATTGCTCCATATCTTTGAACTACCTTGCAGTTCGTCTCTTCACTCGCTACAACCAGCTCGGGGCAATGGGGGACCTCGATGAGGCCATTGTCCTTGGCCGAGAAGCACTCGAACTTGACCCGCAAGGACACCCTGATCGCTCCATGTCTTTGAACAACCTTGCAGGTTGTCTCTCGACTCGCTACGACCAGCTCGGGGCAATGGCAGACCTCGATGAGGCCATTGTCCTTGGCCGAGAAGCACTCGTGCTTCGCCCGCGAGGACACCCTCATCGCTCCATGTCTTTGGACATCCTTGCAGGTTCTCTCTTGAGTCGCTACAAGCAGCTCGGGGCAATGGCAGACCTCGATGAGGCCATTGTCCTCGGCCGAGACGCAGTCGACCTTTCCCTTCCGGGTCATAGACATTGGTCCAGCTCATTGAAGAACCTTGCAAGCGCCCTCTATACTCGGTTCATGCAGCTGAGACAACCAGACGATAAGATATCCCTATTCAGTCTCTATGCTCAATTGGTTGATGCACCTCAATCGGTGTCTTCAACGGATCTGTCTGCCACTCGAGCATGGATCCGGGTGGCCGAGGAGTTCCAGCACCCGTCAATACTCCTTGCATATGAAACATCACTTCGATTACTCATTCATCATCTTGCTGCCCTGCCACTCTTACCCCAACATCTTATCATTCTCAAAGAGCGTTCAGCTTCGCTCGCAGTGGACGCGTTTTCAGCATGTCTTCGTAGAGGTGCTCGTGTACGTGCTGTTGAGCTTCTCGAACAAGGCCGCAGCGTCTTTTGGAGCCAACTCAGTCGCCTCCGTTTCCCGCTTGACGATGTCATGGCATCTGGTCCAGCAGGAAGGCTGTTGGCAGACGAGTTCATGCGTGTGGCCTCGCTTATTCGCATTGCCCTTGATTCACCTGGTGCAGATCAGCATGGACGGCTGTGTCAACTCAACCTTGAGAGGCAGAGAATCATCATCAATATTCGCGAGCTACCTGGCTTCTCCCGTTTTCTTCTTCCCTCACTCTTCTCAGAGCTACAACGCGCGGCCAGTGGGGGGCCTGTTATCATCGTGAATGCGAGCCAGTATAGCTGTGATGCGCTCGTCGTCTTACTCGATCGAGATCCCGTCCATATTCCATTGCAGATCACGCTTGAACGCGTCCGAGACCTGTCAAAGGAGGTCAATAATTTGACCGTGCGCGCAACGAGGGCCGACATGACACGAGAGCTTGCAGCCTTCTTGCGGAAACTCTGGGATCTGATAGTTTTTCCTATCGTCGATTTCCTCCTGACGACGCATCCACCTCAATCACGCATCTGGTGGTGCCCCACCGGCGAGTTCTCTGTGCTGCCCTTGCACGCTGCTAGTCCGTTCAGGAAGGGTCAACAGAATCTCCCTGATCTCTACATCTCGTCCTACACCCCAACCCTGACCGCCCTTATTCGTGCTAGACGACACGATCCATCGAACTCTACAACTCATGTGAAACGTTTTGTTGCCATCGGTCAAGCAAATGCCGCTGGTGAGACAGAACTCCTTTCGGTCGGTGCGGAACTGGATGTCATTCGTCAGCGTGTCGACAGTCTCGCGGCATTCACGCGCATAGATGGAGAGGAATGCTGTATTCCACGTGTTGCTGAGGAGCTTTGCAAGACCGAATGGGTGCACCTTGCATGTCATGGTCTCCCAAATCGCACTCACCCATTTGAATCGGCGTTTGCTTTCCGTGACGGCCACTTCACGATCGAGCAGATCATGCGGTGTGAACCAGAGAATCCCCAGTTTGCGTATCTCTCTGCATGTCATACGACTGTCGGAGACGAGGAGAGTCCTGACGAAGTGATTCATCTCGCGTCGGCGATGCAGTTCGCCGGGTTCCGTTCTGTGATTGGCACGATGTGGGTGGTGGACGATGGTGAGACGAACAAGATCACGTCGACGTTCTACAAACATATGGTGGACGAGTCTGGTTGTCTTGATCATACTCGTGCCGCGTTCGCGCTGAACAAGACAATGAAATCTGTGCGTATACCACTTGATCAGCGGATTCAGTATATCCATCTCGGTGCCTAGTTTTATTGTATCCTGGTTTATTCTAGCTACTCGCTGTGTTCAATTGCTGTCGGATGTTATCCGTTGTTTTTAGTGCAATACAGGATGACGATCCTGTACAAGTGTACACCCCATAGTTCATCGATAAACTTGGATGATCATCGCGTGTGCTTCCGTCGGATATTCGACAACAAAAACTCGATGATCATACAGGAGCACGGTGAGGACGCATTACCCAGAGCACTGGAGAACTCCTTGACTGCAAATGAGAACTCATCTCCGCGAGGTTCGGGTTGCATGACGGTATGATCTATGTCGTGCCATGCATATTTCGATCCCCGTCGAGAGCATTTGTCCTTTGTGAACGCTTTGTTTGCTAGTCACAGGCTTTCCGTGATCGGAGAAATATCTTGAAGAAGAGTTCTCTGGGAACACTGAGCAGAAGCAGATTCCGAGATTCCGAACTACGACGCATATAGCACCAAAAGAGCTTGGAACATGGTGGGCGTGTATGTGTGATTGGCATGACAGAGTAGGTCTGACAAGGTTGTGTTGACCAATTGATGAAGCATGTTCGAACGGACCTGCATGAACGTTCCAGATGGAAACGGGCTATCCCAGGAACTACTCACGATTGTCGCGGTACCCCTGCAGGACCGTGTACAGTTCGTGTTCAGCTGATAATTGTCAGAGTTCAAACAGCTACCTCTGACTCTCACGACGACTCACTTTTATCACTGGCAGTTGACACGGCAAATGGGCCGGCGGGTGCCTGTCCATGATAAATGGTTTTCCCAAAAATCGTACTTGCTGAACGCGCTTATCTGTATGATCCCACACGCTCTAGAGTCAAAATCCAAGTGGCAATCTAGGTTTAGTCCATTGGACAGAGAGTGTTGGGCGAGTGTAGACGTGCTTGTGGCATTTGGGGGATGTCGAATCTCGATGCAGGGCGACCCATCAATGCCCTTGTGTCCCACGGTATGTTTTTTTTGGACAAGCGATATTAAAATACGATACCTGGTCCGAGGAAAAATACTCTTACGCCGCACGCCTCCCACACGGTCGGTGAGAAAGGGTACCTTGAAAGACAAATGACAACTGTAGCCTGCTGCAACTTGCCAGTGCATCTACCAGCGACGTCCATGCATTGTTCCTCACCATTCATTTCACTCGGTTTACAGCTCCCAGCGGGGTTCTGATACCAATGGAGTGGGCATTCACCTGTTCACTTGATTGCTTGTAGGTATTTCAGTCCTTATCTTAGCTCTGGGTGCACGTCGCTCAAAGGTCACTGATAAGCACTAGGCTGGAAATTCTCGTATATAACCGAGAGCCGAATTGAATCGACCAGTTCGACTTGGCAGTCTCAGGTTGGACACGGCAGCAAGAACCCACTTTTGTTCGCAGAATGTCTGAGAGTCAAGTACTTCCGCAGGGCGCAGGATATGGTGTCGGTACGTGTCGCATTCATTTACCATATCACACGAGCATCAACTGAACGCGTATCACCAGTGGTCGGTGCGTATACTAGCCGCATGAACCAGGATGATGGCCTCATGTGTCCTCCAATGCCAGGAATTGGATTGTTCTTCAGTGCTTTCATGGTCAGCTTGACGGCCATTCAGGCAAGATATACTGGGGTTTCACCTCGAAATTCGGAAGAATTTAGCTCTGCGTCACGTTCAGTCAAGCCAGGTCTTATCGCGTCTGGCATCGTCTCCGCCTGGACATGGGCTGCCAGTCTGGTAAGTTCCACATCACAGCCTTTCCGAATTCGAGTTGATTTTGACCCCGTCAGCTTCAATCAAGTGCAATCGCTTATAGATACGGTATATCTGGGCCATGGTGGTACGCCGCAGGTGCGACGGTACAGGTCCTCTTGTTCGCCCAGCTGGCCGCGAAGCTCAAGTTGAACGCACCGTACGCACATACGTGGCTAGAGATCGTCGCTACGCGGTGGGGGAAGCTCGCTCACTTGGTCTTCATGTTCTTTGGATTGGCTACGAACCTTATCGTTTCCTCTATGCTCGTCCTGGGCGGATCTGCAACTGTGACCAGTCTGACCGGCATGAACACCATCGCCGCGTGTTTCCTGATCCCTCTTGGTGTCGCGATCTATGTCGTGGTTGGTGGCATGCGTTCCACGCTCCTTTGCGACTAGTGCGTATTTCAGTGATTTCGTCTAGCATCCCACCTCATCCACTCTCAATCCTAGCGCACACACATCCGTTCTCTTTGCCATCATTTTTACGTTCATATTCACTGTCTATGCGACTTCGCGATACATTGGTTCAATCAGTAAAATGCATCTCCTCCTTTCAGAGGCGTCGCAAATCATGCCAGTTTCTGGAAATGCGCAAGGATCCTATCTTACGCTCCGTTCTTTGAACGGGTTGATATTCGGTGTCATCAATCTCATCGGGAACTTTGCCACTGTGTTCCAAGACCAAGCATATTGGCAACGTGCCATCGCCAGTCGACCAGCGACGACCGTTAAGGCATACTTGATTGGAGGGCTGGCCTGGTTTGCAGTTCCGTTTACGTTCTCTATGACGCTAGGCTTGGCTGCTGTAGCTCTGGGAGCTGTTCCTGCATCCTCATCGCCGATAAAAGTACCTACCGCGAGCGGCTTCGTACCTTTGCTTCAACCTCTGACGCAGGACGAGATCTCGGCAGGACTGCCTGCCTCTTTCGCTGCTGCGAGTCTTCTGGGAAAAAGCGGCGCGGCGGCACTGTTGGTTGTCTTGTTCTTGGCCGTGACAAGTGCTACGAGCGCCGAGTTGATCGCGGTTTCGTCAATATTAACATATGATATCTATGTGGTACGATCATTGTGTGCGTGCCATGTACGAAGGACTAAGTCCGTCCCACAGAGATACATAAATCCTCGAGCAACGGAGCAGCAAGTCTTGCGAATGAATCACCTCGGCGTATGTATTCTCCTCTCTAGGGTTATCGCATCCCTTAAACGACACTGTCGTAGGTGGTCATCTTTGCCCTTGTCATGGGCATTGCCGGTACCATCTTCTACTTCATCGGGGTATCCATGGGTTGGCTCTATGTACGTTGGAACTGCGTTGCTGTGGCAAGGATCATGAGACTGATTTAGTGCTGGGTATTAGACTTTTATGGGTGTCATTCTCGGGTCAGGTGTCGTGCCTATTGCGCTGTGCATTACGTGGAGTAAAGCGAATCGTATGGGATGCATCGCAGGCGCAGTCATTGGGTTCTTTGCTGGCATTGCTGTCTGGCTGGGCCTCACGTCTGGGCTGAATGAAGGTGTCATCAATGTAACTGTAAGCCATTTTGATTTCGCGTAGGGCCTTGTCTCATGTTAGTACGCTGTTTTTTACTAGACGAGCGGAGGTGCGTGTCAAGATCACAGTCGACAAGGTAAAATTCTGATACTCTTTCAACCAGGTAACTATGAGATGCTCGGTGGAAATCTTGCGTCGATTGCCACAGGTGGTATGATCTCCATGATCGTATCTCTGATTGTACGTCGACCTTCAATTCGTCGAAGCATGTAGGGAATATTGACCCACCGAACCACTTTCTAGTGGCCGGATAACTACGACTTTGTGGAAACTCGAGCGATTAACTCGCCTTCTAAGAAGAAGACCGTTCACGACGGCGAAGACGCGGGAACCGAGAAGAACGATGCACAAGTATCAGTCAAGTCCGTCTCAGAAGAAACCGAGCTCGACAACGAGCTCGACCCTGTGGGCCTCAAGAAGGCGTTTAGATTTGCTGTATGGTCGTCTGTGATCATGGTACGCTCTATACGAAAAGACATTGCATGCTGTGTTTCTCATGATCGGCCATATCTCCTTTTTGTGCAGACGTTGGTATTCATGATCATCATCCCCCTCCCTCTATTTGGAGCGTCCACTGTGTACAGCGTGGCCGGCTTCTCTGTCTGGGTCATCATTGGAATCCTCTGGGCGTTCTGTTCTGCATTTGCGGTTGTATTGTACCCTCTATGGGAGAGTAGAGCGGCTTTAGCGATGATTTTGAAGGGAATGGTCAAGGTAAGCACCCAGTGCCGTGTCATGTTTCGGTGCTTGCTTACCACTGCTACCTCCAGGACGCATATGCCCCCGGGTCCGGTGCATATGTTGCGCCTACGCGTAGAAAGATGGTTACTGCTTGATATTTAAACGAATGGCATGAACAACAGTGAAGTTGGACTCGTACAGTATCTAGAATCAAAGCAATGCAATGTTAGTTAAGTAAATAAGTGCTGGTACTAATGTCACCGCCCTACCCGGTAAGTCGGGCTCTTGCCCATCCACTCCTCCTCGACCTCTTCCCTCTCCTCTCCCTAGCGCACAGAGCGACGTCCAAAGAGAGACGGCCAAAAGATCAGGAGGAGCTATTCAGTGCTTGTTCATTTGTCCCCATATGCGTCTTCAAGCGATCTTTATACCGCTAGGGCATGGATCCGAGTCGCCGAACATTTCGAAACTTCCCTCCGGTTACTCACCCAACATCTGACCACTCTGCCGTCTTCGCCTCAACATCTCGTCGTCCTCAGGGATCTCACGTCGTCGCTCGCAGTGGACGCGTTCTCAGCTTGTACTCCGTAATGATTCTCTCGCTAAAGCGGTTGAGGGACGGGGTGTCTTTTGGCGTCAACTCACTCGCCTCCGTTCTCCCCTGGATGATGTCATTGCATTTGGCGTGGAAGGGAAGGAGCTGGCAAATGAGTTTACGCGTCTTGCCTCCCTCATTCGCAACGTCTTGAATTCACCTGGTACAGATCAACACGAACGGCTCTGCATCTCAACCTCGAACTGCAGAGTTGTAACCAATA
The DNA here is from genome assembly GCA_018397855.1 of Boletus reticuloceps. NCBI lineage: Eukaryota > Fungi > Basidiomycota > Agaricomycetes > Boletales > Boletaceae > Boletus > Boletus reticuloceps. The sequence goes on from JAGFBS010000046.1 coordinate 72,548, forward strand.
TCTGCGAGCTACCTGGGCTCTCTCGTTTCCTTCTTCCTTCCCTCTTCTCAGATCTTCAACGCGCCGCCAGTGGGTGACCTGTCATCATCGTTAATGCGAGCAAGTACAGCTGTGACGCGCTCCTCATCTTACTTGATCGCGATCCTGTTCATATTCCACTGCAGATCACAGTTGAAAGTGTTCGAGAACTGTTACAGGAGGTCAATACTTTGACCGTGCGCGCAGCGAGGACCGACGTGACGAGAAAGCTCGCGGCGTTTTTACGGAAACTCTGGGATCAGATAATTTCACCCATCGTCGACTTCCTCCAGACATCCATTCCACCTCAACAACGTATCTGGTGGTCTCCCAAATCGCACTCACCCATTCGAGTCGGCGTTCGCTCTGCATGACGGACACTTTACAATCCAACAGATCATCGGGTGCGATCTGAAGAATCCCGAATTTGCATACCTCTCAGCGTGTCATACGACTGTCGGAGACGAGGAAAGCCTTGACGAGGTGATCCATCTCGCGTCGGCGATGCAGTTCATTGGGTTTCGGTCTGTGATTGGCACGATGTGGATGGTGGACGATGGTGAGACGAACAAGATCACATCGACATTCTACAAGCATATGGTGGACGAGTCTGGTGGTCTAGATCATACCCGGGCGGCGTTTGCGCTGAATAAGACAATGAAATCTGTGCATATACCACTTGACCAGCGGATTCTATACATCCATCTTGGTACTTAGTTCTCTAATTGCCACTTCTCGTTCGTTTTGCTCCCTTTGTATTCCTCGTATTAGTTTTGTGTGGCTGTAGATAAGCAAAACAGGTTACCATACGATAGCATGATGAGAACCAATTGTCCAGAAGCAGCGATAGCCTTGTCAAGAGCCTGAGGTGCATTTGGACGAGAATCGCCTACGGGAAGTTGTGTCCAGGTGAGTTGGCGGAAATAAAAAACGAACCCATTCATAGTATGCCAGTGTTTCGATCCAGGTTTACATTGAAAGCTAAACTTCCTATAACCCCGTTCCAAGTTCCACTCAGCACAGAGTGGGATTCATCATCCTCGAGCAAGAAGCAAAACTTTGCACGCAAAGGCACCGTGATCGCTGGGTTGCTTTGAACAAAATTGCATCCCGTCTCAAGACACGCTACAAGCAGCTCGGGAGAATGGTGGACCTCAATGATGCCGTCGCTCTCCGTCGAGAAGGACTCGAGTTTCGCCCGCAAGGACACCCTGATCGCTCCGTGTCTTTGACCAACCTTGCAGTTTGTCTCTTGACTCGCTACAACCAGCTTGGGGCGATGACAGACCTTGAGGAGGCCGTTGTCCTTGGCCGAGAAGCACTCGAACTTCACCCGCAAGGACACCCTGATCGCTCCATGTATCTGAGCAACCTTGCAGTTTGTCTCTCGACTCGCTACAACCAACTCGGGGCGATGGCAGACCTCGATGAGGCCATCGTCCTTGGCCGAGAAGCACTCGAGCTTCGCCCGCGAGGACACCCTGATTGCTCCACGTCTTTGAACCACCTTGGAGAGTATCTCTTGGCTCGCTACAACCAGCTCGGGGCAATGGCAGACCTCGTTGGGGCCATTTTCCTTGGCCGAGAAGCACTCGAACTTCACCCGCAAGGACACCCTCATCGCTCCATATCTTTGAACAACCTTGCAGTTCGTCTCTCAACTCGCTACAACCAGCTGGGGGCGATGGCGGACCTCGATGAGGCCGTTGTCCTTGATCGAGAAGCACTCGAGCTTCGCCCGCGAGGACACCCTCATCGCTCCATGTCTTTGGACATCCTTGCAGGTCATCTTTCGACTCGCTATGACCAGCTCGGGGCGATGGTGGACCTCGATGAGGCCATTTTCCTTGGCCGAGAAGCACTCGAACTTCACCCGCAAGGACACCCTGATCGTTCCACGTCTTTGAACAACCTTGGAGGGTATCTCTCGACTCGCTATAACCAGCTCGGGGCAATGGCAGACCTTGATGAGGCCATTTTCCTTGGCCGAGAAGTACTCGAACTTCTCCCACAAGGACACCCTCATCAATCCGTGCCTTTGGGCAACCTTGGAGGGTATCTCTTGGTTCGCTACAACCAGCTCAGGGCAATGACAGACCTTGATGAAGCCGTTGTCCTTGGCCGAGAAGCGCTCGAACTTCACCCGCAAGGACACCCTCACCGCTCCACGTCTTTGAACAACCTTGCAGTTCGTCTCTCAACCCGCTACAACCAGCTCGGGGCGATGGCGGACCTCGATGAGGCCATTGTCCTTGGCCGAGAAGCACTCGTGCTTCGCCCGCGAGGACACCCTGATCCCTCCATGTCTTTGAGGAACCTTGCAGTGTCTCTCTCGATTCGCTACAACCAGCGCGGGGTAATGGCGGACCTTGATGAGGCCATTCATCTCGGCCGAGACGCAGTCGACCTTTCCCTTCCGGGTCATATAGATCGGTCCATCTCATTGAAGAACCTTGCAAGTGCCTTCTATACTCGGTTCATGCAGCTGAGACAACCAGACGATCAGAAATCCCTATTCAGTCTCTATGCTCAATTGGCTGATGGATCTCAATTGGTGTCTTCAACGGATCTGTCTGCCACTCGAGCATGGATCCGGGTGGCCGAGGAGTTCCAGCACCCCTCAATACTCCTTGCATATGAAACATCACTTCGATTACTCAGTCATCATCTTGCTGCCCTGCCACTCCTACCCCAACATCTTATCATTCTCAAGGAGCGTTCAGCTTCGCTCGCAGTGGACGCGTTTTCAGCATGTCTTCGTAGAGGTGCTCGTGTACGTGCTGTTGAGCTTCTCGAACAAGGCCGCAGCGTCTTTTGGAGCCAACTCAGTCGCCTCCGTTTCCCGCTTGACGATGTCATGGCATCTGGTCCAGCAGGAAGGCTGTTGGCAGACGAGTTCATGCGTGTGGCCTCACTTATTCGCATTGCCCTTAATTCAACTGATGCAGATCAGCATGGACGGCTGTGTCACCTCAACCTTGAGATGCAGAGAATTATCATCAATATTCGCGAACTACCTGGCTTCTCCCGTTTCCTTCTTCCCTCGCTCTTCTCAGAGCTACAACGCGCAGCTGGTGGGGGACCTGTTATCATCGTGAATGCGAGCCAGTATAGCTGTGACGCCCTCGTCGTCTTACTTGATCGAGATCCCGTCCATATTCCATTGCAGATCACGCTTGAACGCGTCCGAGCCCTGTCAAAAGAGGTCAATAATTTGACCGTGCGAGCAACGAGGGCCGACGTGACACGAGAGCTCGCAGCCTTCTTGCGGAAACTCTGGGATCTGATAGTTTTTCCTATCGTCGATTTCCTCCTGACGACGCATCCACCTCAATCACGCATCTGGTGGTGCCCCACCGGCGAGTTCTCTGTGTTGCCCTTGCACGCCGCTGGTCCGTATAGACATGGTGAACAGAATCTCGGTCGTCTCTATATCTCGTCATACACCCCCACCTTGAGCGCTCTCATTCGTGCTAGACGGCCCGCTCCATCGAACCCTACAACTCAAGGGAAGCGTTTCGTTGCCATCGGTCAAGCAAAGGCCGCTGGTAAGACAGAACTCCTTTCGGTCGGTGCGGAGCTGGATGTCATTCGTCAGCGTGTCGACAGTCTCGCGGCATTCACACGCATAGATGGAGAGAAATGCTGCATTTCACGTGTTGCTGAGGAGCTTTGCAAGACCGAATGGGTGCACCTTGCATGTCATGGTCTCCCAAATCGCACTCACCCATTCGAGTCGGCGTTTTCTCTCCATGACGGCCACTTCACGATCGAGCAGATCATGCGGTGTGAACCAGAGAATCCCCAGTTTGCGTATCTCTCTGCATGTCATACGACTGTTGGAGACGAGGAGAGTCCTGACGAGGTGATTCATCTCGCGTCGGCGATGCAATTCGCCGGGTTCCGTTCTGTGATTGGCACGATGTGGGTGGTGGATGATGGTGAGACGAACAAGATCACGTCGACGTTCTACAAGCATATGTTAGACGAGTCTGGTTGTCTTGATCATACTCGTGCCGCGTTCGCGCTGAACAAGACGATGAGATCGGTCAATGTACCACTCGATCAACGGATTCTGTATATCCATCTTGGTGCCTAGTTTTATTGTATCCTGATTCATCCTATCTGGATTACGACCTTGCACCATGTTCTTGGATGATCATCGCGTGTGCTTCCGTCAGCTCCGGAATATTCGACGACAAAAGCTCGATTATCATACAGTAGCACGGTGAGGACGCATTACCCAGAGCACTGGAGAACTCCTTGACTGCAAATGAGAACTCATCTCCGCGAGTTTCAACAGGTTGCATGACGGTATGCTCTATATCGTGCCATGCATATTTCGATTCCCAGAGTAGAGTGGGCTATCCCAGGAACTACTGCGATTGTCGCACTGGTACCCCTGCCTGAGGACCGTGTGCACGAGACGACAATGCCAAGACCTACGAGGAAAAGTCGTCAACATCACCATCCGAATCAAGGCAGACGACGACACTTACATCGGAGTGAAGTCATAAGGGCTAGTCGAAATAAGAAGAAGTTATCAAGTAGATTCAAGTGCTTCACAATGAACCGATTGACTTGTCAAATGCGCACTCACCTCTGAAAATCAGACGGCTTGCCTCATAGACCGGTCTGGTCACCAGACTAGCTTCAATCCTAGTACTGCGCAGTAGACGTGTCATTAACTTTTTTTTTTTTTTTCGACGCCGCGTTTATGGATCTGATTGCCCATTCTACCCATCAAGTGCATGGCAGCCGCGAGTGTTCATTCCTGCTGTGCCAATATTGATCGGAAAACCTGGTGTTGTGTCCATCCTCTCCCCTGATGATGCGAGGGGGAAATGGAGTAGGCCCTGAATTGTTAGATCGTCGACTTTTAACATTGTCAAGTACGAGCTCGGAAGGATGTCAGGATGGACACCGGCGGGTGGCGTAGGAAAGTCGAGCGTGGTGGCTGAGCTTATGTAAACCAAATAGCCCCTTTTCACTCTCGTATAATGCAACCAAGGAGAAGCAGCGGCCAGTTTCACCGCTTCTTCCCCTCCCCCTCAAAATGTCCCCCCTGAATATAATGCAACCAGAAAAAGCAGCTGTGAGCGGTTATATACGCAATGACCTGAATCGCTTTGCCCAAATGGTTTGGGGTAATCCCCAAGCTATCTCGAAACCCCACGAGTCCGGGGGATTCGAGTACATCCACCTGGAGGGGTATTTGAAGGGCTTTCGTGCTCTTTTCGGAAGAGCCGTTGAAGAAAAGATACTTGTGAGAGACGAGTATCGCATCGCAATACAAGCATTGCAGAAGGATGAATACTGTCGAGGTGCTTATGTTACAGGACAACCTGGCATTGGTAAGCCTTGACCAACATTGGTTGTGCCGTCACATTAAACTCGAGGTCTTTCTTTACGCCGCCAGGGAAATCACTTTTTCTCGTTTACCTACTCGTCCAACTTCTCGGACAACAGCGTAAGGTTGCAGTGCACGATCCAGACCACCGTTTTTATGCGGTTTTCACGAATACGGTCGCTTTCTACCCTTTTACCGACACAACGCCGCTCGCCGATGGCGGTCTCATGTACGCCCTTTCGGAATCCAGCAGAAAAGAAGCTCCACCTTCCAGCTTCTACCTCTTTGATGATATCCGACTGATCCAGGCGACATTTCCCGAGAAGAGCCGTTGGCACGAATGGAGCAAGCAGGCCAAGGTCGAGTGCTATGTCATGGATATTTGGACTGAGCAGGAAATAGTAAACCTTGCGTGCGCGATACTCTTTCTTTCCTCCAAGCTAAATTTCACGAGATGACCAGCAATCTATTAGACCACAATGGCCAGTGCATGGTCGATCTTTGGAAAAAGTGGGGCGGAGCTCCTAGAACACTGTTGATGTACCTCAAGAAGTCGGATCAGGCAATCGAAAACTGGTACTATGGTCGCGCCAGAGAGGCTATCGGAAAATGTCAGAACATGGTCCAATCAATAGTGAACCAACAGCTTTCCGAGGGTTCGGATGCTCCGTCGCGGTTCTATTTCTGTCGGCCTGCAGACTTTGCTACGTCGAGCATCGATCGCACGCAAACTTGCGCTACCGTGCCGACGCACACCATATGCAACATCCTAGGGAAGGCACTCCAACAGTTCAGCAATGCCATCAAGTTGGAGTTCTTTACCGCTCTCAGCCAATGCAGCGACACTCGACAGGCAGCTGGGTTCATATTCCAAGCTTGGTTCGACTGCTTCATTTCTACAGCAAACAAATCCATAGACTGCCACTGGTTTGATGAACAAGACAAGGTCACCAAGCTATATGGGACGACTAATCTCGCTTCCGAAAGCGCAAAGGAACTAAACGCCAGGAAGGAGTTTCCGTACTATTGGCCTGCAAGCACGGTTTACCCAGGTATTGATGGTGCTTTGATATGCGACAAAGCGATCTTTGCGTTTCAAATAACCCTCAGTTCAATACACACGTCACCGGAACCCGGCGTGCGGAAGCTACGAGCTCAATTGCCAGCCAAACTGAGGAAGCTTCCTTGGCATGTGGTGTTCGTCGGAACCAGGGAGAGTCAAAGCAAGGCGGTTGCACAGCAATGGGTGCGGAAGGTATTCTTAATGAAGACAAGCAAGACACCCGTACCCATTCTGTGGTCAACAGTGGACCCAGTGGCAGAAGACGTCAATTACAGGGTACGCAACTTGCAGTGGATTGATCATTGTCTGTTGTCTGACTCGTTTGTTAGATAATTCGCGATGGAGATGAATCGATGGATGTCAATGAATAAAGGCGTTGGTGCCCACTACTGAATGGTATCATAGTTTATCACTTGTCGATTGCGAGCCTTTGACTTCAAAGCTTCATGACTAGGTGTTTCGTGTATAACTATTTCAATGAAGATTGGGTTCTGTTTCGATGAACATGATCATTGTGTTCAGTTGTTACACTGCCCCGAGAGTAGCAGCATGCAAATAGTATTTACCATTCTCTTCGCATTCTAAATATCTACACAACGTTACCGCCCCGCCAGTGCCTCCACCAAAGCCTGGACACCCACCCCCTTCGATTCTTTGTACGGTATACATGTCCGCATACTCACTCACACCAGCGCGCCCCCCGCATCGTCATCGTCATCACCATCACTCTCACCTTCGGATGCGACCTACCACGGCCATCCAGGCGGCGCCCGCGACTGTACGTGGTATTCCTTCAAAAACGACATGCATCAGAAGGACAGATGGGTCGTACGTCATCGGAGAGTGCGTGGGGTCCCGTCTTTCTCTTTTGATTTGAGCATCCTGGTGATCGTATCTGTCCCCAGTGTCACGACCGTCGATGCGCAGGCTGCACTGGCAGATGCTTATATACCCTATCTAATGACAATGTAATTCTAATAAGATACAAATTTTAATTGTATAATAATGGTTGGTATATTACAAGACAAATCAATTTTATTTCTTGCAAATATTCGTCCCTTACTTGTAAGCCCTTGTAAAGTCCCTTGGCAGTAAGTCAGCGCGTACACACGACTACGCTCGCGAGAACGTCGAGAGAGGGCTTAGTGCTGAGTCATCAGACTTATCCTTCGGCCACGTGATTGATGCTAACCCGTAAATAGACATAGTGTTCACGTGCCCGCAGACATTGCTCCGTAGCATCAACAGACAGTGACATGCTGCTTCGCCAACCCACTGCTTCCGCATTATCTTCTTTCTCCAAACTCAGTACTACCCCCCGCCACGAATACCCTTCCCTTGCGCCTACCCTTGACCGACGTCGCTAATGCAAATGACTCCATCAACAGAAAAGCTTTCACTGGCGTCTCGATGTTTGCTGCCAAACACATTCAATGTTGTTTCAAGGCGAAGAAAAAGGTACACACTTGGATCAATGTGCGGTGGAGTACGCGGGGCACCTCTACGGACCGTGGTTCGGCTACGAGGTTTCGAGACTGGGGTGAAGACGATCGAACGGACCGGCGTGGACGGCTTGTCTGGCCAGTCTTTAGTGTTTGGAAGTTGTTCTACGAGCTGGCGTGCCTTTGCATCGAGCTCGGCTTCTTCGTTCTCGAGGTCGTGGAGTCGACCAAGAAGTTGAGGGATACGACAGACGATACTCGCGGCTTCATTGCTTAGAGAGTGTGGTTTGGAGACGATAGGTGTGGGCTGAGTCCGAGGTCCAGGCATGCTTGGCAGAATGTTGATCTTTACGAGGGACTCGTCGAGATCGCAGTAAGTAGGGGTGACGTTGTGCGGCTGGTTCGTTTATGCAGCGCGGACGCGATTGCGATACAGACTGGGTTTGGTGCATACATACGACTCGGAGCAAGGTATCTATGGACCTACATCTTGTTGATCAAGAGAAAAGAATAGTAGTGTGTAATTCACACATCCTAGAGAGAGTTGGACGAACTTGAACTTGTGTTTCACGACAACCATGGACATAGACTCTATCATTGACACCGGCGACCCGCTCTATGCCCGGCTGTTCACTCGTCCGCCGGTCTACGACCTCATATTCTCTTGCCTGTCTCCCCGCTCGCTTACTCGGGTAGCTCTGACCTGTCGTGCTGCCTCCTCGGCCGCAGCTGAATTCAAAACGCGGGCTTTCAACATAAACCGCCATTTCTCCCGCTACTTTACAGATCCCATCGCATTTCGGTCTCTCCAGGCCAGGACCAACACTCTGGTGTCTGGTTCTAATGCTCTCCAGTTCCTTGACCGGACCTTCTACCCAGAGTCAGACCTTGATCTCTACACCCATCCCGGGCATTCGTTCGAGGTCGCCCAGTTCCTCGTTCAAGTCCAAGGCTACCACTATGTTCCTCGCGAATTACAGGTGAAGGATTGGAAGGTAGCCACCAAGAGCTACTGGGACGGTACTGAGCGGCGTGCGGTCGCGCAAGGGACTTCACCCCATGCGTACCCTAAACCAGGAATCACAGCTGTTTCGACCTTTAAAAAGCAAAGCCTCGATCAAGAGTGTCTGACCGTCCAGATCATCGAGGCATCCTCATCTCCATTTGAAAGCATCCTCGGGTTCCATTCCAGTATGTTTTCCTTGGCATCCATGCTCTCCGTCTGTTCAAATTGGATGTTGTTGTTCCCAGCGTGTGTCATGAACTTTATCTCGTCTGACGCTGCGTATTCACTTTATCCTGTTGCCACCTTTGAGAACCGAGCCTCGCTTGGCATGCCGTCTTCACGATCTACGCCGACAGCCATCGAAAAGTACATCAAGCGGGGCTGGCGTATTTATTACATTCCCACTCCCAACAACTTGGCGTTCTTTATAGAACATGCACGATGGGTCTACGACGAGCATACATGGAGACTGCCGCTGAACCAGACTGGCATCGAGAAACGTCCTCCTTTAAGCCCAACGTCGGCTCCTCTCGGCTTTGATCCTGTCCTGTTCAATGGGTGGAAGTTGCGGATTCCTGAAAGGCAAGAGACGGTTGGGGGTTATGAATGTTACTATTACCCGGTGCGAACGACATTGTTTCGGTACAACTATGCAATTTCGGAGGAGGACTTGTCGTTTGCCATTAGAGACTGGGCGATCCAGCAAGGAAAATATTATCATTGGCAAGTTTCCAAAGAGGACTGGGCCTGGTGCGTTTCTCTCTTGAGTATGGACGCTTCACTGGATGGCTGACACACCATAGGTTCGATGCAGACATTCCGGGCTTTTTGCGAAAGAAATGACAGTTGAACCAAAGGGATCCACGAGTACGTAGAGTACTTGTTCGTGATACTGATTGTTGGTGATTAATAGTGTTCAGAGATTCTGTTTGTGTATGTACGTCTTGTTTTAGTCGATCAGAATACTTACTTTTTGACCTGTGCAGCCATATTGATGCGAGTGGAGGTCTGCGATCGGTACTACGAACCAACCGTCTTCTCGGCAAGGAAGTTATCTCCTGCATAGTTGACTCTAGCAACACTGCGCTTCAACGCAATGGACAGTGCATCCCATTTGGCGTTCATGGCGACAGAAAAGACGGGTTCATCGCTCATTGGCAGGGTGACTGATGCACGTCATGCTGCTGCCGTGCATTCTAGATCCATGGGCACTATTTCCAGGCCCGTCGGCCAGCTTATTCAACATGATGTAGTTGTACATATATGAAGGGAATTAAACCTTGACACATCCCTCCATCGTTTTACTTGTTTTCACTGCCGGAGGTACAGTACTGGTCAAGTGCGCAAGCTGCGAAGATTCTGAAGAATCATAGGGACCATCGATAGACCGATATCGCTCAACGATCAGCCTACCTAGTGGTCAGGGGCCCTACCGTGGGAGGTGTGGACGAGCATTCAACATTGGCACCAGAAAAACGGTTGTTTCATGGCAACCATGGACGTGGACGACCCGCTCTATGCACGGTTGTTCGCTCGTCCGCCAGCCTACGACCTCGTATTCGCTTGCCTGTCGCCCCGCTCTCTCATCCGAGTAGCCCAGACCTGCCGTGCTGCGAGCTCGGCCGTCACTGAATTCAAAAACCGAGCTTTCAACATAAACCGCCATTTCTCCCGCCACTTTACAAATCCCATCGCGTTTCGGTCTCTCCAGGCCAGAACTAACACTCTCGTCTCAGGTTCTAATGCTCTCCAGTTCCTTGACCGGTCCTTCTACCCAGAGTCAGACCTTGATCTTTACACCCATCCCGGGCATTCGTTCGAGGTCGCCCAGTTCCTCGTTGAAGTCCAAGGCTACCACTATGTTCCTCGCGAATCACAGGAGAAGGATTGGAAGGTAGTCACCAAGGGCGACTGGGACGGTACTGAGCGGCGTGTGGTCCCACGCCCAAACACAGACCATGCGTACCCCATGACAAGCGTCAAGGCCGTATGGACCTTTAAAAAACGGGGCGTCAACCGGGAGCGTCTGAAAGTCCAAATCATCGAAGCATCCTCGTCTCCACTAGAATCCATTCTCGGATTCCATTCCAGTACGTCTTGTTCGGTGTTGAAATGACATGCGTTCATCCCTCTTGAATACTTTCTCCAGCGTGTGTCATGAACTTTATCTCGTCCGACGCTGCATATTCGCTTTATCCCATGGCAACATTTGAACAACGGTGCACCCTCGGCATGCCGTCAGCGCGCTCCTCTGTGGGTTTCTTCGAGGCCATTGAAAAGTATGTCAAGCGTGGTTGGCGTTTCTATTTCGTTCCCACCCCCAGCATCATGGCGCATCCAAAGAGATCACCCTTCTTTCTGGAACAAGCACGATGGGTCTGCGATAAGCACACGTGGACACTGCCACTGAACCAGACCGGCGTCCAGCAGCGTCCCCTCCTGAGCCCAGCCTCACCTCCCCTTACCTCTGATCCTGTCTTGTACAACGGGTGGCGGTTTAAGCGCCGCAGTGGGGATGATTCTGGTAGTTATCAATGCCACTACTACCCGCTGCGAACGACGCTCTTTCGGTATAATTATGCGATTGCAGACGAGGCATTGGCGTTTACCATAAGGGACTGGGCACGTCAACAAGGGTTGTATAGTCACGGGCGAATCCCCAAAGAAGACTGGGTCTGGTGCGTTGCTCTCTCTCTCTTGTATGGTGACTGCTGGATTGTTGATACGTTCCAGGTTCGATGCGGACTTTCCGGATTCTTTTATGACGGTGGTGGAATAAAATCGTGTCGTACTCGTATTGGATTCATGAGCTCAAGTAGGTACGGTTGACAAGGTGTGCTGGCATCTCTGCGACTGAACGCTCTCGGTACAAGGTTATGACGATTGACATGGCAAGCGGCTGTTGGCAAATGTTGGCTTGATGCAATGCCCTGTATGTATAGGTTCCTGTCGAGTCTGTCTATGTAATATGATTGCTGCGTATGCACGGACAAGCAGACGCCTTGGATCACCTTACAATGTACTAGTACAAGCGAGTTCCACTCTTCGTCATCACGCGTGTTCATGGAAGAGAACATGACCAATCAAAGGGTTCCATCCTTGCCCAACAGGATAGATCCGCCGGTCATCATAACTGTCAGTGCACGCAGTAGGGCTATTCACACAAGTCTGTACTTGCTTCTAAATCTTGCAGACATATGGTCTAGTGCGTCGTCCAAGCCTAACCCTCGCCTCTGAAAGCAGCGTGCATCTGAATCGAGACTATGAATTGACCGCACGTGTGCCGTCCTCTATCAAGGTCAACCCCCTAGGTCGGGGTCGGGGACGAGATACTAAAGAAGTCCTTTGCGCCGTTAGACGGTGGGAACTGTTCCTTGGAGCAACTTGTCCCCAACCCCATCACTAGCCGCTGCTACAAAATGCATCGTGCATTCGAGAATCAAGAGATTCTTTTGAATGTCTTCGAATGGGAACGGAGTGACACTCCCACTCTTGCGTCCCTGGCTAGAACATGCCACGCATTCAAGGAGCCAGCGCTGGACATACTCTGGGGAGAGCTGCAAAACCCATCCCCTCTCGCACAATGTCTTCCAGATGCATCTCATCGACTTCTAGCAGAGGTGAGTCGGCTCAAAGTATTCCCCACTTTGTTTGATACGTAGTAAATATCGCCCCAGAACGCGTATGCATTCAATAGACCGCTTACGCAGATCGAGTCGGATATCCTTTACGGTTACACACGTCGCGTCCGATCCATAACAGACCTTGACCGTGGACTTAACTGGGAGTCTGTCATGGCCTTCTTGAACCCTCCTACCACCAGACCACTCTTCCCGAAACTCCACACTCTACATTGTGATTACACAAGGAAAATCAGGCCTCTGCTGCACCTCCCTCTCCCATCCCTAGTTGTCCTTGACGTCAACTTTGGGAGTCCGGGGTTGTTCCGGGACTCTCCCCTGCCATCCTTTCCCAAGTTCTCTCCAAATATCAGGAAACTTCGTCTATACGTCCATTTCCTCCTCATTGGGGCCATGTTCGAAATCGACCCCAACTATATGTACCGCTGGCAAAACCTGACATCTGTGGTTTGTCCCCAAGTCACATTGGATGTACATCAGCTTGTACATCTCTCCCACGTGACCGAACTTGCTTTTACAGCGAGCATTACAACGCCATTCGACTCTCCTATTTCCTTTCCCAAATTGCACAACTTGACGTTACAATCTGGATCGTTGGAACTAATATCGCACTTGCTCTCCCACATCAAGCTGCCTGTGATGAGGTACTTTGATGCATGTTTTCTACAGTGTCCTTCTCGGCTGCAGCTCGCCTCATTCTGGGCAGTTTTTCAGCCAGCCATTGTTAGCTGTACCATCAAGGGACTCAAGTTGACTCATTTTAACCGTTTCTCGGCTAATTCGCCTCGCTCGGAGACTCTTCTACTCAGCTTCGAGGACTTGATGCCATGCATGGCGTTCAGCAATCTCCGTTCCATAGAGGTTGATATAGGGTGGAATGTCGGGCTGACAGATGGAGACCTGCTCACATTAACAACGGCATGGCCTAGCTTGGAAGCCTTTACCATCAATGCGGAATGGGGCTGGGGTGTGGCGTCAGGAGGGATCACGCCGAGTGGACTACTCCAAGTTCTACGGACATGTCGATCGCTCAATTCTGTTGTCCTCGCAATTGACACACGGGGTTATATTGAACCCCCTCCATCGCAGGAGAGCCCTGGGCTGACACCGCTACGCCCATTTTCTATCTGTGTACTCGACTCGGTTCTTGACGAAGCATCTATCCCTGCCATGACCGCCTTCTTTGCTGGGATCGTGCGTCCCGACGATTTTTTCCTCTATGGTGGAGAAGTATGCAGTGACAATTGGGAAGAGGTACTTGAATGTGTCTGTGACGCTGTCTACCGCCCCTCTGGGACACCTTCGGATACGACTTCTTCCTAGTCTTGGACATTCCCGCTGTGCCATGAATATGTCGCCATCCATACGCTCCATGCTCCGCTGTTCACTCAGATGTCTCTTTTCTAGTCGCTTGCTTCGGATTTCCTCAGCACACACCGTCCTCTATAACCTCACTGCGGCCAGGGGTGTGCATTATTCCCATGCGCATCGGTCTCGCCTCCACCAACATCACGAGCCTATGTACTGTTCGTCGCGGTTATTTATCCAGACGCGTTCATCCAAACATTGACGTTGAACTCGGCTCGCTCTATCCTATGACCTATCGGATCACTTACCCACTCTATTTGTGATCGAGCGCATGTCCCAGACGGTGCTTTTTAGCATGTTGTATATCTCCTCGTCATTGCGTGTCCTTGGTACGAGTCTTGTCACTATTTCGATCAACCTGTCAACTATACTCGTGTGTGCACCTTGTGCGTGATGCTACTTTACATGCACACTTTCTCGACGGACTCGCATATCGGATGTACGATTCGTCACTTGTGTTGAGGCTACGTTTGACTTTTGCCACTCATACCACGCTGTTGTCCAATTCTGCGGGAAATCTTGTCAAGATGTCTCGTATGCCTCGCTCGTCAAGGAATCGGAAGAAAGAAAGAAAGAAAAGGTATCCAAAAGAGGATTCAAGAACGCGACTCGATAGCGTCACGGACACATCTTTGCCCAACGAGGTGGACCGCGTTTCGAACCTAAAGTGGCGGTCATTGAGGGTTAGCCTCATGGTGATTGGCTGTGACACTAATCGCGCTAGGATATCGGTCCAACACCATGTCACATAATCAAAAAGGGAAAAATAGGAAGGGAGGAGCACAGGGACGAGATATTATTCATGATATTCAGAAGGAAATACGTGGGGGAGAAGGGGAGGTCTGCCAAAATGATCGAAAAAATGTCTGCACGTAGAATAGACGAGCCTGCGACATCACCTCATATAGCTATAGCTCTACAACCTTGCGGTCCTTGCTCAGACCCAGCGTGTTGGGGAAGGCTGAAAACGATGGGCGGGCGTTAGGCCAAGCGGCAAAAAGTAAGCACCAGCTCTTTCCGAAGCCAAGGTCATCGCACCGGATGTATTCGATTCCCAGGGAAAGCATATGAGCCCTGCCGACTACGATGTGAGGTGCAAGGACGGTCAGGACGTCGAGGTTGAGGTTTGACTCGAGATGCAAGTTCTGCTTGTTTGCCTCTCGCAACATTTTTTTTTTTGATATGGCTTTCTATTCTAGTCGGAACCTCCTTGGCAGCACAAACGGGCCTTGTGGAAGAGCCACGAGCCCGTATCTAAAGGAAAAAGGAAAGCTGACGCCAACACTGAGCCAGACAGTGATATCAATGACATGGAACTTTAGGATGACGGGATTTTGCTGCAACTCTACAGTTGTACCGTAATAAACTTGCTTTCCTATGTGGCTCTACACGCATAGATACTTGCGCGTAAAATCGTTTTCTTAGCTTGGTGCCACAAGCACTGAGATATAGAATTACATAGACGAATAGATGGTTTTGGTTGCTAAATTTGTGCTCTCTAAAGTTCAGCACCATCAACGGAGTCGGGGATTGGCGACGCCGCAAAGAAACCCTAGAGAATAAATATTGCGAGGCGGGTGTAGTAGTTCAACATCTATGTAGTACACTAAAAGAACAACATCACGAGCAGGACCGTAACACACCCTCTCCATAAATCCCACTAGATCAACCCTTGCCCCCCTCGTTATTCACGCACCCTCGTACCTTTTCGACGACACCTTCCTCGTCACCTTGCTCCTCTTCGTTTCCACCACCCGTTCCGTCCGCCTCTGCTGCACCTGCACCATACCCCGATCCCTCCCGTCTCTTCCATCTCTCGCATCCCTCGCATCCATGCCACCCACGATGTCATCCACATCCACCTCCTCTTCCAACCTACGAATCTCCATGCCGAGTTCTTCGAGATCGCTCGAATTGCGACGACGCATGCTCGGCGCGGGGATGACGGGGTAGTCGGACTCGTCGGTCGAGTGGAAAGCGGGCAGACGCTCGTTGGCGAGATCGGAGCGACGACTGGGTGGGGGCATCAGTGATACAACATCAAGATAGAGAGAGGAATGCACGAACGCGTCTGCAAAATTGCGAATGTAGTGTCGGATTTGTGCACCCTGCGCGGTGAGCATGTCGGGGCCTCTTCGGTCTTCGATGGGAATGGCCGACAATTCGGAGGCATTCTCAGCTTCCTCTCTGTAAAGAGAAGAAAAAAGGGTGATATGCACGATCAGTGAGAGGATTCCGATGGGTGAAAAGAAAGTGAAAAGAGGGTGTATAAAAATCGAGATCGCAGATCTCCAGGTACAAGACATGAACCTGACGTCGCAAATGATGAAACCTTGGAACCGCATGTGAAACGCACCTCAGAAGCTGGAATACGCGTTGCATCTTCCCGACCGCCAAGATCTTATTCCTGATCTGTTGCTTTCTTGATGCGAGCTCTGAAGGCGGAAACACGAGATCGGCATCGAGGTCATCGTCGTCTTCCTCTTCCATGCATTCGAGCTCCTCCGGACTGCATGTCGCAAGGATCGCGAGTAACATCTCCGTGACTAGTGGGGTTTGCGCACAAACCAGTTCGTAGGTCACGTGTGATATACCAAAGGATAGAAAATGACATACTCTTTGCGCCGACAAACGGTAAGCTCCACGTGAACCCATCCATGAAGTTCGGTAGCCAATACGGATGGCTACTCGAGTTGAATTGCCTGATCGTGATGTTCTTGTTGGCATACTTGATGATAGCGCCGCGATTGTGGTAGACATCAAGATAGTTGGGCGCGCTAAAGACGGTGATGACAGAGGGAAACTTTTTGGTTGGAGTTTTGCGGTACATCATGTATCTGGAGCGTCGTTCATACGTAAAAAGAAATACAGAAACCGACCGGAACATACCCCGCGTCCTGGGCCTCGTGCCCTCGCACGATCCCAAGTAGGCCGTTCCGCTCGAGGAACTTGCACGCCGCCTCATACCTTTCGCATTGTGCCACCTCGCTGTTCGTCATGCAGACACCCACTCGAGGAATGAGACACTCACGTATAAAAGAACGAACAACCCCTTGTTACATTGTGTTCAAAAGTCGTGCCCGGAGGCAATGCAGGTCCATGTGCGGAAGGCTCTTGCTCATACCCAAAGTTGACGACAGGATCCGACCACAACAGATCACACAGCAATCCGCTAGATCCGGGCTCCTGGAAGCGGTCAAGCTGTGCATACATTCGTCAAAGATCCGAGAACAAAAAAAAATGATGGTGATGGTGAAAAACGCACTTGTAGGAGGTCTTCCAGGGTAATGAGTTCAGGGGAAATGCCTCCGTGAACACAAAAGAAGCGACCATCTACGAGTGCAGCGAGGGGTAATGCATTGAAAGAATCCAAACATGCGTCGTAAACAGCTTGAGAGTACTTGTGGAGGCCTGTTGCAAGAAAGAAGACGCTCGTCACATTGAGCTCGGGCGAACCCTTGAGCTTGAGCGAGGACATGCGTACATTCGCGCTTGAAAGTGAAATATTCCGTTAAATGTCGACATTCGTGGTTGCCACGCAGGAGAGTGATATCTTTTGGGCGTTGGATCTTGAGTGCGTAGAGGTATAAGAGGCACTGGAGGTGTGAAAGGTGTACCTTGGTGAGCTGGGAGGACAGATGGACAAGACACGCACTTCGATGCCAAAGTTTCCGCGATCGACATAATCACCGAGGAACAAATAAGAGTTGTCTGTAAAGCTCCCTCCGATCTCGAAGAGTTTCATGAGGTCATACTGTGGCGAGCCCAGATATGACGCGAATCAGCTCATCTGTGTGGCATTTGAAGTGAGGGAAAGGACTCACGTATTGACCATGGATATCCCCGCAAACTAGGATACGTTCCAGAGTGAGACGCGACCGGTGACTTGCATTAGTGACGAACGAGAGATGAAACAGGACAGATGAAACTCACTGGTAACAGGACTCCCGACATTAACTAGGTTTGGTTCACGGGACAAGATGGATGTTGCTTTGGAGAGGATCTGGAGTGCCTGTTTCTCTGTCAACCTGCCCTCGTTGAAGAAATGTTGCTTGATAAAGTCGACGTTGGGCACCGTATGGAGGTCGCCTCTGATGAAGAGCTGGTCGTCGGCTGGTGTCCAACTGACAGGTTCTGGAACCTGTATATACAAGAACGCAACAGAAAAAGGTGGTCAATCGTCCTGCAGCGTTGATCATGTTGGAAGCAGGAGGATCACGAGGGACTGACATTGGGCATCGCTCGTTCTTGTAAATCTACTCCGGGTTCGATGATACTCCATTGGGGTACACCACCAGGAAGAACGGGGTCGTCGTGGTCTTGCTCGATGTATGCTGATGATGGGTTTGCATAACTGTGTGGATGAGCGTTGTAGTAGTCTTGGTTGGATGTCATTCGAGTCGTCGTGCCAATGGGTATCCGTTGGTGGGTATCGGTGGTCGTGGTCGTGGTCGTAGACAATGAAACACTTTCTCACTGGCGTCTCTTTCTTTGTTCTCATACAGCAATCCCGGCCAAATCAACCGCCGAGTCATCTCGTCGTCGTATCCACTGCACCGGGTTGGACGATACGCGGCTTATCAAACACCACACGCGTTTCATTTTCACGGTCCTTCGCCATTCCGCTCGTCCGCTCGTCCAGCCAATAATCACCATCACCGTCTTGGAAATCCACGCAACACTCACACACCCATTAAATGGGAGAAGGCTTCTGCGGGACGAGCGTCGAAAGACAGGTACCATGGCCACGTCGGTTACTGCTATTTCAAAATGTCTGATCAATCTCAATTCCCCTCCACCGGTCCTTGTTCGCGCTCACCGGCGACGCGAACCTTGAAGGTCTTGTCATCCAAGAATCTTTTTCGGATGTGAATTGTATTGGGGGCTGGTGGTTCTGGAGAAGTCGTAATCCAGACATCCTAGATACAGACTACACGGTATTCTCTTCCGCAACGAAAGCATACCGCAGCGAGAGTGAGAGATGGCATGAATGACCCGATAGTTTTATCGTACTCGAGCTCAGTGTCCACATGAGTTCTGGAGTAAAACACTCCAAGTGGCACTGCTACCAAATACCACGTCACTCACCTCCCAACCGTCGTCCAGTTCATCCTCATGGCAGACATTGAGATTTTGCATGGACTCGACCCCGGAAAACTCGCCCTAGCTGGCGCTGTATGTCTATTATCCCTAGTTGTACCGTCTGACCTCTGAATCACCCACCCAGGTGCTATCCTTTATCCTCAGTCCATTCCAAGCACCGACATACAACCTCCCCATCTTCCTCTTTGGAACGCTCGTCCACGAGAGCAGCGACGCCGTGCAGTCACTCAAGCTGGTACGCCGCCCGCACTTCCATTCCATTCCCCTCGCACTGCAGCACGTACTCATAACCAAGCACCTCACAGTTCACCGGCCTCTTGTCCGCCTCGGTTCTCTTTGATATCATCTGGGTGTTCAATGATGGCAACGAACCAAGCGGCCTCGCCAAATTCCTCCTCTTTCTCCTCTGGTTGCTCAAGGTGTGTATAACCCATCCGCATCCGCAGTCGCTCCCCCCACACCGCACCAACCCTCGCTGAATACGGAATGTCTTGACTCTAGTTCCCAACCACGTTGACGTTCCTGACCGCCCTCCGCCAACGAGGCTCCCAATTCATGGGTCTCGGCGCCGACGTTAGCGGTCCTACCGGTCAGTCTCTTTTCCCTCCCCTCCACCGCGATGACGTCCAATGTCCGATACAGTATGGTCCATGCCAGGCGGCTTCACCTCGTCCGCCGGCTACCAAGTCGTCGACGACGAACCTCGTCCAAGTGCACCCCCCTCACTCGCACGTCACGGTCAAAGTGGGCCGCCTCCACCTGCAAAGTCGATCACAACCACGACCATGGGCGGTGGCGCGCAGGAGACGGCGCAGACCACCCCGGGTGCTTACCAGAGCGTGTGAAATCAATGCGCTTTTTGATACTATGAGGGGTAGGAAAGAACTCCCCTCTCTCCAATGACACTGTGTCTCCCGAGTGGTTAGTCTCCTTTGAGCGTTCCTAGTCTCTCCCGGAAGAAAAATGTTGCGTTCTGTGCTTTCTCTCGCTCATAGACCCCGGGATAATCATAATCCAATGCGTGCCTTGAGCGCTGGACGCTGTTCCGCGAAAAAACACGTGCAATACGAGCACGTGTGCGGTTATCGATCAACACCAGGACTGCAGCGATGGCACTAGATGGGACTAGACCTCCCGTGTTCAGTGACGTGACCTCAGTTCATCGCTCGGCGGGTAATCATGCCAGTAAACCACGGCAAGTGTGCTGTTGAGTTGGAAGAGGTACGGCTCGATGGGTGCCTCGGTGACCCACGCAGACCTCCAGCCACACATCCTATACCACGATAATTGATCAGCAGGTCGTTTCGCGGTGGCTTGCAGTCCTATTCGACTCCCATGGTCTGGTTGTTGGGCAGTGCATGCCGATGGACCGATTACTGCCCCGCTCCCCGAGAATGACGACCATATTGGTCTCTTGCAATAGCGTCATGTGTTGACCCACGGCTCAGCCTGTATAAGTTCTACAGATGCGTATCCGCTTGCGCCCGCAACGACCAGCGTGAAGCAACTTTTGAGCAGATGATCCATGATTGCAGGAAAAAAAAAAAAGAGTACATGAAGCAACATGCTGGCACCATCTCACCACCTCACTCCTGGTACCCCACCATCACCATCTTCTTCTCGATCTCTTCCCTCAGCATCACGATCCGACTATCCAGCCTCGATGACATATCCATCTCGCGCGCACACAGGGTCGTCGCAGCCCCTAACATCTCCTTTGCCGCCTTGAACGTATGCGGCCACTCTGACACGCCTTTTTCCTCTTCCGAGTTGCCTGCTTTCATCGCGTGATCGCCTTGCTGTCGTGCAGCGCTTCGCTCGCCCTCTTTCATCTCGAGCACTGCGAGTTCAACGTAGACGACGGCGCTGACCCACGTGCTCACCTCGACGTTGGTGCCATGTTTCAAGGCGTCGTTGAGGAGCGCGCGTCCAGCATCGTAGTCTCCTATCGTATGATGGACGGTACCGAGGATGAGAGACCGAACGGCAAGCTCGTCGGGCGTGTCGAGATCGCGTGTGATAGTTGCCGGTGGCGTGGGTCGAGTCGGCATGTGTCTGCTCTCGATTCCAATGGGCGGCGTGAATGCACTAAATTCTTCAATGTGTGCCAAGGCAGTAGCTTCGTCGATATGAGCATGTGTATTCCAGACTATTGGACACCGCAAGTTAGCTCGAATACCAACAAAGTAATCCTTTACTGACAGATGGCGAATTCTAGACATGCGTGGTTAGAAAACGGAAAGGAATAGAAACGACTATGATACACACCCTCCGCAGGACTAATTCTGATAGCTTCCACGTAACGGTCAGGGTTACCGCCGCGCCGAACTTGTTTTCGTTTGTAGAATTCCACTGAAAAACGAAGCTGTTCAACCTCGAGCTCGAGATTGGCAAAGCGAGACATACACTTCTTTTTTATGAAAGTCTCCGTGGGCATGATCCTTCTTTGAATGTTGACGCTCTCAGGAATTTTGTCTAGGAGGTCCTGTGCCTCATCCAACCTGCCAGACGACACATAGCATCCTGAGAGTAATCACTCAGAAACGCTTGCTGATCCCCAATTCAAAATGTAACTGACCTGCCGCGATGAAGAGGTATGTTGCGTGACTCCTACCAGTGATGCATTTATACGTGAACCAACGACAAACGAACGTAAACCACTCACCAGCTATTCATGTCCATCAGTTGCAAAAAGATCTCGGCGCATTCTTCATATCGTCTGAAACCGAGTAACGCCCAGGCGAGCTCGAAGGCGAGCTACATACCCGAGCAAGTATTGATGAGCTGCCTTTCAACAAGAGAACAGAGAGACGGCATACCAATGTATCTGCTTGAGGGAACGTTTCCGGCCGATCGGGTGCAAGACCCCCTTTCAACGTCTCGATTGCACCTTCGGCATCCCTTGTCATACGCTGGATTTTCGCCTGAAGGACAGTCATTAGTTGATCGTAACCATTCAATGGGGGCACCAAGACGTTTACCTTGTTCAGTATCCATAAAGCCCCTTTTGGGTATTTTGCCGAGACCCTAGTAAAGCACGTTGAGAAGAAGTGACTTGATCAAGAGAGAAATCATGCACTTGTTCACTATCCCTTTGTACTGCCTCACAATATGCTCTTCGTCTGCTTGGTATCCTGTCAAGAGCAATACGACGCCGTAGTACGTCATCAAAACTAGCCTTGAATCCGCGGAAATCACCATCACACCGAGATGAGCTTCCCAAAATACGCACCCTGCAAACACGGAATGTACGTCCGATCGAGCGGCAGATACAGCCAGCGCCTGGATGGCAAGTTGCCGGTCATGGTTGTACCCCAAAAAACCCACCACAGTCCTGGGATAAGACGATGATGTCCGCAGCCTTACTTTTAGGGGATAGTTCATACCTGACTTTGGAAGGAAGAAGGGAAAGCACGAGGTTGAAGAGTCCATAGCCTAGATTCGACGACCACGTTGAGTAAACTAGGAACAAGAACGAATGTCAGGCATCAGCAGCTCACCAAACGCAGCGCCTGATAAGATGAGCTCTTCAACCGCGCCACAAGTTGACGGGTTATTCCTGGTGCCCAGCACGGGAGGTACAGATGTTGAGGGTGCGAATCCCCAACGGGCCAGGAACCCTGTAGGTCGTGCTTGTGGAGCAGAACGTGCGGTAAGGGATTGTAAGCTGTGAATTGACCCCTTGCGAGATGGCGTGGGGGTATTTCCTGGGGTAGCATAGTCGTCTAGTCCATTCGGATATACGGTCTTGAACAATCTGGAAAATGACGACATCAGTGAGGGAATGACAGTCAAAGGCTTGTTGGAAACGACATACTTGGTAAACTTGGAATGCGCGCTGATGTGTGTATGTCAATGGAGGGTGAAATGAAAAGGTCGTACGGAAAGGCTTGCCTGTTGAGGTCGTATCTGGAGAGGTTTCAGCAACATGGCAAGTCCGGAGAATGTTAGATAACTGACAAACATTGCAGATACCCCCTGTATGACTCACTGCAGACAGCAGGATATATGTTGTTAGCAACGCATTGTCAGTTTCGAAAGTGTGGCGTACCTCGATGCATGTGTCAATCCTAGCAAGAGAATCGCATCGGTGTGCAAAATCTCCCATTCAATACCAGGGGTGAGCCTATGGGAAGGTTTCCCTGATTTCGCCGATTTCATGAACTTCTTTGCTCCCGCCTGCGACGATTCAAGACATTGGATAGCCTCTTCCATGAGCTCGGGCTAATCGCGGAGAGTCCAAGACTTTAAATGAATAGTGGTGCATAGCGACGGGACAGCCCATACCTCCATACCAAGCGCCGCCTTGAGAAATGCACATACGCCAAGGCCCATGAGGTGGAAAGGAGAGTCGCGGTAGCGGTCGGCACTGAACAGGTCGACTGCGCCGACCAGGTCATTGGAAAAGAGGAGGTCAAAACCTTGACTGGCGACACGAAGACTCTCTGTGGGATCCATACAAGATTCTTGGTGGTTGTGGGTTAATGTGATATACTGAGGCTGTCTGTGGAGTCACCGAGAGTCCGATTTCCGATTTGACCAAATGTTATTCTTTGCTTATCTTGAAGCTGCCAACAGGATAACTTACTGATGACCGGAGTGGACAAAGATGTGGGCTAATGACGGTGCGACAGATCACAACGGCGTCCCTCAAGCAGCTCAAGAACACCGTCATCCCGCACTCCGAGTATGGACCGTACTCTTTCGGCGCTAATTCGGCACAACGTTCTAGGTGCCATGCCGAATGTCGGAATTCGAATTTACTCGCGCCGAGAGAGCTGACTCCCATCTTCGACAAATACTGGCTATCTGCATACTAGTCACGGTACGTCTTCTTTATAGGTTAGGTTTGATGCGAAGAATGCAGCTTTGATCTACAGGTCGCGTATTCATCGCAGTAGACTGCCATACAAATGAAGAGGTGGCATTGAATATCAAATATACCGGAAGCTAGGGTGTCACGCTGCTTACACTTACAGGGATCATGGTGTTCTCGTCCTGGAGCGTCTTGGTGCCACCCTCCAAACCTTTCTCCACGACTCAGGTGGGGCCGTCCCCATCAAGACGGTTTATTTAATTGGTCGAGCAATGGTTCGTGGACCCTCTTCTTTTGCAATTATGCAAATTAATACACTGTTAGCTTCGCACTTTACAAAAACTGCCTTCACACGTGAAGCCGGACAACATAATGCTTCCGATGATGGGCGAATGACGACCATACCTAGTTGATTTCGGATGTGTGCAATGCAACGTCGACGCCATCAAATATTGGAGGTGGGGGAGGCATCCAGTGCCGTAGGGACGTTACCCTTCATGAGTATACACGTACATATCGGAATGCGTAAGTTATTGACTCCTGCATATTGTGCGTTCGGGTGGACTTAGCATTTTTTTTTCGTATGGTTCCTCAAAATCTTCCGTGGTACCAAACGTCCGCTCTGGGACGATGAATCATATCGCGGACCTAGGATGCCGCTCAGCCTCGTCGGAGGGTTGGAAGAGATTGTAGGTTACGACCGACGGGACTACTTGGTGTCTCTTGTGTATACGCTAATATACATTGCATGTGGAACTCTTCCGTGGGATGGTTGCAAAGACGTAAAAAAAATGTCTAAAACAGAAGTGCAGTTGCCAACCTTTGCAGTTCGAGCCGTCGTTACCCTTTGCGCTGGAACTGTTTTTCGATCATACTCAAAATCTCGAGTGCGTCTCTTGTCTTCGTAGTGTTTTTGTTCCTGACTCCGACTAGTCTGGATGCTGACCCGGACTATTTATACCTAGAAAGCCAATTTGGGTAGATCACAACTTAGGATTTGTCTACCATCATCGGAAATCGCAGTCCAAGATTTGAAATTCCATCTGTCAAAGAAAGGCGAATCATGTCTCCCCACGTCACGATATGGTGCGTGAACCCGCTCGCATAAATGAGAACATCAAGGGAAACAATCTCGAGTAAAAGAACGTCCAATGAGTGCGTGAGCAGAATGCATGATGACCTTGCACACAAGCTTGTCGACACTGGCCGAGGTTGCTTGACACCCAAATTGGTCCTTTCTGGTCAGTCACTGGACTACACTCATAGGGTCGACACGTATCGGTTCCTGACTTGCCCATTTCACGGTCAGCAACTCGCTGCGTGATTATGCAAATGGAGAATTGGAAACACCAATCATCCGGTCATGATCATTCACTAATTTTGGGCAACATCCTCTCGAGCCGTATGTAAGTGTAAGGGCATTTATACATTGGGGAGGCACCCTATCCACGAGTTATTGAGAACTGATTATTGGCGGAGTCGTAGCTAAGAGTCCAAGAGGTGTCAGGTTCCAGGCGGAGGAGGTCCTGCTCGAAGACGACCGTGGCAGAGATCGGATCCTGAAGGATCAGGCCCTCTCTGTAATCAGATGTGACATAGGCGTGCAGGATGGGCTGGAGGGTCGCGCTGATGCTCTCCAAAGGCCTGTTTGTAGATTAGTCCACTAAATTCTCCTACAGATGGAAAACGAAATGTCATACACAAAGTTATTCCAATAATATGCTGGTACGAGCTCCTCATTATCAGTGTCGATATCCTTGACAAAGCCTACTGTATGCTCAGCACAGTAACTGGGTGATCAGATTGGAAACTGACCGAGACCAACACCCCGATTGTTGCCTGTACCATTCTCTACTGTCACATTGTTGGGAATTCCTGGTTTGGGATCCTGCATCTATTAGCTAACATGTCAGGGATAGGAACACTTGAAAGCTTACATCGAAGAAAAAGAGGCCTGTCTGGTCGTCTTTAAGCAACGTGGTCTCTTGACCGTACTACTCGATGTCATGGTTTAGTATCAAAGCAATCCAGTGATTCCATGTCCACTCACATCAAGAGGCTGATAACTAGTAGCCACGATGGCACCTTGATCTTCGTGAGCGTTAATCCAGGCAGGCCTAGAACAACAGTATGGCATTTGTCAACTTATTCAATTGCCACAGGTTCCCTACGCACTGGTTCACAAAATTGAGATTAGCACGAGATACACCTTGAGGGGATGTTCATAAGCATGACGTATAGTGTACTTTAACACACGGTCTACCGTTGGACTGGAACGTGGATGTTCTGACAAAAGAAACAGTCAACCAGAGATAGAGGACAGAAGGCGGCATGATACTCACTGCAACACTACAGGGAACCTGCCTTGATACAAGCCATCTGCTTCGCCAAAAATGAACATGAGACTAGCAGATGTTCCGAGATTATTGCTGTAAGTTGCACCGAGTTGGCGTATGAAATTGAGAAATTGAGAAAATATACTAAACTCGGCGAGGTGAAGAGACCAGTGACTTACGAAGTGAAAGACAATGACATCGACGCCGACATATTGGAAGCTGGCGCAAGTAAGCAAGGACTCGAGAAGGGTCTTGTATGGACCATTGACAATTAATTAGCCCTTCTTATATGGCCCCAAGTTCTGCCTTTGGCCATATTGCCGCCACAAGCATGATTACGAGCAAAGCATGGAAGCTGGCTAGCGTAGCTGTGGACACCGCCCGCTTTTGATCGATCCAACAGATGTTACGCAACTGAACACATTGGCTGACACTTATCTCGACCTCTACGCGACGCTAAGAAAACCAAATGGGGTCAATTCCTTTGTCGTCCGACCAGAGCGAGGTTTTAGCGGGTCCTGGACTCGGGAACCAACCCTGTGACAGATCTAGACCGAGTACTTATGGCAGTACTTTTGTAACAAATTGGGCGCCAGGATCTCGCTAGACTGACGCGACACGTTCCATTGTTATGCAGCAAGGCGGAAATGAAACTCGAGGCTCAACTCTGACATACTTGTACGTGTTGCCGGACACTGCCCACGACACCACTGGTCAGTGTTTAGAAAAGGTAACTTTGTGGTCCTCGTGCGCAGTATGTGGACGTTCGTCCTCTCTCCATCATGACGTCTTGCGAGTGAGAGTGCGGACTGTGAACAATGCAGCGCTGGGTACGATGTCAAACTTGAAACGGTCACTAGGCATGGAAGTCGAGGAACAGATAAAGTTGTGAGACCGCACCAGAACGACCTTGGAATATTTGCCAATCTGATCGAAGACCCTCCGAGTCCTCGTTCCAGCCGGACAGCGTCCATGATGATGGTTGTCACAAGCATATGGAAAGCACGACAGGCATGCTCACTTCCACGGCCCGGGGTGCTTCTTTCGCGGTTCATTTTTTTTAGTTTGGTCATATGCGTTCGGGAGATGTTTGGCGTTAGTCTGGAAACCAGACTAGTTTGGCGTTCGAAAGGCGAATAAAGATAAACTTGAAGCGGCTGATTAGTACCACGAGAGGGGACCACATACAATTCCCTGCACGGTATCTGGCATGGGTATCAAGTCCAGGGAGTAGACAAACGCGCTCTCGATGTCGCTTGCCGTGTTACCAACTCAACATGCCATCTCTTCAACACCCGCCGCTCGCAACCCGATCACCCTCCGCTTGCGCAAAATACTGGGAACCACGTTCACGGATCCAGCAACGACGGAAGCACTGCAAACGCTCTCGCAAATATACAGTACACCGTCCGCTTCCGTCGCTACCCACACTCAGAATGCAAACCAAAACGCCCATGACGACGATGACGATGACGACTGGAGCGACCTAGACTCTGAAGGAACTACACAAAGAGGTGGCCCGTCGGGACCCGTAGACGTCCCAAACGAAACCGCTTCGCGTGCGCGCAAAAACCTCCAGCAAGATCTCGAGAACAAGCTAGCGGATGGCAGTCAGCATTTCCTGAAAGCGTTCGGGGAGGTCGATCAAGTACGCCACTAGTTTTCCCGTTCCCATTCGGCTGATATACATACAGTGATATTCCCTGCCTATCACCAGAAGCTCGACGATCTACAACACATCGTCGCAGAGATGCGACAGCATTGTGACGAGGCTGAAACGCAGCTCAAGCTGACGGAAGAAGCGAGCCGGTCTTTGCTCGAGCAAGCAGAGAGCCTAAGATACGAGAGGTAGGCGTTTGATCTCGTCGGGCGAGCTATATGCTCAATGTCATGGCCGTCATCTCCAAGGCAGCAAGTAGAAACGCAAAAGTCCATCGTGCTGTTTTTCCTCGACCGTTTCACGCTCAACGAGGACGACATTGAAGCGATCACCTCTCGCGAGATCTCACTTGTTCCGCGTTTCTTCTCGGCAATGAACAAGACGGAGCGAATTCGAAGCGAATGTAGAGTGCTCATGTCTGGAGAGGACGGTCCGACCAAGGCAGGGTAGGCTCTTGTTTTTCAATACAATGCCGTTTGCGATTTCAAAACGATCTATCTCACAGCCTGGATGTAATGGCAACGACGTTTTCGTATCTCGAGCAGGGTTACGACAAGATCCACCGCTGGCTGGCGTTTGAATTCCGTCGGATAGGAATGGAAAGTCAACTTGAAGTCACGTCGGTCATGCGTGAAGCCATCCGTCGGCTCTCAGAGCGACCCGAATTACTATCGTAGGTATTTTGTATGGTTATTCCCGGATACATACCGATCAGAATTTCCAGCGATACTCTCACGTTTCTCGCAGAGGCGCGGCAGAGCACGCTCCTCGCGCTCTTCCTCGATGCGCTAACCCGTGGTGGACCGTCTGGATTGCCGCGACCAATCGAACTCCACGCACACGATCCCATTCGATATGTCGGTGACATGCTTGCATGGGTCCACCAAGCGATAGCTGCAGAAAGCGAATTTTTGGAAAGTCTGTTCGGTTTGAGTGGTCAGGCGCGTATGGTTGGCGCCGTGCGGACATTTAATGGGAGTGACGAGGAGGAGTGGGTGAAAGAATTGCTGAATTCTTCCGTGGTCAAGCTTTCTGTGCCACTCAAGGTGGGCAAACATCCAATGCACGCAATCAAGTGTGGTAGGACTGACAGACTCCATTGCAGGTTCGAGTGTTGCAAACCGTACGCGCGCAAGAGAGCAGTATTTTATCGTACAAGGTCGCCAATCTTTTACAATACTACATGCTCACGATGCAACGGACGATCGGTGACCAGTCTTTACTTTCCCAGACGCTCCAAGAGTAAGTTTCTCCACCGTCGAATGCATCGATGACAATGCTGCATGACCGTGCTCTAGGATAACGGGCGTTAGTTACAAATCTTTTTTCGACTCGATAGAGGCCCAAGGTCGTGCCTTGCATCGTATACCCCTGGTTCGTCGCCTACTGTCCCCAACTCTGCACCTTGGCTCACGCGTGCACCCCGCAGGACTTGGACGACCCATCTGTCTCTCCTCCGCATTCCATCATCGACCACGCTCAACTCCTGCGCGAGATTATGCAGGTGTATGATTCTTCTCTCCTCAGCGAGGGTTCCTCTGATCCCTCCGAGGCAAGCGTGGGATTCCGCTCCATCCTGGATGTCATGGTTGATCCTACTGTCACCATGTGTGCTGCCGCCGCCGAAGAAAAGGCGAGGTTGCGTCCGAGATGGGACCGTGCAGTTTTTGTATTGAATTGCCTGGGCTATCTGGAGGTGCGTATATGCATTGATGCCAGTGACGCGCACACTCACACTTTAACAAGAACGTGCTAGAGCCATTTTCGTTTACGGAAGACAAGCGACAAGAGATGAGGGAGATGATTGAGGAGAGGGTGCGACTGCTTGAAGACGAGCATGTACGTGTCGTTTCCTTTTCTCTCTTACTCGGGACACATTCGGACTAGCAATGCAAAATACAGTATGAAGGTATCCTCAAGGATGCCTCTCTCGGCGATGCGACACACACGTTGAAG
Organism: Boletus reticuloceps; assembly: GCA_018397855.1. Classification (NCBI taxonomy): domain Eukaryota; kingdom Fungi; phylum Basidiomycota; class Agaricomycetes; order Boletales; family Boletaceae; genus Boletus; species Boletus reticuloceps. The sequence continues at coordinate 102,307 of JAGFBS010000046.1, forward strand.
ACGAGAGATCCCGCGGTACGTCTCGCGCTCGACACAACGATGCTCATTTTTCCTCACCCGAATCCGACGTGCAATCACAGACCCCGCTCTCGCGTCTCCCAGCGACTGAACCCGACGCGCTCGTCAAAGCCCTCTCCAAATTCTCGCTCTGGCTCTCCACGCCGGACGTGATCTCGTCGCCACGTCTGTTCCCGCTCTCTTCATCCTTGCTCGCCGGGCAGGTGCATCGTGGTGCGTTGAGGCGACTCGTCCGCGCGTACAGTGCATTGTGCGAAGAGGTACGAGCAGAGAGTGCGCGAGGCAAGTATGTAGCGGGAAGTGTTGTGCTGGGGAGGGAACGGCCGTTTGGACAGGTGGAGTTGTTGAGGCAGATCGTTGGGCTCGAGGACGAGTCGTGATAGTTTGAATCGTTATCAACGGACGTTCCGTTCCCGCGGCGCCGCCTCTCGATCACTCATCTAGTAAGACGGCGCAGTTTCAACAAAGTCATCCAGTGTGGGGGTATGCTTGAAAATAAATGTGATGAACATGAAACAAGCACGGAGGGACAATACGCGCTGATAAGAAGCAATCAGAATCGCCCGTCGTCTGTTTGGAGGCAAGTGTGTTACGTGACGAACTGCACCGCATGTTCGTTTTGTCGGTTATAGACACATAGCTCTGACTGCAGGCTTAGAGCCTCGCTCGACGCACTCCACAATGCAAGCACGACCACGATCGCTTGGGAACCAACGACGACTCGGACGCAGCGCCAGCATTGAGAAGCAGCACTGGTTCTGGTGCGTATCCCACATCCCACGTTCTATATCCACTGATACCGTGCAACAGTAGGGCAATTTATACATTCACGCGGGATGGTCTATCGACGGCTTGCCTGATCATAGACCGGTCTGGTCACCAGACTAGGGATGCCCAGCGTCTGGCCGACTTGCCACTTTGCACGCCTACGACCTCGCCGCTGACACCAGGTACAGGCTCGTGGACGCACCCGCCCAACCTCGCGGCGGTACTGCCATCGCCGCTGTTCCCTGCCTCACCCCCGACTCTGCGCTCGTTCTCATTGGTTTCGGAAGTCCGTTCTATTTTCTCCATTCCCTTCCACCATGTTCATGCAGCGACGCCGGGTGTCGCGGGCTTCCAGGTCAACAGGTCATAACTCCCCCGCTTGACATCTGCACGTCCAGCACCGACACCTGGTCGACCGTCTACCCCATCCCTGATCCCGAACACGGCTTCCCAGGAGCCCGCTCAGTACACGGTCTCGTCCCGTATCCCCATCGCGCTGCTGCATCACGGCGAGAGAGACGCCTCATCGGTCGGACACGCCGGGGCTGGCGTCTTTTGGGACGACTCGTAGCTGCTCCTCGTCATGCTCACGCCCACGCCTCCATCGCCCCCAATTAGTTTGGAATGTAAAGGTTGCGCGTCAAGGGTACGTAGCAAATCCCATCGTCGAATCTCATGCGTTAACGCGTTTCGTGCACTAGGCACCACCTTGCCTGAACATCGTGGCTGGTTCCCTCCCGCGTCGTACGTCCGCGATGGAAAAACAAGGGTCTTACTCCGAGTCACTGGGGGACTACTCTCGTCCAACGAGCGGAGCGGTCAGGTGTGGGTCGGAGACATTGAGCTCTGAGCCAACACAAGTGCAAGGAAATTGGATATAAGAATGGAACGTGGACAGTTTATGGTGGATAACGTGTCGTGATATCTCTTTGACATCCAGTGTACCGCATATATCGTCCAAGAACCCCCAAACGAGACGAACTCCACCTTGGTCACCAAGCGCCACGTCGATCGAACCGTGTTGAACGTTGAACGTCGACGAGCCCTAAGAGACTCAACCCTCATACACCCAGCGAAGAGTCGAGAAGAGGGTATGCACCTCGGACACGATACCTACGCTGTGTCCTCGTGCACGAATCGTCCCCTACCCGAGTATCTATATACACTCCCCTTCACGCGTACGAGCCTTTTCTCACCTTGCACGACCAGGAAGACACCGTACATGTTTATTGACGGGCGCTGCGCTGCACGACCCACAGCGCATCGATCCCTGAGTATATATGTCAATCCTGACCCCACGGTCTATGCATCTGCGCACATTCAGGCCAGCAGAGACACATGGGACAAACGTCCATTCGTCAGGGAGAATCATAAACAAAAGCGTCGTGCAAGAGATCAAAACTTGAGTTTCATTCTTCATCATCATGCTCGACGACTACAACAATAACAATAAAAATAAAAGTACAAGGACGTGACACGCGCGAGACGCCCCTCTCATACGAAAGACGTCCCCACGCGCACGCGCAAGAAACACACGTGATGGAGACCTTGGTCGACATACGTCCACTCGAGCAAAACGACTCGGGGGCGCGCGTACGACGCGTGACGCATCGACCTGAACACGCCTAGGGGACGCACCAACCGACCACTCGCACACGACACCCGTTACACATACAATGATTCCTCGGACAATAATCGCAACACCGCCTCGGACCGTGGTCTCACCGCCAACTTGAACGGTCTCGGCATCCTGAGTATCGTCGTGTCAGCATCGACACACATACACATCACCAACACCCTTCAAGTTGGGCCACGACAAAACGTACCGAAAAATGGCATTGTCAAACACCACCTCTGGTTCAATCTCTATCCCATACTCGTCCAACGCCTTGCCGATATCCAGCGTGGCAATCATGGACACCATGAGCAGCCACGCCGATGATTCGACGAGGTGCATTCCAGGACATCGGCTGCCGTGAAGCGTGCGTCAGCGTCAACGTTGATCGGGGGAGGTCGTCGAGCACAGCGGACACGCTTACCGTCTGCCAAAGCCAAACACGTACGACCGTGGATCGCGGCGTCGTTCTGTTTCCTCGTCTGGCGCTGGTACGAGGTATCGATCAGGATTGAACGCGTGGGCGTTTGGAAAGAGGGTTTCGTCCCGGAGAATGCTCCTGTCACAGGTCCCGATCAGCCTGCGCGCTCGCTAGCACGCATACATCCTATTCAAACGCACCAGATGTTCGCAAACACCTAGTATGTATTCGGATGAATGACACGCATAAACCAAGAGAGTAAGTGGACGTACGAGTGATCCCTTGGGTATGAAGGCGCCGTCGTAAATGTCGTCCTCCGTCAACCTGTGTGGAAGACCTATAACGAACATGAGCTTCAAATCGACACGCCACTCGCCATGCACTGAAACCTACTCAGAGGTACAGGCACACCCCACCTCAGCGACTCTGTAAAGACTGCATTGCAATACGGCAACGACGGGCGATCTTCAAACACCGGCAACCGATTCTGTCCAACTACTGCATCGATCTCTGCCTGTGCTCGTTTGAGCACCAAAGGATGCTTCACCATGGCGAGGATGAAATGGGAGAGGGTCGTGATGGTCTGTCAACAAGGTACGCTCGTCGTCGTGTTTCCACAAAGTGGTCGATGGGGGTTACTTACCGTGTCGATACTAGCTTGCGCGTCGTCAGTAAGAACAAGGGCTGCCAAGGACGTGCGCCGGACCTACCAGCATACATCGAGTTTGCCGTCCATCTCAAATCAAAGTCTTGTTGCGTATCAAGTCCCTTTTCTTCGCCATCCATGTCGTCCAACACCGTAGAGACAAAGGATGCCTTGGCGGTGCCCTTGCGCTGTCGAAAGAGAGCCCCCGCGTCAGCAGCGTGCAAGACAAGCTAAAAAAAGGGCGATAGTACTCTTTCGTTCAAAACAAACGCGTATGGCTCATCGACAAACACTTGCATCTTCTTCTTCCAAATCGCCGCATTCCGCTTGAACCCCGCACCAGGAAACCAGTCGGGCAAATGTTTTACTAGACGTGACATGCGTCGATAGTGCATTAAACAGTCAGCGAGGACGTACAGGCAGGAAAGACGTCGACAGGCCATATGCCACCGCCAGCCGCGATACGATTAGCCAGTATATTGACACATTCGTCGGCAAGCTTTAAAAAAGCGTCGTCCGTTGACTTGACGTGGTGTCCGTACACGACCAATAACGTCAATCCGCCAGCGTACCTAACCACGTGATCATAAAGTCAGACAAAGGAAACAAGGCAAAAAAAAAAATAGAGAACGAGACAAGACAGACCGGCGGAGGTGATCCTGGAACTTGAACGGATCTTCGAGAAGCCCTCTGAGAAACGGCTTCGTTTCGAGTTGGAGTAACGGCTGGTAGTGTTTGATGCTAGACGACCCGAACGCAGCTTGCATCAGCCTCCGCTGACGGCGCGACTGATCGCCGTATGGAGTAAAAGCCACCATGTTCTCGCATCCGCACCTGATCGGGCGAGATGAGATTTATGGACGAGAAAGGGGGGGGACAGACGTACAGTTCCCCTACCATGACGAGATGAGGCTTGTCAGAGTAAATCGCACCGCGTTTATCCAACAGATCGAGCGCCACTTCAGGGGTGTTCAAAAAGACGAGTCCCTGACCAACGACATGGAGGTAGGTGATAGGACCTGTGTTTGAGATTTTTTTAAAAAGATCAGCGATGCGGGGAACGCGACGCACCATATCGCTTGGCCCAACGTTCTGCCAGTAGCCAGGGCTCCTTTGCGCTGGTGAGATTAGCGACGTTTCCCAGAATGGGGAGGGGCTTCGGGCCAGGGGGGAGCGGCGCTGCTGGCTTCTGTCGAGTGCATTGACAGTAGAGAGCGTAGCAGAGGGTAACGGCGGCGAGGAGAAGCACCGCGGGGAACATGGTCACGACCGCCATCCGAGTAGTACGCCGCGAGGTGGCGGCAAGGGAAAAAAAAATCTGGGGGGAGATGGAGCGAAGAAGGAAGATTCAGAGAAAGAAACGGACGGGGACCGGGATATCCCATCTTTGCCATCTCCACCCTGGGGGCGCTTTTCAATCATCTCTGCCTGTCTGTCCGTTCGACGCACCAACACGTGACTCTTTTTGATACGACTCTGTTTTTTCTTTTTATACAACATGGCATAGCGTGAGCAGAGACTCGAATGAATTAGCGTTGCATTCTACCCAGAGAGGCAACAAGATAAGCGCCTGTCACAGCGCGCTTCACGGATCTGTGTCCATCGGTGACAGCTGCCGATCTTGAGTCGAGTTAGATCGTCGTCGCAGTCCTCGACGCCTTTTCCATCTGACAACAAGACCTAGAGATAGGCATCGCTCGCCGCCACAGTTACGTCGACAGGACTACGTAAAAAACGCGATGCGGCGCCGAGCATCGCGGAAGAAAACGCCTTGTCCATACAAGTGTATGTACCTCCTTTGGGTGGGGCTGTCGGTCGGTGTTCCGAATGTGAAGTGAAGTGCGAACGCGATATGTCCACACTTGTCACTTGTCCCGCGGAGGTACTGTGCTTGCGCTCGGATGGATTCCTTTGAACGGTGCTTGATCGGAAAGCGCTGGCATAGTAACGTACACTGATGAAAGAAGTTCCAAGTCGTCGCCCGAGTCGAATTTGAATCTCTGTTGTGGTCTTTTTCTTTCGATCACGAACGGCTTGTCAATGGTCCGATAGATTGGCGTCGTGACATGCGACGTCGCAATTGCTGTTTCCTGAAAGAGGTCGGTCAACGAGGAGGACAAGTCGCGTCTTGAAACATTCCACCCGCTTACGATCGCACAGCCACTTGTCAAACAAATGCCTCACCCGCGGACACCCCGCGGACGTAGACCCAGTCACTCGCGTATTCCCAGTTCATGAGGGCCATAATGACTTGAATTATTTATCTCGGGTCCGTGAAATCCCCAACGACCCTTCTTCTGGGACAGACTCAGGCTCGACATTGGACACTCCACCGTCGGATCTAGAACCGAGATGCTGTCGCGACTCGCAACGGGTGTGGATCTTGAACCATTCCATATGGAAATAATGCATGTGTCAAACGCGACGCCCACGAGATCTAGAGATTTGCCTCGTGTCTCGGTAAAAAGCGTCTCCGGTGTGATACTTCCTGCTCTAAACTATAACTTGAAACGGTCAGGTCCACACAACTCGTCACACTTCACATCATCACATCATCACATACTAGATCAGACCAAATGTTATCTAAAAATTACATGATTACAGTGACATAGATGGAGAGTCCGCGCGACAAGGATATGTAGCAGAAACAAAAGTGCAAAGTGAGTGCAAAAAAGTAACACCAATGCAACACAAACCCAAGTCAGAAACGCAAGCCACAACCCAGAAAACCGTCCAAGGGAGCACGAGAAGCACATCAAAACAGCACATGGCACACCTATCTCCCCTCCCCAGGATCCACCTCCAACAAATCATCCGCAAAATCCTCCATCTTGATAATCCGAAACCGCTCCTTCCACGGCCCATCCGAAAACGTCCTCCTCCACGCACGACTCAACCCTTCTTCCCATGCATACAACTCGATCTTCCAGCCACGTTGCAACGCCAGCCGTACCGGACCCAAAAACCCCTCTTCGTTGAATTGACCCACGTTGCCGTCACCGGTCGCAAGGACGATCGTCGCATTAGGGGGTGGTGGATCTGTCGCTGCAATCGCTTGGTGGAGTTTGAGTTGCAGCAGTTCGTCTACCCCCTGTTCTCTATAACGTGTCCGCGTCGTCCTCTCTAAGGGTCCAGCGACCCCACGCGCGACGCTCCCACTCCCACTCCCATTCCCAGTCGCGCGATCCGAATCTGTCGATATGTTCCCAGTCGAGTGTCCCCGTGCGTGCGTCTTGGAAGACGACGGGAGAGATGTCGACGCAGAATGTGAATCAGATTTACGCCAGTTGGCACTCAGCGAGGCGGAAGCGTCAGGTGGGTGGGGTTGACGCCTGCCTGGTCCGTCCGCATTATCAGGTACACGCGCGTATACCCGGACATCGTAACCCAGTTGAATGGCAGAATCCATCGGTTGGTATAATGGTGACGAAGTCACCAAGCATCGTCTTGTAATCGGCCGTCCTCGTTCGAGAAGCAGCGCAAGCGCTCCATGTGAAAGTCGTTTCGGACGACGTGACCCAGAACGGTGTCTCTTGTGGTGTGTAAGAAGTCCAATGAGAATGTTTGAGCTATACATACGAATCACAGTCAGAACTTGCCCACCACGAGAAAAAGAATGACGCAACTGGTCTATGAAAACGTGTATCAAGGTATCCCTGCCACGCGGCGCTGGCCCTCTAGGATCAGAGAAATCAGATTCGCCGCCGCTAAAGTCTTGCGTGAGCAACGTGGTGATGCGCTCATAGTTCTCCGGGAACCTCAGTCGCAATTTATGCGCGAGACATCGTAGCTTCAAGAGCTGTGGATCAGGGGGTATCGTCTTGACCTTGAGCGTGGGCGTCGACTTGCTATGCTTCAATGATACGTCCCGTTTCACAAGCACGCGATTCGTCCGAGGCGGCGTCGACGGCGTCGACCTGTAATGGTGGTGCCCGTGTTCGAGCGACGAGCACGAATCACCCTCGGCCTCTGCAGCAGCCATATCTGCATCGCCGCTCGCATCTTCCACGTTGACCGTCGTCTCCGACACCGTCTCCACCGCGTCCGGTACCACGCGCTTCAATATCTGAATCGTCTTGATCGGTTTCTTCTTCCGCCGCTTCTTCGCCCGCCTCGCCTCCGCCTCCTGACGCTGTCTCACCCCGCCGTCCGACGTCGAGCTGTAATGTTGGATTTTCCGTCTCTCCACCAACCGGCCCGCTTGAACCCTGTCCCGCTCAGACATCAGAAACTCCATCACGCTGTCGATCGTGCCCAACGTAGGATGTTCAGAGTCGTCCACGACCACCCCTCCCACATCAGACACGACGGACCCCACGACCGTAGTACACGCCAACGCATCCCCTTCGCCCTCCGTCTCTGAATCCGAGTCTTCCTCTTCCTCTTCATCCTCTTCCTCGCCATCCCCACCCTCACCCGAGCCGAGGGCAGAGGCAGAGGCCGAGCGCACGTACAGACGTCCTAGACGACGACGCACGCGCGTATGATCATCGTCCGTCGCGCTCCCCGTCCCACGCGACCGATCGTCGACCGCACTCCGCCTCGTCTGCACGCTCGTCACCGACGGATCAAAATACGACGCAATAATCCCCTGCGTCCACACCGTCGACCCTGCGTTTCCTTCCGAGTCTGTAGGGAGTGCAGACAGGCGGGCTGAGCGCGGCGACGCGGAGTCGCGTTCATGATCATAGTCCACATCGACATCGTGGTCTGCATGGACCGCGATCGTCGCAAGTGTCGTGTGAAGGATACGAGGGGGACCGATCTGGAATTGTTGGAGCTCGCGAAAGACCGTGTTGAAAGCGCCGAGATCGGGTGCTTCTGTGATTGGATAAAAGTATGGCGCGCGGCGATAAGTACCCGCGGATATGAACGGATCGGTGGGAATGCGGGGAACGTGGTCGTAGTTCATGGGTTGTGCCCACAAATGAGGATGCAACAAACGAGAGGAGGCGTTAGCGTACGACTCGAACAACAATGGTGGACATGGGAATGAAAGAGGGGACTGACCGTCAGAGGTGGCCTCGCTGAGACGAGAGTAGGTTGAGAATGGGCTGATGGGGGTAGGCGAGTTGGACGTCGCTTCCGAACTGGAGTGTATCATCTTGGAAGATCATCAATTAACTTTTTGCGGTGCTGTCACGACGTCAGTCTGTGCCGCTGGGGCGATAACTAGTGGCGTTTGAGTTTGGTCGTCCGTCGTTTGGGATGGATCCTAGTGAATATGTTAGATGTGAACTTGAGAGTGGTCGTGAACGTACGTGGCACTTTGAAGAGATACAAGGGACTGCGGACTCGGACAGTGCCTGTGGCGGTTTGGTTGGATGACTCTTGCTGCACCACTTTGAACGCTTACACGTGACCTGCGTGGACGCTTGACTGACTCGACACCAAGTTAGATTGTTTGAAGTACTACGGTCAAAGCAACAAAAGCATTACATGAAAGGGTACGAGATAGCTGAGGAATAATCTACAAGTGTCGTATGTTCGATACAAAATCCGATAGCGTGCGTGTGACGTGCGAGAGAGGTATTGATACAGATAAGTGCCTTCCAGTTCCAAAACTAGTAAATGGGGATGGCACGCTAGTACGGAGAGAACCTATTCTTCCTGAGGCCGCTCGTCCCCGCATGTGTGGTGTACGAGTAGCCTTGGCCGCCAGCTTGTGGGTATGTGACTTGGGGATAACCGTTCATATTCGGGTTAGCAAACGATCCATTGGTCTGCTGGTGGGTGATTTGGGCACCAAATGACATTGCGTTGGTGTGGCCATGATTTCCGTGCGAGCCGTGGTTGGTGGGGTATCGGGCCACGTACGAGGTGGAAGGAGGGAGCATATTCCCAACAGTGTGGCCATAAAATCCGTCCGAGGCATAGTTTATAGTAGGGTATTGTGCCCCGTACGAGGTGGAAGACGTAGACGCAGGGGGGAGCATATTCCCAACAGCGTGGCCATAAAATCCGTCCAAAGTGTAGTTTATAGGGTATTGGTTCCCGTACAAGGTGGAGGACGTCGCAGGAGGGAGCATACTCCCAACATTGTATTGGTTCCCGTACGAGGTGGAAGACGTAGACGCAAGAGGGGGCATGTTCCCAACATTGTATTGGTTCCCGTACGAGGTGGAGGACGTAGACGCAGGAGGGAGCATACTCCCAACATTGAATTGGTTTCCGTACGAGGTGGAAGACATAGACGCAGGAGGGGGCATATTCCCAACACGGTATTGGTTCCCGTACCGAGGAATGGCTCCGGGGGTGAGTATCCCTACATTGCTGACCGAATACGGGGGGAGGGTCATGGGTGCAGACACGAGCGAATTTCCAGCACCGTACGAAGTCGAGGGCATGGAGACAGATGGGGTAGCAGCGTACGATTCGTTAGACTCTGCAAGGCATTCGTTCCACGCCTCTTCCGTCGCTGACCTGTCAATGGTGGGGAACAGTGGGGCGGCCGGGACCATGGCGTAGGGGTATCCCTGTTCGGGCACGGGGTGCTGTGTCATTAGTGCCTGCGATGCGGTCGACACGAGGTGTGAGTGGCCGACCTGTGCGGGCCTGGTGGGCGTGTTATAGTGATATGACACAGCGCTGCCGACCGGTGCCACATGTTCGTCTGCGAGCAGAAGGGATGGAAGAGATGGGTCCCATGATGACGACGAGCCGCTAGGTGACTGGGATTGGGAGGCGACCTGTGCGAAGTGGGTGACGACATTGCTGCTGTGGGCGGTCTGGCTGCCCTGATAGAAGTTGGGCGAAAGAGATAGAGGAGGGGGTATGTCCCATGGCTGTGTACCCGCCCGTGCAAAATTGTTGATGATATCCTCAGTGGAATAAGGAGATGCAGAGGCAAGCTGGTTGCCTTCTACAAGGTCGCTGGCGGGCGAAAGAGATGCAGGAGAACGTGAGTCCCATGACGACGCGGAGCTGCTGCTTGACTGAGCACCGTATGTGGCAGAGGCGATATTGCTGCCCTGTTGTGCTTGCTCGTCTGTGAGCGACAGAGACGACGAAGGGGAAGGGATTGATGGCGACGACGCTGACTGAGGAGTAGAACGTGATGTATTCCTCCGAGTCCGGCGTTGGCGGGGCGGGCGGCGCGCTGGCTCAGGAACACCTTCCGACTCCTGGTCGTCAGAAGAGCTTGTTCTTGTCAGCGGCACATAGGCATGCTGTTCGATCCGGTGCCGAGTGAGAGAGCTAGGGTCTGGGGTGTCAAAAGGACAATTCTCTACAGGACATTTGCTAGGACGCCTCCTCTCGCTAGCAAACGCGTCAGCGAGGCGCGTATTGCTTCTTCCATGCAACACTCACTGTCGATTCATGTGTGTTTTGAGACCTGACTCCTGGACTGCACTGAACTTACACCCTTCCACCGGGCAATAATGCCTGCTGTTGGACCCCATCAGCGTCGCGTCGCAAAACGAAAATAGTTGGAGGGTGCACGTACTCTTCCTCGTTCTCAGAGTGTGTTTTCATATGACGGTCCAAGTCAGCCTTGCGGCTGATAGTCTTGCCACATGTTGGGCACTGTACGGGGTCCTGGATGGGATGGATGAGTGACGTATTCGCGCAGTATTAATTAGGGACGTACAGAAGCGCGAGTGCGATGTGGGCCCATGAGATTTAGTCTAATGAATTGAGGAAAGGGCGGGGAGAAGAGAGGGGCGGGGAGAAGAGAGAGGCGGGGAGGGAATAATGATAAAGGGGAGAAGTGTCTGGTGATTGGAGAACGACGTTGGGGATAAACCAACACGTTCCCTCCACAGGGTCATTTATACCATTGAGCCGTTGAGAGGTCCACACCGCGACCATGGAACAGTATGATTGCGTCGGAGCAACTTTTCATAGCCACAAGGGAGATTACCCTGTAAGGTTATTTTCCAGAAAGCAATCACGTCGGGCGGTCCAAGCGTCAGGGGGTGCCACTCGCGTAGGGGGGTGAGCCACTCGGTTAGTGACCACGGAACGAATTTGGTTGATTGCGTCTGTACATGTTTCCAGACTTACCCAGTTGGGTAGTGTTGTGAAACGAGTGGCTCAGGTTGAAAATCGGCCGTTCGTCTTCGTTCCAACTGGAGAATGTTTTTATGATAATCAGCATCGACATGTCGATGGATGGGGAGGGGGGAGTAGGGATCGCCCAACTGCATCATTCTGAGACAATTGAGTCCGGTTCGGTGCCTATAATATTGTCAACCGGAAAGGGATTCCAGAACCCCTCATTCCAAGCGGGAGTGGATGGTAACGTGAACGATGTGAACATGTGCGAGGATCGAACTTGAGAGAATTTCACGGATGTTGATGTCCACGCGACACGCACTTAATGTTTTTTCAGCCGAACCAAAAGGAAGTGGAGGGTGACAGCAACACGTTCCGTTGGTTCGATTCGATTCGGGCATTGTGAAGACTCTCACATGAACAAAATCCAAGCCGATGAGGGGAACGCGTTTGATATTATGCCAGACGGAAAGCATGTAACTACGCAGGATGTCGCGAACCCGATGAGGTCAAGGTTGTCGTGGAGTATGACGGAACTGGTCGGTAAACGTCCCTAGCATTTCTGTGGGGGTCATGTTCCATCTTACCACACTACCAGCCAAAAATCCTGTTGAAGAGCAGGGAGTATGCGTATCAGCACACAGAACATGTATTCCAGTATGACAAGATTCAAAACGCTTGGGATTGCCACGGGGGAGAATACAGCGGGACTGCAAAGCCGACTCACCAACCCCAATGCCTGCCATCATCGTCTTTCCAAAGACGCTTCCTGGTGCTTGTGAACGCGCCAGTATACGTAACGCGTACAAACCCGTCAAAGCGAGTGCGCCTGTCCCAACGACTTTACACGAAATGCAGTCCTTGTACTCCCACTGGTGCCCCTCTTCTGATGAAAGGGTAGACGGAGACGCTGATCCAGACATTCCGAGTGGGATCTGTGCGCAAGACGTTTGTGTCAGACATCCAACTCGTTGTGATCACACCTACACCTTTTTTGAAACCCAGCACTCCGCCACATAGTCCACGTTGGACCACTCGCGTACTACTGGTGACAAGGCTTGTGTACATGTCCACCAAGTCTAATCCTGGAAACGTGTCCCCAGATCAGTATGTCCGATCGCCCGCCTCGACTCACTCGCTCGCTAGTCAACCATTACATTGACCAGCTATCTCTATCCCTCAATCACGCTATTGCACTCTCCATCAAGCGCAATCCCACCTCTCCCAACTCCCAGTTTATCCGTGCCATTCTCCTCGTCAAAGGCGTGCACTTTTATGGATTCCATTCATCCTACACGCCCTTCCTCAAGGTCCTCATCGCAGATCCCGCTTTTGTCAACCGAGCCGAACCATATTGCAATCTGGCGTAGTCATCACACCAAATCTCGTGTCTACGAAAGTCACCTGAGCTATTACCTCCAATTGTGGCTGGATCAAGCTCCACCAACGCGATACTGAGGAAGACGATGAGGCCTTGGATGCACCCACCGCGTTCAGGGTGTCTCCCTACGTCCGACAGTCGCGCATGCCGCTTGAGGTGGACGTGGCTGCGCACCAGATACTCAACCGACACAGACTTGCTGCACGTAGCGTACATCACAATTTGACCATTCCAGCACCGCAGATTCCATCCGACCCCGTTGTCCTGAGTGGCCGTGAACTTTGGGAAGATGAACACCACCGCCGAGTTGCCAGAGGCTTGTCTCCATCCCCTCCCGTACCGATCGACTTGAGCAAATCTTCAAGAGGTAGAAGTGGGGACTGGGTCGCTGAGGCGCGATGGTGGGAAGAACTCTGCCAAAATACAACCCGAAAAGAATGTCAATCAGGTGATGGTTGAGAGCGAGGCGCGCTGGGAAAAGTGGGTCATGACGACGTTGGAAAGTGTGGAGGCCCTCTGGGAACCAGAGTGGCGCACTTGGAAGCCTGGGCGGACAGAGTCCAAAGACTTGCATGTCGCACCACCACGGACTGAAGCTGAGGAGGCGAAGAATCCTTTTTCATTGGTCAGCCAGGGCGAGTCGTGGATGGGCAACGGTTCTCCAGACAATATCGGTGTGGATGTCGACGAGGAAATCTTGTCAAGCCAGAATATCGATCAGATGGCAGAACACGATTGGAAAAAAATGGCTGACGATGGGAAGAATGGTGCGGAAGATGTCCTTGAGGAAGACGGCGCACATCAGCCAGAGAAACTGGCACCAGATCACCAGGTGGATGAGAAACGCGCAGATGTAAGCGCCAAGACAAGGTAAGTTTACCGACAAGAACTTTTTCGTGATACTAAAGCAATCGCAGGACACCTAATCCGTTCAAAGGGAAGGAAGACCCATCCCTTGCCAAGAACCCTTTCACGATTGCTTGGAATCGGCTTGTAGAGTCAAGGTTCGCACTTCTTTATTCGTGAAATATTTGTTCACCCTATGTCACAGACAGAAACGATCACGCAGTCACTCCGTGAACATCGATGATACAGCTACATCCGCCAAGTGAGACTGAATCCCATTACACTTATCCCAATCTTATGGATTTAATTAGACTACGAAAACATACAGATCAGCAAATATTGGTTCATGATGTTTTCACAACACCAAAGTGAGTGCGCTACTTTGCGATTAACCGTTCTCTCACATATTTTACAGGACCCTAATTCCTCAGCAACCATCGGATATCATCTCAGTGAACAATATTACGTCCACTCTCATGCGTGATCGCAGGTCAGTGAAACATGGTCAGATCAGTAATGACTAGTAACGTATGTCACCGTGAAGCCCAGATCTACTGCTTACCGATAAAGCCCCGAACCATCCAAACGAAGAAGAACCAGATTTTCTACCGTAAGCCATGTTCTGTACCAAGGGATCGTTCGTTGACAACATTCACAGAATCTTTGAACAAGACTCAATCGACATTATTACTCCACCACTTGACTCCTCGCTAGCGCCGTCTTCCCAACCCAGGGCGTTGTACAACTCCCAATCTGCATCTCAATCCTCGGTACGCCCATTAAATGGTAGGATCTTCAAATACGCCCCTCCTCCACCCTCTGCATCGGAACTCCTGAGCACCCTCGAGCAATTCGGGTTGCCACGGCGGATATACCGCGATCCATTTTATTCCAAGGAAGTTGACGTTCCTGATGGTCCGAGAGAGTATTCTGGGCTTGTCTATCGCCTCAAAGGCCGTGGACTGGACGCTCTCTCGGGGAATGGAAAGCAAGCGAGAGTCATATCTCTTCCGCGCCCAAGGGCACGCGCCTTTCTGTATCATGTGGTGGATGGGAGCATGCGAGCACTCCCACTAGTGTCCGAGAGGTCAAGAAGTGGCTGAAGGAAAATCCATTAAACCGAGTAAACCCGCAAAGAGACAATTCACAGGTAGCTCTTCCTTCTGCTGGAAATATGGTCGTTCTATTCACCTGCTTGGCTAGATCTCAGGGCGGACGCAAGCGAACATTTATGGATGGCAGTCCTTGCCAGCGAAGCGTTCCGAACTGAACACGCGCGAAGGCCAACACATGACTCTGTTCTCGATGGAAGCCTTTGGTACGGTGTTTTTCCTAAATCCTCTCGACCTCGCTTAACAGTCTTGTATAGCACCTTCTAAAGGGGATCGTATGCCCGACGCAAACCAAGATGAAATTATCGCCCTCTTCTATTCACTAGGAACTGACGATTTACATTCTGGATTGCTCGACCAAGGCATTCTTGTTGTTGACAGTCCTCAACTGAACCCTCATCGTTTGCGTGATCATTCCATCGAAGTGCTCTCAGACGAACTGGACCTCATCAACCGAATCATTGACATCATCGTGGGCGTCGATCCGGATATCCTTGTGGGTTGGGAGGTGCAAGCCGCGTCTTGGGGATATCTCAGTTTCCCTGGATCTCAATACGGTAGGACGCTCGCCGCTTGACGACGCCGATGCCGTGCTGACGTTCGCAGGACTCGATGTTGCCGAACTGATGGCACGCGCGCCGACCACCCTGGCGCGGAGTGGAACTGACTAATGGGGCGTTAGAATGACGACCACTTTCAAGGTCACTGGCCGACATGTGTTCAATGTCTGGAGAATTATGCGTAGCGAGCAGACGCTGGGTAGTTATACGTTTGAGAACGTGGCTTTCCATCTGTTGCGTAAAAGGTGAGCGGTTGAACATACTGAAGCACGTTACGTTACTTATGAGCGACGACCGTGAACAGGGTCCCTCGTCATACGCCGGCAACGCTCACGAGGTGGTATAACAGCAAGAGTCCTGTTCATACTGCCCGCGTCCTTGGATATTTTCGTGACCGCACTGTTATGACGCTTGACATTCTCGAAGAATCAGAGACGACGACGAAAACTGCGCAAGTCCTCCATTATCGCTCCATATTGATAACGAATGACTGACGAGTCGACGACAGCGAATTTGCGCGCGTTTTTGGAGTCGATTTCCACTCCGTCATCAGCCGTGGCTCTCAGTTCAAAGTAGAGTCCTTCTTGTTTCGCATCGCCAAGCCGGAGAGCTTTGTGCTTCTCTCACCGAGTAAACAAGACGTACGTCGTGCATTTCATCACGACATCGTTGAGCCAAGAATCCTGATTGGCGGAAATCGCAGGTCGGCAAACAAAACGCTGCAGAATGTATGCCTCTGATCATGGAACCACTCTCCGCGTTCTACAATGGACCTCTCGTCGTACTGGACTTTCAATCTCTGTACCCATCCGTCATGATCGCATACAATTATTGCTACTCGACGTGTCTAGGTCGCGTGGCTGACTTTCAGGGCCGCAACAAGCTGGGCGTGACGGATCTCGACTTACCCCCTGGACTGTTGGAGAAACTACAAGACCACATTACGAGTCGGTCGGTTCACTCAATGCGTTCATACACGCTACTCACCCACTGTTCCCAGTCGCACCAAACGGCATCATATATGTCAAGCCTAGCGTTCGACAAGGCCTTTCAGGCCGGATGTTGACTGAGCTGTTGGATACGCGCGTGATGGTGAAGCAGGCGATGAAGAGCGTCAAGAGCGACAAGGTGCGTTAACGCGTGGTTCTTCTTTTCCCTATTCCCGCTGTCTGTCTGTAATCTCATTTCTCGTCTCTCGTTTTTTTCGTCTCTCGTTGGGTAGGCAATGAGCCGGATATTGGATGCGCGCCAGCTCGGACTCAAGTATATCGCCAACGTCACGTATGGGTACACTAGCGCGACGTATTCGGGACGGATGCCTGCTGTAGAGATTGCGGACAGTATCGTCCAGACTGGTCGGGAAACGCTCGAAAAGGTGGGTGTGTGGTGGACGTGTCTCGAAGAACGTCGACCCATTGCTTGTGAAATTCAGGCCATCTCTGTCATCGACACGACGGCAAAGTGGGGCGCGCGAGTCGTGTATGGGGATACGGATTCGGTGTTTATCCATCTCAAGGGTAAGACCAAGGAACAGGCATTCATGATTGGCTACGACATTGCGGATGCGATCACGGCCATGAATCCAGCACCAATCAAACTCAAATTCGAAAAGGTGAGTAGGAGGTGTCATGTAAACGTTTCAGGAGACTCATGGCGTGCCAAGGTGTACTTGCTGTGCGTGCTCATGGCGAAGAAGAGATATGTGGGGTTCAAGTACGAGACGCCGGACGAGACTGAACCTACGTTTGATGCCGTGCGACGTGATGGTGTACCGGCTCAGACGAAAATGACCGAGACATGTTTAAAGTGCGTTATGCTCATCGCGCGTCTTCCTCGAGGTTCATGATACATGTGTACAGGATCCTGTTCTGTACACAAGACTTGAGCGAGGTCAAGATCTACTGTTATAATATGTGGTCGAAAATCATGCGCAACAGAATTTCATCTTTGCCAAGGAAGTTAGGATGGGGACATATAGGCGAGGCATCGCCTGCATCGCCATGCCGGGCAAGGTTCAAGCGATCCGTCTCATTAGCGACAAGGTGCCTCTGCCACCTGGAGTGGCAGTGGCTGCACGGAGGATCTTG
Source organism: Boletus reticuloceps (assembly GCA_018397855.1). NCBI lineage: Eukaryota > Fungi > Basidiomycota > Agaricomycetes > Boletales > Boletaceae > Boletus > Boletus reticuloceps. Next base: position 119,759 of record JAGFBS010000046.1, read on the forward strand.
CAGGACGAAAACGACGAGCCTCAGTATGGAGAGCGTGTACCGTACGTCATCGTGTGTGGTGATTCACACACGCGGCTCGTGGAGAGAGCCATCTACAACGTGAACCACCAGACAATTGCGCATCGACGCGTCTTATTACATTATCAGGGTGCTGATACCCCCGCTGGAGCGCATCTTCAACCTTGTGGGCGCGGATGTCCGGGCGTGGTACGACGAGATGCCGAAAACGATCACCGTCGACGAACAAGATCCGCTTGTGCACTCGCCTCGGAAGCGTGCACCCGTTCATGCAAACCGATTCAAGATTTATGAGCACTTTCAGAGCGCTCGCTGTTTGACGTGTAGCTGCACAGCTCAGGATGGTAAGCTGGACCTTGTGTGCTGGATCGACACCGACGTGCTGTTATAGGCATTTGCGAGGCGTGTCATGCCAATCTTCAAGTGACGATACCTACTCTCTTGCTTCGGCTGCGAAAAGGCGAACAAATGCTGCTGAGTGCGTCGAGCGAGCCGATCGCATGTATGAATATCGAGTGTCCGTGGTTGTACGAGCGAACAAAAGCGGAACAAAAGCTTGATTTTCTGGAGGGACTACGGACGCTGATAGAAGACTTGGAGGTATCTTGAGTGATGATTAGGGTGTACTAGGTACTAGAACATGGGAATGATCATCATACATACTTGACCATGCCCGTGGTGTGCCAAGGCCCATCAGCATATTCGATTCGATTATAAGTTAGGTCCATTTTGAGGTCCATAATTCAGTCTCTTTGGACGGCGCTCGTGAGCCGTGACGAGCGGCGGAGGGGACGGAGACGAGCGCGATGGGGATGGAGACGAGAGTGACGGAATGGGGGGTGGGGACGGGTGGCAGCGCGAACTGTCCTGGGTGGGTGGGATACCATGCCAGGGTTCAATGGAACCCCGCCAGGGAGGACGACCAGGGGGTGAAAACTCGAGCGCGAGCAGCGAGTGCGGGAGGTGGCGCGAAAGAAAGGCGCGCTGTGCCACTTTCCCTCGCTTGTCCAAAGCATTGCTCTGGCGCTTCACTAGCACTAGTCACTCCTCATTACGTGACAGACCGGCCAATATTTCATGGCGAGGCGGACATTGAGGATGGACGCTGCAGGGCCGACCACAAGAGGGGGGCCGTCAGGCAGGGAGGCGGTCGATGGAGACTTGTGGAGGTGATGGAGCGGGGGCGGCGAGGGAGGGCGTGTTGATCCCGCTACCTTCCGCAAGGTCTTGCATTCTCCAGAGGATGTCGATGCACGTACGCAAGTACTTGCCCTGAACGGCAACCAAATTTACCAGACCTCATCATGTGGGCTGGTCACCAGACTAGACACTGCCTTGCCTCAAGCGCCCGACATCCCAGCTTTTCCCCAAACAACAGTGTCGAATCAAGTTCTACGAGCCAATATGAAACCAAAAGGTTTGTTTCTCTTCCCTTTCAGCGTGAAGTAAAATGATCATATATATTCAAGTTTGCAAGGTACATTCAAGGGCAAAACCTGTCGTCGCCAGGTTCAAACAGATTTCGGCAGCCCGCAGGCGTTCAAAATGTACCCATCTCATCCTGTCCGTGTACAGAGCAGTGAATTGATGTGTCTACTAGTTGAGCAGCTGCGTTCACTGGGAGAATCCCTTGTTGCAATGTTTGAGCGAGAAGGTGGGACAAGTGACACCGACGAGGCAATCATCATAGATCGTCAAATATCAGAACCTCCTTGTCTACCCGGTGACCCTAATCGATCTGCCTCTTTGGCCGACTTTTCACTTCCTCTCCGGTGTTGGTACAACCTGCTGAGAGAAACAACGGACCTTCAGGAGGGCATTGTTCTTGCCCGAGAAGGGCTCGAACTTTACCCACCTGAGCACCCCAGTCGACGGATCGTTTTAGCAATGACTGCGCTTTGGCTCGGGACTCAGCACAGACGAATCAGTGGAGTGGGATTCATCATCCTCGAGCGAGAAGCAGTGAAACTTTGTACGCAAAGGCATCGTGATCGCTGGGTTGCTTTGAACAAAATTGCATTCCGTCTCTCGACATGCTACGAGCAGCTCGGGAGAATGGTGGACCTCGATAATGCCATTGCTCTCCGTCGAGAAGGACACGAGCTTCGCCCACAAGGACACTCTCATCACTCTGCATCTTTGAACGACCTTGCAGTTGATCTCTCGACTCGCTACAACCAACTCGGGGCGATGGCGGACCTTGATGAGGCCATTGTCATTGGCCGAGAAGCACTCGAGCTTCGCCCGCAAGGACACCCTGATCGCTCCACGTCTTTGAACAACCTTGCAGTTGATCTCTCGACTTGCTACAACCAACTCAGGGCGATGACGGACCTTGATGAGGCCATTATCATTGGCCGAGAAGCACTCGAGCTTCGCCCGCAAGGACACCCTGATCGCTTCACGTCTTTGAACAACCTTGCAGTTGATCTCTCGACTTGCTACAACCAACTCAGGGCGATGACGGACCTTGATGAGGCCATTATCATTGGCCGAGAAGCACTCGAGCTTCGCCCGCAAGGACACCCTGATCGCTCCACGTCTTTGAACAACCTTGCAGTTTATCTCTCGACTCGCTACAACCAACTCAGGGCGATGACGGACCTTGATGAGGCCATTATCATTGGCCGAGAAGCACTCGAGCTTCGCCCGCAAGGACACCCTGATCGCTCCACGTCTTTGAATGACCTTGCAGTTGATCTCTCGACTCGCTACAACCAACTCAGGGCGATGGCGGACCTTGATGAGGCCATTATCATTGGCAGAGAAGCACTCGAGCTTCACCCGCAAGGACACCCTGATCGCTCCACGTCTTTGAACAACCTTGCAGTTGGTCTCTCGACTCGCTACAACCAATTCGGGGCGATGGCGGACCTTGATGAGGCCATTATCATTGGCCGAGAAGCACTCGAGCTTCGCCCGCAAGGACACCCTGATCGCTCCACGTCTTTGAACAACCTTGCAGTTTATCTCTCGACTCGCTACAACCAACTCGGGGCAATGGCGGACCTCGATGACGCCATTGTCCTTGGCCGAGAAGCACTCGAACTTCGCCCGCAAGGACGCCCTGATCGCTCCATGTCTTTGGACAACTTTGCAAGCGCCCTCTATACTCGGTTCATTCAGCTGAGACAAGCAGACGATAAGACATCCCTATTCAGTCTCTATGCTCAACTGGTTGATGCACCTCAATTGGTGTCTTCAACGGATCTGTCTGCCGCTCGAGCATGGATCCGGGTGGCCGAAGAGTTCCAGCACCCCTCAACACTCCTTGCATATGAAACGTCACTGCGATTACTCATTCATCATCATCTTGCTGCCCTGCCATCCTTACCCCAACATCTTATCATTCTCAAAGAGCGTTCAGCTTCGCTCGCAGTGGACGCGTTTTCAGCATGTCTTCGTAGAGGTACTCGTGTACGTGCTGTTGAGCTTCTCGAACAAGGCCGCAGCGTCTTTTGGAGCCAACTCAGTCGCCTCCGTTTCCCGCTTGACGATGTCATGGCATCTGGTCCAGCAGGAAGGCTGTTGGCAGACGAGTTTACGCAGGTGGCCTCGCTTATTCGCATTACCCTTCATTCGCCAGGTGCAGATCAGCATGGACGGCTGTGCCATCTTAATCTTGAGATGCAGAGAACTATCATCAATATTCGCGAGCTACATGGCTTCTCCCGTTTCCTTCTTCCTTTGCTCTTCTCAGATATTCGCCACGCCGCCAGTGGAGGACCTGTTATCATCGTGAATGCGAGCCGGTATGGCTGTGACGCACTCGTCGTCTCACTCAATCAAGATCCTGTCCACATTCCATTGCAGATCACACAAGAGAGTGTTCGCAACCTCTCAGAGGAACTCCATGCTTCAACTGAGCGTGCAAAGAAGGTCGACGTGACAAGGGAGCTCGGGTCCCTCTTGCGCAATCTCTGGGATCAGGTTGTTTCGCCCGTTGTGGACTTTCTCTTGACGACACTTCCACTTCAGTCACGTATCTGGTGGTGCCCGACCGCTGAGTTCTCTGTCCTACCCTTGCATGCCGCTGGTCCGTATAGAAAGGGTGAACGGAACCTCAGTGATCTCTATATCTCGTCGTACACCCCCACCTTGAGCGCTCTCATTCGTGCTAGACGGCCCGCTCCATCAAATACTGCCGGTGGCGGGAAACGCTTCATTACCATTGGTCAGGCGAATGCTATCGGCCAGGCTGAACTGCTCTCCGTCGGCACCGAATTGGCCAATATTGGTCAGCGCATTGGTGGTCTCGCGAGTTTCACACAAATCGAGGGTCCGGAATCCTGCATTTCGCGGGTCGCTGAGGAACTTGGCAAGACCGAATGGGTGCACTTTGCATGTCATGGCCTTCCCAACCGAACACGACCATTTGAATCTGCGTTTGCTCTCCATGACGGCCACTTCACGATCGAGCGAATCATGCGGTGTGAACCAGAGAATCCCCAGTTTGCGTATCTCTCTGCATGTCATACGACTGTTGGAGACATGGAGAGTCCTGACGAGGCGATTCATCTCGCGTCGGCGATGCAGTTCGCCGGGTTCCGTTCTGTGATTGGCACGATGTGGGTGGTGGACGATGGTGAGACGAACAAGATCACCTCGACGTTCTACAAGCATATGGTAGACGAGTCTGGTTGTCTGGATCATACTCGTGCCGCGTTCGCGCTGAACAAGACGATGAAATCTGTGCGTATACCGCTTGATCAGCGGATTCTGTATATCCATCTTGGTGCCTAGTTTTATTTACTATCCTAGCTACTCGCTGTGTTCAATTGCTGTCAGATGTTATCCACTGTTTTTAGTGCAATACAGGATTACGACCTTGTACCATAGTTCATCGATCATCTTGGATGATCATCGCGAGTGCTTCCGTCGGCTTCGGATATTTGCATAGGGGAGCGCTGGAGAACTCATCTCCGCGAGTTTCAGGTTGCATGATCTATGTCCTGCCATGCATATTTCGATCCCCGTCGAGAGCATTTGTCCTTTGATAACGCTTTGTTGCAAGTCACAGACTTTCCGTGATCGGAGGAGTATAGTTCTCTGGGAACACTGAGCAGAAGCAGATCCCGAGATTCCGAACTACGACGCATATGGCATCGAAAGAGCTTGGAACATGGTGGGCGTGTATCTGTAACTGGCATGACAGAGTAGGTCTGACAGGTTGTGTTGACCAACCGACGAAGCATGTTCGAACGGACCTGCATGAACGTTTTAGATGGAAACGGACTAGTATCCCAGGAACAACTCACGATTGTCGTGGTACCCTTGCGGGACCGTGTACAGTTCGTGTTCAGCTGATAATTGTCAAAGTTCAAACAGCTGCCTCTGACTCTCACGACGAGTCACGTCTATCAGTTGGCACGGCAAATGGGTCGGCGGGTGCCTGTCCATGATAGTAAGTGGTTTTCCCGTAGATCGTACATGCCGAATGTGCTTACTATCTTTATGATCCCATACGCTCTAGAGTCAAGTGATAATCTAGGTTTGCGATAGTCTAGTCCATTGGACAAAGAGCGTTGGGCGAGTGCAAACGTGCCTGTGGCATTTAGTGAGGGGTCCATCAAGTGGACGTTCGCCTGCCAGTGTCCACGGAATGTTGCGTGCGGTGAGAAAGTACCCCAATTGTAAACACAAACGACAACTGGAGTAGCTTGCCAGTCACCATCTACTACCAGCGACGTCCATGCATTGTTCCTCACCATTCATTTCACTCGGTTTACTACAGCTCCCACTGCAGCGGGGTTGTTGTCAAGTGATACCAATGGCGTGGGCATTCACCTGTTCACTTGATTACTTGTTACTTGAAAGTCAATCTCCGAGGATGGCACCCTTTGGGGTTCGGTAGGCCATGTGAACGACTCAGAGGGAGCGCTCGAAGGTGATATATTGATACGCGTCCGAGTCAGGTTTGAGCGGGAGCTGGTTCAAAAGGATGACCATACCCAGTGACTCCCGAAACATCTATTTACCCATGTTTCAAGTTACCTTCAAAGATCTGGGTTCCTTGGGGCAGGAAATGTACAAATCTCCACGCAGCTGTTACTCCCGTGGCTCTAAGTTGCGAACATCCTCCGTGTGACCCAACGGATTATTGTAAAATGAGTTCACGTATGTACATCCACGGGTACTGGGGAACTATTGGACCACATTGCAAGGGTGATTCAAGAACGTTGATCGGCAATGTCACCCCGGACACGTCTTTGCACATCATCCCAACGGCTCCTGTACACCTCCCAGTTTGGTCCCCTAGCACTCCAAAGACCAATGTAAAAATCGGTGCGAGGCGAGATGCTGGCAAAGAATGTGGCCATGGCAGGCACAGATTCCGCTTCAATAATCGAGTCGAGCACAGAGATGGTAAACAGGCGTCGTGGCGTCAACCCGATGCTCTCCTCCGATCGCAGGGATTCGGTGTACCCTCGTGGATCGATGACGAGCGCGGCACGTTTGAGCGACCGACAGGACTCCAGAAGCCGAAGCAGTCCATTTGGCGTGATACCAGCTGCCGTGTTCCAGCCCCAATCCATATTTATAGAAAGGTCTTCCAAGTATGGCCATGCTGATGCTAACGTGAGCAGGTCGCCGTCTGGCAGATCTACATTCCATCCGACACTGATGTTCATGAACCGGAGATTACTGAACGCTAAGCATGGTTGCAAGTCCTCGAAGCTAAGCAGGGGAGCCTCCGATCGAGTAAAATTGTTTGATAAATGCGTGAACCGCAGGCTCTCAACGGTGTGACCAGTACTGGCTGTTCGAAAACTCGCCCAGAATGAGGAGAACTGCAGCCTAGAAGGACAGTCGCGAATGAATGCAGAGAAACTCCTGACAACGGGCAGCCGAATCTGGGAGAGTAGCCGTGATATTGGTTTCAGCGACTCAGATCCCAACGTTAAGGTATGCAAGCTGGGGAATAAAAGGGGCGAGTCGAAAGGTGACAATGTAGCGCTTGGCATGAAGGCGAGTTCAGTCAATACAGGCATGCGGGATAGATGTACAAGTTCATGCACATCCAAGGTAACTTGATGACAATTCACAGACGTGAGGTTTTGCCAACGGCAGATGTAGTTGGGCTCGATTTTGCTGAATGTGGTGGCTACACCGTCAAGGTTATGCACCCAGACGTGAATTTTTCTTATCTTCAGGGAATTTTTGGGGAATAACTTGAGAGAGCTCTGGAACAAACGTGGATCCTGGAACGTGACCTTGAGGGAAATCAGGGATGGGAGAGGGAGATTCAACAGAGCCATGGTTTCCTCTGTGTAATCACAGCACAGCGTGCGGAGGTTCGGGAAGAGTGTTCTGGTAGCAGGAGGGTCCAAGAATGTTACAACAGATTCCCAGTCGAGTCCACAGGAGAAATCCACTATGGATCGGATGCGACGTGTATAACTTTGAAGGGTATCCCACTCGGTCCGCGTAAGCGTTCTACTGAATGAATACAAGTCCTGGGGAGAAACATGAGGGGCGTTCAAAGTGATGAAGACTCGAAACTATCTCGCCTCGTCGTCGAGATGTGATGCTTGTGGAAGACATTGGGCAAGAGGGGATAGGTGAATCAAATCTTCCCAGAGCAGGTTCAACGCTGGCTCCTTGAATGCACGACATGTCCTAGCCAGGGATGCAAGAGTGGGCTTATCTCTCGGTCTCCAAACACCAGACATGTAGTCGCAGTGATCAAAGATATTCAAGAGAATTTCGTTGATCTCCAGTGCGTGATGCATCCTGTGATGATGGTGGTTATGTAGCAACATTTCACACGATACTCGACACCACCCCAGACTAGTACGCTGATCGTCATGTAAGGTAGATCGAACCAGTCACTGTCACCACGGACGATGGAACCATGTACAGCTATCCTGGACGACCTGAGAGCGTCGCCGTTGCTCTTCCTCGCACGTCGTGTCTATGCATGGACACAGTCCCCTGTTCCAGTTCCACACGACCAACCGTCTCCCACCGACATCCGGGTCGTCTGCATTGCCGACACCCACAACACCCACAGCGCACAACCACCCCTCCCTGAAGGCGACATTCTCCTCCATGCCGGCGACCTCACCCAGTCGGGCACCCTCCCCGAGCTCTGCGACGCCCTCGCGTGGCTCAGCGTCCAACCCCACCCCGTCAAGATCTTCATCGGGGGCAACCACGACGGCACGCTTGCAGAGCCCGAAACATGCGCATACATCCGCCAGGCATACCCCGCGCTGATCTACCTGGAAAATGACGTCGCCCAAGTGACCGTGCGCCACCACACGCTGCATATCCACGGGAGCCCCTACACCCCCCAATACGGCACGTGGGCCTTTCAATACCCGCGCTTCCCCCCCTCCTCCCATCCCCATCTACCCAACGCGGTATACACTGTAACCGACATGGACCACCACCCAGCTGTGGCGCTCTGGTCCGCGGTGCCACCCCAGACCGACGTACTCGTGACGCACGGCCCGCCCCTGGGCCATCTCGACCACGGCGCAGGGTGCGCCGCGCTCCTGTCGACACTCTGGCGCGTCCGTCCGCGACTACACGTCTTTGGGCATATCCACGCCGCGCGCGGCGTCGAGCGCGTCCGCTGGGACGATGTCCAACCCGCGTTCGAGGCCGTCTGTGCGTACGCGGATACACACGCCGATGTCGGGATGAGCGCGCGGTGGGCGCAGTTTGTGACATTGGTATGGCGGGCTGTGACAGCCAAGTTGTCGACGTGGTGGTGGGGACGACGGGCGAGACGGGCGTGGGGACGGGAGACGGTGCTTGTGAATGCGGCGAGTGTGGGAGATGATCATGGACTGGGAGGGGAGGAGGGCGGTGAGCGGAGGGGTGCGATCGTGGTGGATGTGGATTTGGCGTCTTGATTCATTGGTGCGTGCATCGTTGCGGGGGTTGTCAAGGACACAGAAGTGGGCTGGCAGGTCGCGCGGTCGTGGCAAGAGCATCTGAAGCTGTCGACGCCCTCACAAAATAACACTTGGCAAGTTCGCAAGCACCGTGACCGTTTGCTCTTGGTACCGCCTCTCCAGCCAACGAATAGGTTAGTCGTCCTGTGGGTTCATTCCCTTGACGGTATCCTCAGTATTTCGGACAGGCTTACTGCGGGACTCTAGCAAGTAATATTTGGAACGTCTGCGTTCACACTCTGCTTGACCTTGCCGTTCTTTCCCGTCGCCGTGTACTGTATAGGTCGGTCTTCTCGAATATGAATATGTGCAACTTGGACCGATGGGCCCTGCAAGGCTTGAAGCGACGGGTACCGAACCTCTTCCATTTGGTCTTGAAGGCTATCGAGCTCGGTTTGCGTCTTCTCCATCATTTCGATCCTCACTTTGTCTGTTCTGCTCCTTTAATTGTATTCAAAAAAAAAAGATCAGGGTCAAAGATCGAAAATCTGTCTCAACCTTTTGAAGCTATGTTGGTGTCAGCGCACAGCGCACACGTCAAGTACACGCCGTGCTGCGTCGTCGATTCCGGTTAAATGGCAAGTGCTAACGTCAAAGACTTTGATCAGGGTGCCGGCGGTTTGAACCCAGAGCACCTGAGTTTATGTCATCAAGAAGGTCCAACGATTTTATTTTATTTATTGCTGACGCAGGGTCGATTCAATACAGAAGCAAGTTGAGTGTGGAGTGCGCGCTCGAATCTTTTGGGAATCCCGGCATGTCCTGCTGTATCTTTATTTCGCGGATGCGGCATGTGGACCTGAGGATGAAGAACTATTAGCAAGGTGTCAAACTGTTGCCTGCCCTTTGAGCTTTTTTCGCCCAGGCAATTGCGTCGCGACGACGCATCACATATGTTCCAAGGTCAAGCATTACTACCGCACTGTCACCAATCGTGACGACGATGCGGCGGATGAGTCCCTGGTACCTCATGCACAAACACAAAAAAAAGAGGGTTCCTACCCTAAACAGTGGTCCCGTTTGAATCAGCAAATGCCGAGAATTGCGCAAGTTGCATTGTATCGGAGGCCGCCGAAGTGAAAACTGTCAATATGAGCATTACTGTCATAGTATGATATGTATAGTCCAACGTGGAACATTTTAATGCGGTACCGAGAGGAATGAGCTGGTGGAGGGTGTTTATCATTTCATTCTTGGATAGCCTTGCTTACCATGGTCGTTCCTGTTGGAGATCCGATTAGGGAGACATTACTAGGTACAGCTCCAACCCCCATATGGTTTCGCTCAAGATCCGATACTAACGACGCTTGCGCGTTCGGCGCCGGGGCAATCTTACTCCATGTTACCAAGGAGTGCATTCTCCCCCTCGCAGGTCGCAAGGCCCATCTCCAGCAACTAGCGGCAACGGAATATGTATGGCAAAATTTTAACAGGCTGATTGAACGGCGACTGCTCTTTTGTACACAGTAGTACCGGCATCGACACTACGCTGTGTATCACGATTTATTCGTGTGAGTATGTAAAGAGAACACGGAGCCCTGAAGCTGTGGACCCACAGGTATGGTACTATCTGTATGGTTTACCATACATAACACACACTTCCAAACGTTGGCGGATTTCCTGTCAGCCCATCGCGCTGGCCCATCCGACGTCGCTCCTTGACCCACTGGTTCACGCATGTCTACTTCAGGTCCACCAATTCTCCCTTTTAGTGTGGATAACACGCTAGGGGCACTCCTCATCGGTAGTCTTGTTGCCGCAGCGTGGGTTTTTTCTTTCGGGACTTGGCAATTGCGCACTCATCTTACCAGACTGTTCTTTCAGTTTCTGGGGTGTCACGAGTGTTCAGACTTACATCTATTATCACCGATACCCCGATGATCCGCTGTTCTTGAAGCTAGTCGTGAGTCTCTCGCTTGACGTTGGAATGTCTTTTGCTAATTTCTCGTTGGTGATAGGTAGTGGTGCTATGGTGAGACCTTGTACACGTGGACCTGTTTTTTTTTCAGTTCGCTGATGCACTGTCGTAGGATTTTGGATACGTTTGACGCGTGCTTGACCAGTCATATAGCCTATCATTATCTTGTGACCAACTATATGAATCCCAAATCCATAGCAATACCTGTGTGGTATGTCATCTCTTTGTAGCCCCTCCACGACGTGGCCATTCACACTTTGTAGGACTTTGATCGTGAGTCACTTTGTTTGAATAGACCCAACTCTCTCCGTCTAAGGCAGTGTTTCCGGGAGATCCATCAAACGGTAACTGTGAGTATCGGGTGCTTCGTGGACTGGAGGGTTGTGTGATAAACAATCTACTCGCAGATCCTCACGGATGTACTTGTACGGTGGTAAGTAGACTCTACATATTCTACACGTCTGACGTTGATCAACGTCAAGTATGTTCTCAAAGCGAGTATGGGGGTGTAAGTGTTTGTCATTCTTCGATGTTGTATTCCTGACAGTGTACAGTAAGCGGCCAAAACATCATCGTGACGTCCATCGTCGTGAGTCGAGTCTTCCAAGCGTTGGGCTCATCATGGCATTGCGTTCTCACCCGTCTCTTTAGTGGATCGTATCAGCTTGCGATTTGAGTGAGTATTGTGCAGAAGGCCGTTTTGCTCCTGCTGACTTGTGATGTCCATATGTAGTTATTGGCCTGGGTAAGCTTCTTCTTCTTGGAGATCACCCAGACGGATTGAGAGTGTTGCAGTAATCACAGCGAAAACGTAGGTACTATCTCTTTTTCAAGCTGGAATCTCTCTCACAGTATCCCAGCTTTCAACTCGTGTCTTGGTTGCAACTTGATGACCTCGCAGTCAGTACACGTCCCGGGCACCTCATCACATCTTTCTGAATCCTCCTCTTAGTCCCTCTTCTATGCCAGCTTCGTCACGACCTTTTCGGGCGACCTTTACCTCGCTGTCGTGCTGTGTTATTACCTGTTCAAGTCAAGAACGGGATTCCAAAGGTAACAGTACTTTGTCTCGTATCCATTATTTTACTTATCTCTTTGTCGTCAAGGACGGATTCGCTACTCAATACCCTCATGACATACATCATTACGACTGGTGATACACGTCCCTCATCTTCCGTTCCTGGTCGTTCTAATAAACATTGTCAAAGGCCTACTCACATCGTGCGGACGTTTCTCTAAGCTTTGCGACTGAAAATGTTGATTCCTACGTTGCAATGTCCATCAGTGTCGATGCCATTCTTGGAACTATATTAGTGCGTCGATTTCCGTGCTACTCTACACGGGACGTTGCTGATCATACGTCATAGTACGCTGTGATGCCAACAAACTACATCTTCATGGCGTTCTATTTCAATCTTGCAAAGTGTGAGCATTCGCAGAGTTCATTTGCCCGTTAAGTGACACTGAGATGGCGCGGTTTATCAGTGTATACAAACTCGTACCTCGCCCTGTAAGTCTTACTTTTTATATTATAGTAACGCATTCACGATGAACTCTGTTTGGTTTCTAGACTCAACGCACGCAAACGCCTCCGCAAACCTGTTTCCATCCAACTCTCAGGGTTCTCCGGCGACCCCCGTTTCGCATCTGGCTTCACGGATTCGTCGACGGAACATTCCACACCGGCCGTCCTCAACAAGGTGAGTCACCTGTGATGGGACGATTTCGCGTGTTTCTCATTCTCTCCTTTATGTGTGGTGGCTTGGTTTGGCAGGCATCACAACGAGATTTAGAGATCGCGGTGCATACGACAGTCGACCGGATGGAATACTGGGATACGCGAGCCATCTGAGATTCCGAGTCCACGTTTGTTCCTACTGGCCCCCATGACCTCCAAACATGCAGACGTACGTTGTTTGTAGCCGATAGAGCTGCCATTGCTCTTCTCCTCCTTCCAATCCTCGTTTGCAGGGATACCTCTGTGCATCATTCGTTTATTAGATTATACCCCCATTTTTTTCCTAGTTTTTCATACTGTTTTTCTCGTCACTCCCAGAGTCACCCCGGGATTAGATTTCCGTCGAGGTGGTAACCATGTTGTCTCGCTGTGTCGAGTCCACTTGGATGCGAGTGCTCATGGAGTATAATCAGTTTACATAAATCCGACAAACGTGCATGCTGGCACTTGTACTCTAATAGACTCATCATGCATACAAGAAGAAGAAGAAAACGTAGATTGGTGTGGTACTTTGATATGGAACTAGAGGTACTATATCCCGTGCAGTAAAGAAACGGATCTAGAGTATTCGTCATGACACTCGACTGGTGTATCACACGGGGACCGTGTCTACCCATAGATCACGTTGCGATAATTTCCATCCGCTCTTGATCGCATGGCCACCTTGCGGAAAGGATCTGGCATGGTCAGGGACCTCCGAGGTTCCATACTACGGTTGGTTGAATGTAAATGCGAGACCTGAGGTGTATACGTTGGCAGCACCATGCGTGCGTATAAAGCATCCACCTAGTCGATGATTCAGAGTGACATTGTTGTAAGATGAGAAACACGGGATCCAGGGCTTGTATGGGTTATTGTGGCATCGGCACCTTGAGAGCTGAGAAACCTGTGTTTCAACCGAGACTATCCGTCATTCTTGCAAAGAGGTCTCAGCATGGGCGTAGCCGCCACCAACAGGCTGCGCAGTGATGGAGCGCTTGATAACCGGGTATGAATAAGCAAAAATGCACCGGAAATGAACCGCGCGTGCATTTATCGAAATCATGGAATGCATAATACCGCTATTGCATGTCTGCGTGCGAAAATGACAACGCTCGATGAAATATATCGCCATGGGTCCATCCGCCGGGTAAGAACATATCATGAATGACAGCGGAGCCGCACCATGATTGAGATGGGGTACTCGAAAAGTTCCGAAAGGCGCACATGGCCTGTGGCTTTTTATGTGTGTTCTTTTGACGGGGAACGGTGATCGAGGAAGCAGCGGAGCTTGCAGTGAGGAGGGGATCCGACAAAGCCACAATGTAAGGAAGTCAGTACCTGGCGTGCACAGGGGAATTTTTTTGGGCTGGCAGGGACTGATATTACATGACGATCAGAGATCCGATACTAGTGCCACACTGAATTCTGACCGACGTTCAAGTCTGGGTGTGGCCGCGACAAACCGATAGTCTTTGGATGTATCATGTCGCTGATGGTGGCGCGATGGGGGAAAATGATTGCGTGGCTACGAGTACAATAGGATGTGTATGGTAACTACGCGATAAAGAGGGAAACGGTAGCCGAGCAAGGAGAGGGGAATCGGGCGTGATGTCGAAGACCTGAGCATTGTGTGAGGACGGCAGAATGCGAAAACTCCGTTTGAAAGGATCTAAACGCTGTGACTCAAGTGTCACAGAGTCACTACTACTTACCGCCAAGAGGATGCATCACGCACTGGACATAGAAGAAATTCTCTTGAATATCTTTGATTGTTTTTGGAGATGGAGAGATAAGCCCACTCTTGCATCCCTGGCTAGGACATGTCGCGCATTCAAAGACCCAGCGTTGAACCTGCTCTGGGAAGAATTGCTTGACCTATCCCCTCTCGCCCAATGTCTTCCACAAGCATCACATTTCATCAACGACAAGGCGAGATAGTTTCGAGTCTTCATCACTTTGAACATCTCTCATGTTTCTCCCCCAGCACTTGTATTCATTCAGTAGACCGCTTACGCAGTCCGAGTGGGATACACTTCAAAGTTATACACGTCGCATCCGATCCATAGTGAATTTCTCCTGTGGACTCGACTGGGAATCTGTTGTAACATTCTTGGACCCTCCTGCAACCAGACCACTCTTCCCAAACCTCCGCATGCTGCATTGTGTTTACACAGAGGAAACCATGGCTCTGTTGAATCTCCCTCTCCCATCCCTGATTTCCCTCTGGGTCATGTTTTGGGATTCACGTTTGTTCCAGAGCTCCCTCAAGTTATTCCCCAAAATTTCCCCGAATATCAGAAAAATTTTCGTTTGCGTGTATGGCCTTGACGATATAGCCACATTCAGTAAAATCGAGCCCAACTACATCTGCCGTTGGCAAAACCTCACGTCTGTGCTTTGTCATCAAGTTACCTTGGATGCGCATGAACTTGTACATCTATCCCGCATGCCTGCGTTGACTGAACTCAACTTCATGCCCAGTGCTACATTGTCACCTTTCGACTCGCCCCTTTTCTTCACCAGCTTGCATAACTTATCGTTGAGATCCGAGTCGCTGAAACCAATATCATGGCTACTCCCTCAGATTCGGCTGCCCGTTGTCAGGAGTTTCTCTGCATTCATTCACGATTGCCCGTCCAGGCTGCAGCTCTCCTCATTCTGGGCGAGTTTTCGAACAGCCAGTACTGGTCACACCGTTGAGAGCCTGCGGTTCACGCATTTATCAAACAATTTTACTCGATCGGAGGCTCCCCTGCTTAGCTTCGAGGACTTGCAACCATGCTTAGCGTTCAGTAATCTCCGGTTCATGAACATCAGTGTCGGATGGAATGTAGATCTGACAGACGGCGACCTGCTCACGTTAGCATCAGCATGGCCGTGCTTGGAAGACCTTTCTATAAATACGTATTGGGGCTGGAACACACCAGCTGGTATCACGCCAAATGGACTGCTACGGCTCCTGGAGTCATGTCGGTCGCTCAAATCTGCCGCGCTCGTCATCGATCCACGAGGCTACGCCGAATCCCTGCAATCGGAGGAGAGCATTGGGTTTACGCCACGACGCCCGTTTACCATCTCTGTGCTCGACTCGATTATTGAAGCGGAATCTGTGCCTGCCATGGCCACATTCTTTGCCAGCATCTCGCCTCGCGCCGATTTTTACTTGTGTGTTCGGGGTGCTAGGGCTAGTATAGGACCAAACTGGGAGGTGTACAGGACCCGTTGGGAGGATGTGCAAAGACGTGTCCGTGACATTATCGATCAGCGTTCTTGAATCGCCCTCGTGGTCCAATAGTTCCCCGGGACCCGTGGACGTCCGTAGATAATATGACAGCCTTTGGACAATATGAACTCATTTTACAATAACCCGTCGGGTCGCGCTTGAGGATGTTCGCAACTTAGAGCTAGGCTCACCGGCGCAACGGAGTATCAGCTGCATGAAGAATAGATAGAGTTCTGGGGTACAGCCTAAAGGGTCCTTGTGATCGTACCCCGTCCACGAGGCATGGTCATATGACAGTCTCGATCAACGATTCTGCCAGTGAGCTGCTCGCCACGTTTGCGCTCTGCACGATGCCTCGTATCGATCCGGATAACAGCTCTCAGAAGCACACCCGTTTCGCATATATACTTCCCCTCCCAGTGTGGGTATGAGTCTGAACAAACGTGAACCTTGGACCGTTCCTCTGATATCCAACTTGAAAAGCACGTCGTTGAAATGACTACTATTGTGCACACCTCTCTGCTCTTTCGACTCCAGCTGACTTGATGGCTTTTAGATCAACACAAACATACAGGGTGCGATCGCAGCTATCAAGGAAATCTGCGAGGGCGAGAGAAGCACTGGCAAATCGCAGTATTTTGCATTTGGTATATGAACTTGAACCATATCTCACTCCCATGTCGCGAGCTCATCATCATCTCAGGTGGTGAGGGGTACAAGAGCAGCGTGAGGCACTTCTTCGAAAGCAGCACGGAGATCGCGGCTGGCGCCGTCCAGCCTGGCTCGAAAGAAGATCTAGCCCATATCGTAAGCCTTTGAACAAAACCTCTTTACACACACTTCCTCATCCACGTATGCTGTAACCAAGTTAAGAGTCATTGCTCACTACCGGGTTCCGTTCGCTGTAAGCCAGTCCTTGTTTGGCCATCTCTTATAGTCACGCATGCGTCCCTTTTTCTCTAGGTCAAGGGCGGTGGCCACGCCACGAACCCCCGCTTCAGTTCTACCAAAGGCATCCAGATCTCTATGTGCCGTTTCAATAAAATCCGCCTCGAGCCAGACGCTGACTCTTTGCTTCCTCCCGGCTCCACTGATAAGACTCATTCTATTGTGCACATCGGAGCGGGTTGTCTCTTTGACGAGGTTTACCGAGAAGTGGTCCCAAAGGGCCTCAACATCGTTGGGGGGTCATCAATCGGTGGTGTTGGCGTTGCAGGGTGGTTGCTCGGTGGCGGCTATTCGTTGAAGACGAACCAGCACGGGCTGGGTATCGACAATATTTTGCAGGTGGAGATTGTTCTCCCTACTGGGGTGCCCAAGACGGTCAACAACCAGAGCCAGGGCGATGATAAGTTGTTGTTTGAGGTCGTAAAGGTGGGGTCTTTTCTGGGTGTCTACCGTCTCATGTGGCTTGAAATTGACAATTTAATTCTACTAGGGAGGAGGCAACAACTTCGGGATTGTTACTGAATTCACGGTTCGAGCACACGTCCAAGCGAAGCCAACTTGTGTACGTCCCTAGGCATTACTTGCCTTTCTATACATTTACTCATTGGTGTAGGGTTGTCTCTTGCAATACGAGGTCGAAGACTTCGAAGATGTCAAGACTGCTGTTGTCAACTTTGCCCAGCAGGAGGACCCGAAAGCGTCTATCGTCGCAGCATTCAGATACTACTGCAACCCTGGTGGTATACAGGCATGTTGTAACGCATCGATTGCGCTGTATATTATTTCTTATTTCATTCCCGTAGGCCACTGGCAAGTTAACCGTCCAATGCTTCTATGATGGACCCCTACCCGAGAAGGACGGTCCTTTTGCGGAACTGCTTGAAATTGACCACAAGACCGAGAGGGGCGGGGGTGACACAGTCGGATTGGAGTCAAGGCAGCTCCCTGCCAAGAGGGTGCCGATACATATACACATGCCAGTGACAATTCCCGACCTCCGTGTTCTACCTGATATCATTACCCCCAAACGGTCGGAACTAGTGGTGTACGACAACTATCACTTATTTGACTATCAAACATCTTTCGTCAATGAGGCATTAGACGTGCAGGACGTCCAGGTGGACGAGATTGAGTCGCCACCACCCCCTGCCTATAGCTACGTGGACGTTGTTGAAACCGCAAGTGAAACTCCTGGGATTTCGTTGACCATTGCCAGTGGGGTGGCCCCCAAGACGAACTTGAAGACGCAGACGCGCATGGTCGTTCCCACCAATCAGAGTGCTTCTATGTGAGTGCAACTTCCTTTCTGCGCACCCACCGTTGCTCAGACATTTTATTTGATAGCGAGACACTCTTACCACAGTCACAGGATCGTATGAAGCGGGCGATGGCAGGCGTTGGAGAGAATCCTCGGTATGTCTCATCCGTTGGGGTAGACCCACGTGCTAATATTTGGAATTCCTCAGCGGTCGTTGGGGAAATGTCATGGTCGACATTTACACCAAGGAAATCATCGATGAAATTGGGCGTCAAGCATCCGTAAGTGATAGTTGGTCCGTCGAACGACGTGTCCATCGTTCAACCCCCACAGAAAGCTGTAAGGGAGATGTCAGGCCACGGCGGCAAACGTGTCGTGATTGACATTTGGCCTTTCACCAAGACCATGTTCGACAACGCCACCGAGTGTGCTTGGCCGCACGTCAAGGACGAACCCAATGGCCCCATTCTCGCCTACTTCCTCTGGGAAGGTTCCGAGAACGACAACTTTTGGATCCAGCAGATGGAACGTGCACTGAAGGCGATCAAGAAGAAAGTCGACAAAGCTCGTGGGCCTCACGCGAAACCGTTCCCAGTCTACTCGAACACGACGTTGGACACCACTCGAGTCGAAGATGTTTATGGTGATAATTTCGAGGGCCTGAAGCTGGCGAGAGAGAAATTTGATCCCGAACGTGTCATGAACCTGACGGGAGGGTTCAGGATCCCTCATCCCATAAAGCAACGAGGACGGAAGTAAGCGGTTAGTCGGAGTGTATGATTATCAAGGATGTTCTGCCAGTACTAGATTCAAGCATTGAGATGGTTACAGCTGCTCTGCTCTGCTCATTGTGACCAGTAAGAATCCTGTTAAGGTTGCTGAAATTTTATCTTCGAATTGCTGATCATTCATAACTTCATGACTGAAACGAGTGCTCGAGAAATTCGGGTGCGCATGTCCCCCCGGTTTCCTGTTTTTTTTTTTTTCGGGTTCCGTTCTCACCCGAAAGGGAATGGAGGAAAATGGAACTTGCAGTTGGTTGAAGATGTCTCCGACTCGGCGGACTGCACAACTCAGCTTGCCAGCTATAATGTGAGGAAAATTACCTGGCGCGCTGGGGGCTCGGACTAGATTGTTCAAGCTGGCAGGGAACAGAGCCTGTCAATTGACGACCAGTTTGGATCAGACGGTGTCAAGGTACCAGCAGCAACGCAGCCACTGAATTCTTACCAGGTAGCCAGTGTTTTTGTTTGACATTCAGGCTGACTCTGCCATTGTTGAAACGGGTCGCAAGCTTGCAGGCTCACTGGGCTGTGCAACGCTTCCGATGTGCATAGCCGCAACCGTGCAGTAGCATCATGTGACCATGTCCTATCGTATCTCATCTCCGCTGTTCGGGTATTGCCTTGGAAGAGCATGTTGATCTTTGGAAGATCGTTTGGGCCTTTCTCAGTGAGTGTCCGCAAGAATTGCGGGATGTAATGTCCCTTTCTGCCCCAGCGAATAGGACTCCGAGCCTGCTGGCCCGGGGGAAGTGTGTGAGTTACTCTCGATGTGCCGGTTTGTTCCATTACTTACCTCTCACCAAACAGTCATTAAAGGAGTAAGCTTTCCGTAAATTCCCGACGGAACAACGGATGAGGAGTCCCTCGATGTGATATCCATGGCAACCGTGCCATGACGTCGGTTCGTGAGTAAAGCGATACGATATTGACTGTTTGATTCACGTTCAAGTGGTTTCCTGGGGTTACTGTTTCGTACAGGAATAAAGCGACCCAACGACGTGGGTGTAAGCAGTCCTGGACCACCCGCCGCGACGGGTGATCACCGTGCTGTGCCAGTATGCTGGCAGATCTCTTACAGTGCACCTGAGACAGCGGAGTTGGTTGGTGAAGCGCTTTTGGATCACTATTAATTTAAGACTACACAGTTGCCCAGTACCCGCAGTCTTATCGATCAACCTCTTCCTTTTCCTTTACGTCGAACGCCACCATGGTTGAAGAGAAGCTTCCATTCGATTTGGACATCACGCTGGGAGCGCTCCTCATCGGTGGACTTTTTGCTGCAGCGTAAGTTTCTTATCTGCAACTCATCCACCTTGCTAATACTGTTCAGTTTCTGGGGTCTCACGAGTGCTCAGACTTACACCTACTATAGACGATACTCTAATGTTCCACGGGCCGTGAAGTTGATTGCAAGTCTCTCCTCTCTTTGACTCTTCTCTTCACTTATTGCCCGATTGGTGTACTCTTTCGTCACAGGTGGCTTTCCTATGGTCTGAGCAAAAGCAAGTGATTCTGTTCCAGTCTTTCTAACGCGCTTTCAGGGTGCTGGACACCTTCGACGCCTGCTTGACTAGCCATATAATGTATCATTATCTCGTAACGAACTATACGAATCCGCCAGCTATCGCAACGCCTATATGGTAGGTGGTATTAGTTTGCATTTCCAGAGAGAACCTTACCATCGCTTCTTTAGGAGCCTTCTTGTGAGTCACTTGGTTGGGCAGGCAGACGTCCGTCTCAAAACGCTATCCCTGCCAGATACATGTTGTGATAACGGTGAGATAACTGATCTTCATGATGTCAGAGGACGGTTTTCAGAGATTTGACTTCAGTCCGTCATGAATGCAATTATACGCTTGTGAGCGTTTCTGCCAGACGCCATGTCCATCGAGTTTCTGATCAAAATAAAGTATGTTCGCCTGGGCAGTGTGGACCCGTGGGTCTCTGATTTAATGTGCGGTGGCATTTCCTGATGTCTTACAGTGAATGGTGGGAGCGGTATCTTGACGACAATTGTGGTTAGTCGAGTTCCGCGAGGCTCGGAGTCGGGATGACCATTCCGTTTTGACCCATGTTTCCAGGGCGTCATAACCCTTTGTGACATAGGTCCGTATGTCCGAGTACCTGTTTTCGTCCGTCTGATCCGCAGTCTCCACGTCTATGTAGTCGTTGGGCTCGGTAAGCATTTCTCTGTGACAATCAATTCAATAACTGAATACTTTACAGCAATTACCGTCAAAGCGTAGGTCCTAACTCAAGGGGCTTGTTTGATCATCTGAACTCTTGGAATGCCCAGCTTTGACCTTCACTCCTATCCGCAACTCGATATACTTTCCGTCAGTCTAACCGCTAATTTGTAGTCGTGATTTCTTACGGCCTTTTCAGACACTGTTCTACATCAATTTCGCCGCGGGAGTGCTGGGAGATTTCTTGGTAGCAATCGTTTTGTGCTGCGATCTGTTCATGTCAAGTATTCGGAGGTAAGGAGTCTTCGCTCGATCTACTGCGAGTTCACTTGCTCCCTTTGCCAAAGCACGGATAAACTATTCAAGGTGCTCATCGCATACTTGGTTGCGACGGGTAAGCTGCCCGTCCTGGTCTTACACTCTTGATCATCTTGAATAACCCTTTACTAGGCTTCTTCACATCGTGCGTCGCTTTTCGTTCGATTTCTCCGTCACAACTGTTGAATGACCACATCAATTAGGGTCGATGCTATACTTGGAACTGTCCTTGTGAGTACATTTCCACCCTCTGCCTTGAAGCGTCGTTTATCGTGTGTCGTAGTATGTGACGATGCCGAGAAACTTCATTTTCATTGGGTTTTACGTCAATCTCGCAAAGAGTATGCAATCTCAATTTCTCAAACTAATTTTTGCATGCGTATTGAAGTCTTGGTGACTGTAGTGTACATCAATTCGTATCTCGCTCTGTAAGCACGATCGCCCTGCGTGTGGCAAAACGACTCACCTGGTTGTCATCATCCAGACTCAACGCGCACCAGCGCCTTCAAGAGAAATCCAAGCCGTATACCACCCACTCTGGGAAGAAGCCCTCGCTTTCGAGTGCTTTCGACAAGGCACGTCTCCCCTCGACCATGTGCAGACTTGGAATCATACTTACTTGTCTGCCCCCCCCTGCTCTCAGACCGAACAGGTGCCCCCTGGTGAATTAGTCGTGCGTGTCCAGACGACGGTGGATCAAAGGTCGGAACGGTATTATTCGCGTTGAGTGTTGCCTTCTTGTGGCAGATGCGTCTCGTTTGCAGTTGAGAGCAGGGAGGGATGAGACCGCGAAAGTTGACTGCTCTTTTGTGTATCTATGATTCTCATGTATCTTATGTATAAGTGTTACTGCAGTGCAGTGCGGAATGGGTCTTCGTCGAACGTTTATACGAATGAGAGATGGTGCGAACCAAGACGGTTCAATGACTGGCGCAACAGTAGCCTATGAGCCTATACATCCGGGCAAAGTAAGGTGGCGTTTTGTGGAGTCCTATCGTGTAGTTAGTTGGGTACGAACCGTAAGTTGGTTTTGTGAGTATATGGGACGTTGCTTGTTGTCGTGATCTAGGGGGGAGTATGTCCGAGTTGTGCGTTCAGATGGTGGCTTATAGGGCGGGGTGGCCGTGTGGGGTAGATGATTTTATTTTCGAGCGTATGTGCTCGTCCTTACCCGACTTTTGGCGTAGGAAAACCGACCATGGTGGTGGTACAGGGAGCCACCTCCACACTCAGTGTAGGTACAAACAATGATAATCACTGAAAGAGAGCAACGGTCCCTCATGTGCCCGCGCAGCCTCCTGAACGGCGACCAAATTTACCCTGGGACCGTCTTTAATTATCGACGGTGGCAGCCTCATCATGTGGGCCGGTCACTAGACTAGACACTGCCCAATTGCCTCAATTGAGCGCCCGACATCCCAGCCTTTTCCCCAAACAATAGCGTCGAATCAAGCTCTACGAGCCAGTATGAAACCAAAAGGTATGTTTGTCTCCCTTTCAGCGTGAACAGTAGTGAAATGATCATATATATTCAAGTTCGCCGGGTCCATTCAAGGGCAAAACCTGTCGTCGCCAGGTTTAAACAGATTTCGGCAGCCCGCAGGCGTTCAAAATGTACCCATTTCATCCTGTCCGTGTACAGAGCAGTGAACTGATGTGTCTACTAGTTGAGCAGCTGCGTTCACTTGGAAAATCCCTTGTTGCAATGTTTGAGCGAGAAGGCGGGACAAGTGACACCGACGAGGCAATCATCATAGATCGTAAAATACCAGAACCTCCTTGTCTACCTGGCGACCCTAATCGATCGGCCTCTTTGGCCGACTTTCCACTTCCTCTCCGGTGTTGGTACAACCTACTCAGAGAAACAACGGACCTTCAGGAGGGCATTGTACTTGCCCGAGAAGGGCTCGAACTTTACCCACCTGAACAGCTCAGTCGACGGATCGTTTTAGCAATGACTGCGCTTTGGCTTGGCACTCAGCACAGACGAGTCAGTGGAGTGGAATTCATCATCCTCGAGCAAGAAGCAGTGAAACTTTACACGCAAAGGCACCGTGATCGCTGGGTTGCTTTGAACAAAATTGCATTCAGTCTCTCGACACGCTACAAGCAGCTCGGGAGAGTGGTGGACCTCGATGACGCCATTGCTCTCCGTCGAGAAGGACTCGAGCTTCGCCCGCAAGGACACCCTGGTCGTTCCATGTCTTCGAACAACCTTGGAGCGTGTCTCTTGGCTCGCTACAACCAGCTCGGGGCGATGGCGGACCTCGATGAGGCCGTTGTCCTTGGGCGAGAAGCACTCGAACTTCGCCCGCAAGGACACCCTGATCGCTCCACATCTTTGAACAACCTTGGATCGTATCTCTTCACTTGTTACAACCAGCTCGGGGAAATGACAGGCCTCAATGAGGCCATTGACCTCGGCCGAGAAGCACTCGAACTTCACCCGCAAGAACACCCTCATCGCTCCATGTCTTTGAGCAACCTTGCAGTTCGTCTCTCGACTCGCTATGACCAGCTCGGGGCAATGGCAGACCTCGATGAAGCCATTGTCCTTGGTCGAGAAGCACTCGAGCTTTGCCCGCGAGGACACAGTCGTCGCTCCATGTCTTTGAGCAACCTTGCAGTTTGTCTCCGGACCCGCTATAAGCAGCTCGGGGCAATGACGGACCTCGATGAGGCCATTGTCCTCGGCGGAGAAGCACTCGAACTTCACCCACGAGGACACCCTGGTCGCTCCGTGTCTTCGGGCAGCCTTGCGGTGTGTCTCTTGAGTCGCTACAACCAACTCGGGGCGATGGTGGACCTTGATGAGGCCATTGACCTCGGCCGGGAAGCACTCGAACTTCGCCCACGAGGACACCCTGGTCGCTCCATATCTTTGAACGACCTTGGATTGTATCTCGCGACTCGCTACTACTACCAGCTTGGGGCAATGGCAGACCTCGATGAGGCCATTGTCCTCAGCCGAGAAGCACTCGAGCTTCGCCCGCAAGGACACCCTGATCGCTCCACGTCTTTGGACAACCTTGGATTATATCTCTTTCTTGGCTACAGGCAGCTCGGGGTAATGGCAGACCTCAATGAGGCCATTGTCCTTGGTCGAGAAGCACTCGAACTTCGCACACGAGGACACCCTGATCGCTCCATGTCTTTGAACAACCTTGCATTTCATCTCTCGACTCGCTACGACCAGCTCGGGGCAATGACAGACCTCAATGAGGCCATTGTCCTTGTCCGAGAAGCACTCGAACTTCGCCCGCGAGGACATCCTGATCGCTCCATGTCTTTGAACAACCTTGCAAATCGTCTCTGGACTCACTATGAGCAGCTCGGGGCAATGGCAGACCTCGATGAGGCCATTGTCCTCAACCAAGAAGCACTTGAACTTTGCCCGCAAGGACACCCTGGTCGCTCCATGTCTTTGGACAACCTTGGAGGGTATCTCTCGACTCGCTACGACCAGCTCGGGGCAATGGCGGACCTCGATGAGGCCATTGTCCTTGTCCGAGAAGCACTCGAACTTTGCCCGCGAGGAAACCCTGATCGCTCCATGTGTTTGGACAACCTTGCAGCTCATCTCTCGACTCGCTACGACCAGCTCGGGGCGACGGTGGACCTTGATGAGGCCATTGACCTCAGCCGTGAAGTACTCGAGCTTCACCCGCGAGGACACCCTGGTTACTCCACGTCTTTGAACAATCTTGCACGTCATCTCTCGACTCGCTACAACCAGCTCAGGGCAATGGCAGACCTCGATGAGGCCATTGTCCTTTGCCGAGAAGCACTCGAACTTCTCCTACAAGGACACCCTGATCGCTCCACGTTTTTTAACAACCTTGCACGTCATCTCTCGACTCGCTACAACCAGCTCGGGGCAATGGCAGACCTCAATGAGGCCATTGACCTCGGCCGAGACGCAGTTGACCTTTCCCTTCCGGGTCGTAAAGATTGGTCCAGCTCATTGAAGAACCTTGCAAGCGCCCTTTATACTCGGTTCATGCAGCTGAGACAAGCAGACGATAAGAAATCCTTATTTAGTCTCTATGCTCAATTGGTTGATGCACTTCAATTGGTGTCTTCAACGGATCTGTCTGCTGCTCGAGCATGGATCCAGGTGGCCGAAGAGTTCCAGCACCCTTCAACACTCCTTGCATATGAAACATCACTGCAATTACTCATTCGTCATCTTGCTGCCCTCCCTCCCTTACCCCAACATCTTATCATTCTCAAAGAGCGTTCAGCTTCGCTTGCAGTGGACGCGTTTTCAGCATGTCTTCGTAGAGGTGCTCGTGTCCGTGCTGTTGAGCTTCTCGAACAAGGCCGCAGCGTCTTTTGGAGCCAGCTCAGTCGCCTCCGTTTCCCGCTTGACGATGTCATGGCATCTGGCCCAGCAGGAAGGCTGTTGGCAGACGAGTTCATGCATGTTGCCTCGCTTATTCGCATTGCCCTTGATTCACCTGGTGCAGATCAGCATGGACAGCTGTGTCATCTCAACCTTGAGATGCAGAGAATTATCATCAATATTCGCGAGCTACCTGGCCTCTCCCGTTTCCTTCTTCCTTCGCTCTTCTCAGATATTCGCTATGCCGCCAGTGGGGGACCTGTTGTCATCGTGAATGCCAGCCAGTATAGCTGTGACGCGCTCGTCGTCTTACTTGATCAAGATCCCGTCCATATTCCATTGCAGATTACGCTTGAACGCGTCCGAGACCTGTCAAAGGAGGTCAATAATTTGACTGTGCGCGCAGCGAGAGCCGACGTGACACGAGAGCTCGCAGCCTTCTTGCGGAAACTTTGGGATCTCATAGTATTTCCTATCGTCGATTTCCTCCTGATGACGCATCCACCTCAATCACGTATCTGGTGGTGCCCCACTGGCGAGTTCTCTGTGCTGCCCTTGCACGCTGCTGGTCCGTATAGACATGGTGAACAGAATCTCAGTCATCTCTATATCTCGTCGTACACCTCCACCTTGAGCGCTCTCATTCGTGCTAGACGGCCCGCTCCATCGAACTCTACAACTCAAGGGAAGCGTTTTGTTGCCATCGGTCAAGCAAAGGCCGCTGGTAAGACAGAACTCTTTTCGGTCGGTGCGGAACTGGATGTCATTCGTCAGCGTGTCGACAGTCTCGTGGCATTCACGCGCATAGATGGAGAGGAATCCTGCATTTCTCGGGTCGTCGAAGAGCTTCGCAAGACCGAATGGGTGCACCTTGCATGCCATGGTCTCCCAAATCGCACTCACCCATTCGAGTCGGCGTTCGCTATGCATGACGGACGCTTTACAATCCAACAGATCATCGGGTGTGATCTGAAGAATCCCCAGTTTGCGTATCTCTCTGCATGTCATACAACCGTTGGCGACAAGGACAGTCCTGATGAGGTGATCCACCTCGCATCGGCGATGCAGTTCGCTGGGTTCCGTTCTGTGATTGGCACGATGTGGGTGGTGGACGATGGTGAGACGAACAAGATCACGTCGACGTTCTACAAGCATATGGTAGACGAGTCTGGTTGTCTGGACCATACTCGTGCCGCGTTCGCGCTGAACAAGACGATGAGATCGGTCAAAGATTTACCACTCGATCAACGGATTCTGTATATCCATCTTGGTGCCTAGTTTTATTGTATTCTGGTTCATTCTAGCTACTCGCTGTGTTCAATCGCTGTCGGTTGTTTTTAGTGCAATACAGGATTACGACCCTGTACGAGTGAGTTCATCGATCATCTTGGATGATCATCGCCTGTGCTTCCGTCGGCTCCGGATATTCGACGACAAAAACTCGATTATCAAACAAGAGTATGGTGAGGACGCATTACCCGATGGAAGCGACGGATTTGCATAAGGGAGCGCTGGAGAACTCCTTGAGAACTCATCTCCGCGAGTTTCGGGTCGCATGACGGTATGATCTATGCCGTGCCGCGCATATTTCGATCCCCATCGAGAGCATTTGTCTTTTTAGAACGCTTTATCGGAGGAGCATCTTGAAGAAGCGTTCTCTGGGAACACTGAGCAGGAGCGGATTCCAAGATTCCGAACTACGACGCATATAGCACTGAAAGAGCTTGGAATATGGTGGGCGTGTATGTGTAATTGATGTGACAGAGTAGATCGTGTTGACCAACTGATGAAGCATATTCGAACGGACCTGCATGAACATTCCAGATGGGAACGGTCTATCCCAGGAACTACTCACGATTGTCGCGGTACCCCTGCAAGTGTACGGTTCGCGTTCAGCTGATAATTGTCAAAGTTCAAACAGCTACCTCTGTCAGTCTGGTCCTCTGACTCTCACTGCGACGAGTCATGTCTATCAGTTGACACGGCAAATGGGCCGGCGGGTGCCTGTCCGTGGTTTTCCCGTAGATCGTACACGTCGAAAGTACTTTTCTTTATGATCCCACACGCTCTAGAGTTCAAACCCGAGTGGCAATCTGGGTTTGCGATACTCCATTGGACAGAGAGTGTCGGGCGAGTTGTTGACGTGCGTGTGGCATCTAGTGAGGCGTGCAGGGCGGTCCATCAACTTGGTGAAGTTGCGCGGAGTCAGAAAGGCTCATCATTCATTCCACTCGGTTTACGGCTCCCAGTGGGGTCGTTGTCGAGTGATACCAATGGCATGGGCATTCACCTGTTCACTTGATTACTTGTAGGTATTTCATTCCTTATCTTGGCTCTGGGTGCACGTCGCTCAAAGGTCACTGATAAGCACTAGGCTGGAAATTCTCGTATATAACCGAGAACCGAATTGAATCGACCAGTTCGACTTGGCAGTCTCAGCCTGAGGCTGGACACGGCGGCAAGAATCCACTTTTGTTCGCAGGATGTCTGAGAGTCAAGTACTTCCACAGGGCGCGGGATATGGTGTCGGTACGTTCACGTTCATTCGCCATATCACATGAGCATCAACTGAACGCGTATCACCAGTGGTCGGTACGTATACTAGCCGCATGAACCAGGATGATGGCCTCATGTGCCATCCAATGTCAGGGATTGGATTGTTCTTTAGTACTTTCATGGTCAGCTTGACGGCCATTCAGGTAAGATATACTGGGGTTTCACCTCGAAATTCGGAAGAATTTAGCTCTGCGTCACGTTCAGTCAAGCCAGGTCTTATCGCGTCTGGCATTGTCTCCACCTGGACATGGGCTGCCACTCTGGTAAGTTCCACATCACAGTTTTTCCGGATTCAAGTTGATTTCGACCCCGTCAGCTTCAATCAAGTGCAGTTGCTTATAGATACGGTATATCCGGGCCATGGTGGTACGCTGCAGGTGCGACGGTACAGGTCCTCTTATTCGCCCAGCTGGCCGCGAAGCTCAAGTTGAATGCACCGTACGCACATACGTGGCTAGAGATCGTCGCTACGCGATGGGGGAAGCTCGCTCACTTGGTCTTCATGTTCTTTGGATTGGCTATGAACCTTATCGTTTCCTCCATGCTCATCCTGGGCAGATCAGCGACTGTGACCAGTCTGACCGGCATGAACACCATTGCCGCATGTTTCCTGATCCCTCTTGGTGTCGCGATCTATGTCGTTGTTGGTGGCATGCGTTCCACGCTGCTTTGCGACTAGTGCGTATTTCTGTGATTTCGTTTAGCATCCCACCTCATCCACTCTCAATCCTAGCACACACACATTCGTTCTCATTACCATCATTTTTACGTTCATATTCACCGTCTACGCGACTTCGCGATACGTTGGTTCGATCATCTCCTCCTTTCACAGGCATCGCAAATCATGCCAGTTTCTGGAATGCGCAAGGATCTCCGTTCTTTGAACGGGTCGATATCCGATCTCATCGATCTCATCGGGAACTTTGCCACTGTGTTCCAGGACCAAGCGTATTGGCAACGTGCCATCGCCAGTCGACCAGCAACGACCGTTAAGGCATACTGGCTGCTTTAGCGATGATTTTGCAGGGAATGGTCAAGGTAAGCACCATTATCGTGTCGTGTTTCGGTGCTTGCTTATCACTGGCACCTCCAGGACGCATATGCCCCCGGGTCTGGTGCATATGTTGCGCATACGCGTAGAAAGCTGGTTATTTAAACGAATGGCATGGACGACAGTGAGGTTGGACTCATACAGTACCTAGAATCAATGCAATGCAATAGTAGTAGTTTCAGCGGGTTCAATGACTGGCGCAAGAGTAGCCTATGGACCTATACATCCCGATCGTGGTAACTCATCGCATTGACCCAGCCTGTGCGGGGGAACAGCGTGGACAGTGACAAGGGCGAGGACCGTTGTGCGATAACACCTCCGAGGGCAGAGGATGTCATCAATGGTGATTTCCAGTTCTGTCGAGGTCGCGGAGGTGTTGCTTTTGTATGACTCGCACGTGACTGCCCTCGCGCGCCTGCTTACGTCTCATTGTGCCCACGACAAGGTTCTTCTTCGCCGCTGGTATCTCCAAGTCCGCACCCAAAGCGACGGGGTCAAGGAGCTTGGATACTATGTTGCCTACGAGAACGAAGAAAAGGGCGTCACCAGAGACAGATGCAACGCATCATCTTCCAAGTTCAGACCAGTCGAAACGCGCCAAAGTAGAAGCATTTCGACTCTTGGATTGCACGCAAGAGACTGGGGAGAGCGAGATGCACACGATCGATTCCACATACACCCCGACTTCTTCGTGTCGTTCACCAAGCAAAAGTGTGGTTGAAATTCCAAGTACGCCATTAGTATCATCATCCGATCGGGGGCAAATGGACGTTGAAGATACTTCTGCCCTCCTGCATTTTACGAGTCCTCCGCGCTCTGATTTTCCTTTCACATCCCCTCCATCGCCTCTTACACCTCTCCCATCTTCGCCGCCCACGGAATGTTTGCCTGAAATGCAAAGTTTACTAGCTAAAGTATGTCCACTGCACGCTGAGAGGGCATTGCTGACCACTTGCATCCTTGCTGTTCCGTATGTGAATGGTCTATCGCCGCACCAAATCCACGTTTAGAAGGTAAATGGAAAGTTACTGGCGTTTAGTGACACTCAGGGCAAGGACATTTATACCGATTCTCCTGGGTCCCTGGTTATTCCGCCGATGGCTGGCACGACCCGGGATGTATTCCAGCCTGGCGTTCACGTACCTAGTCGACCTTCATCGTCGGCAGCCTCCACATCGCGCCCGACTTCAGCGATTTCAGGTTCACCTGCCGCTTCCCAGTCTCGTTCCATTACCACTCTAAATTCAGCCAACTCGATGGAGTTGATGCCTCCTCCAGCAGCTCCACAGAAGAAAGACGATTCAGAGATTGCTTTAGTCGTATCTGGGAGTTCCGGTCAGCCAAAGGATGCGTCGTGGAACAACTCAGATGTAGACCTCTCTTGGCAGCCTAGTTCACGACCGGATCCGAACCCAATGCCTATCTCCCGCCCTAGTATCATCGAAGCTATGAAACCCAAGCGAGGACCTTCCGTACAGCAAAAGGCGAAACGCCTCACACGGAGCGTGTCGATGAAGGAGCAGAGGGTGAAGGGTGAGCGTGCAGAGATTGAAGCCACCACAACAGAAGGTGAGGGCCACATGTGTGGCCTCTTCATTCTCATTACCAGTGAGTACTGACTACGTTTGTCAGTGCCTGTTGCGACTACGAATCCTGTCGCAGGACCCTCGTCTGCGGTCGTTTCTAAACCTCGCCTGCCGAAATCGACTGGTGTCATGACCGCAAAATCGAAGCCACCACTGATCGCTCAGAGGTCTGCTTCTGTATTAACACTCCCGCCTGACTCTAGCAAGTTGAGACAGGCGTCACTTTCTATGTTTGTTAAAGCGAAGCCATCAACTACGGGAGGTATTATTACTACCGGCGGCTCGGCAGCATCGACGGGCACCGGGGGTCCATCGAGAGTCGCCCTTTCCTCATCTCCATCCAAGATTCCTCTTCCAGTATCGCCCTTGAATCGACTTTCAACATCACAATCTCGAGGAACCGCGAGACGTTCGCTCGCAACCCTCTCTCATGCATTGGATAAGCTAGCCGCGCCGCCACCCAGCCGCCCAAATTCAAGTATGGGATTCCTTAGGGAGGGAGGGACTAGCGAGGACGGTTCACCGGAGAACGACAGCAAAGGGAAGGGAAAAGCCAAGGATGACGCATCGTTACCCGTGGCGTCTACCGCACAGAGAACACGGACGTCGTTTGCGCGGCACACTGCTTCGTCGCTTAAGCGTGCAGCGACCGTGATAGGATTTGGTTCGGCGGCGAGGATGCGGGGTCGGGGTCGGGGTGGGGTGGGAGGCATCTTTGGTAAATCTGGAGACACGGCGAGTAAGAAGACGAGATTACCCGTCGTAATGGGTAGTCCGGTCAAAGGACAGGGAGGTACGGGTGACTTGTGCAGGGATGATGATGATCTGAACGCGAACAAGCACACGTCAACATTGGGCTTGGGTAGTACGAGAGGCGCCGGGGGTGTCACAGGCGAAGAAGACGTATTCATGGCGGCAGGTGACGGTCCCGAGCAAGACGCAGTGATGCAAGATGTCTTGGCCGCGCCTTCGGTGGGTGGAAGTGAAAGCGCTGCCGCTCAAAAGCCATCGTCCCCGACAGCAGCCAACGCGAGCAATGGTATCGGGATCGATCTAACGACCTCGCCCATTTTGGCGGACAAGGGAAAGCAGCGAGCTGTGCCATCCTCGACGCTCAACCCAGCTTCGTCGGCACTCCATGCTCTTTCAGAGAGTCTGTCGTCTTTGCCGCAGACGCCTACCCCGCCGAAACCAAGAGCGGTCGGGACGCGCGCTGGGTTGCGAAGTTCCAGTGCGGCGGCAGGCAAGGAAACTCCTGTGCTCGATGGTTCTGGTGGTGTGGGCCCCGGTGGGAACAGCGAGGTACATGGCAGTGGTGGTGCAAGGCCGAGCAGTGGGACGGTGAACGGTTCGGGCGGCATCAAGAAATCCTCCCTCAAGATCCTGAAAGGGTGCGCCATATTCGTGGACGTGCGGACGGAGCAAGGGGACAATGCGGGGAGTTTATTTGTCGATATGTTAAAGGGACTGGGTGCAAAGGTGAGGGTCTTTGAGCTACGAGAGAGAAATGGATTGAGTTTGGGCATCTAGATCATGTCCCGTCTTGGCTCAAGGTCCACGCATATCGTGTACAAGAATGGGCATCCACATACACTGACACGATATCGGTGTGTTCGTTGCCTATCTCATTCCGCTCGTCCCTTACACATCTACCGTTGAAACGTTGTCCCGGTCATGGTGTAGCATGCTGAATGACCCCAAACCTGTCGTCGTCGGTATCGCATGGGTCGTCGAGTGCGTTGAAAAACGTACCAAGGTGCCCGAGGAGAGGTTCAAGATCGATGTAGGCCTGATGAACGTGGCGGGTGGTCAGCACAAGGTGCACCCCATGCACTTTCATCCCCTTTGCCTACTAACCATGATTGCGGTTATATTTTCTAGCGCCCCCGGTCCATGCTTCCAAAACATTTGATCCCTGTTTCACCTGGCCCCGATGATGACGTACCTATACACATGTCCTCCGAGGCCGATGAAGACGATGAAGGCGCGACCGGTATCGATGGGTCACCCTGTACGTTAATGTCTTGTTCTATCCTCTCAGTGTGATTTGCGTCTCATCGCATGGATGTCTTAGCTCAACATCCAGACCTGAGCATGCGTTCGAGGGAGGACGACGACTTGCCACCACTCGAGCGTGCACGTCGACGCAGGAGTATTTTGCCCGGTGGACAGACGCGGCTCTTTTCCTAACGGTCGCTTGCGGCCTTTTTTTGGGGGGGGGCTGCCATTGCCGTCTGGATCGTACTGTGCACGAGATCCTATGCATGTCTTGGGCGGATCAGAACGAGCGAGGCCTGGTTGGGTGCGCACGACATATTGTTATTCTAGAACAAAAGTTTTCTTTGTTTCTGGCTTCCTTTGTCAGTCGGTGTTGGTTTCTCCTCTACTTAGAAGCTTCAGGATCTTGTCCCAATTTCTCAACGATGACGGGCCTTACACGCTCTAATCGAGTCCAAATTCTCCCTAACGCCGGTAGAAGTTACGATTGTAGTCCTGTTCTGGTTCACCCAGCTCTGGTTGGTGAACATCAAAATCCATTTTCGGCTCGCTCTTAGAAACCAGGATCGTAGGCGTTTGTTTGACGAACGAGGTTAATGAATTTTCTAATGATGCGAGGTCGCTTGTAGCCACTTTGGCGGGATTACATTCCCCCTATCGACAAACGATATCGCAGCACCGAGCAAGGAATGGCTTGCAACTCACTTATGCATTGCGCAGAATTCTTGGGCGATGTATTGATAGTATCGTGTCTGAGTCAGATAGCCCCCTGCGTCTACCAGCCCCATGGAAGGCACTATCCATCTCTCGCTCTCCACACACCCACGACAAACAGCATCCAGCCCCGTAGACGGTCGCAGCAATCTGAGCTGGTCCGTCAATGCCACAACGTCAACCTCTTTGCCCGATAGAAACAGGGTTCCTACCCCGGCCAAACAGGATGCCGAGGAAAGGGTCTAGTACCCCCGCCCCGGAACGGCGCCGATTCAGCGGAGATATTCTGGTGTGGTACATTCGCAGGCTGATTAAGATATGAACCGATCCATGAACCAATCGACGTGACGACCGATCGACGGCATCTGTTACTGGATTAGTGCTTTGGGAAGCATCAATGTCATCTTGGGGAACGCCGTGTGAGCATGCCATGGGGTTACAGAGGGTACGCCAACGCATCGGCGATGTGGATCCATTCCAGTCCATATGGCCGCCTAGTTGCAGATCAGAGGTACCCCAAAGACGTTCAATTGTCGTAGCAAGATATTACCTTCCAAAGATCAGCGTCTGTTATATAACCCCCGTCCGTGTGGTATGGCAAGGAGCAGTGAAACCCTCTCAAGTGCATATCGTATCTTGATGGTGGACGAGACCACTCGTCCAAGAGAAAGGCTTCCTTTTCCACCAACCATCATCGCCAACACCTGTATATATACATATGGGATGAAACCACGATAATCATCATTCCGCAGATATCGAAACCGAGACAACCGTAAAATATGTTCTTGAGGAGTGAGTTGCGTGGCCCTATGTACACAAAAAGTCCCGAATGTAACGGTCCACCAGCGTCCGAACGTGCGCTGCGTTTATGTGTATGTTTCTTCGTCTAGCCTTGTTTAGGAGGATGACGTGGGGCGACAGAGATGTATCGTGGATGGTTGCGACGAGCGGAGGATGCTGGTGGTGGTAGGGACGTGAACGCCACCAGCAGGGGAATACATCACAATTAACCCCATGCTGCAGTCGTACTGTACGACGGACCATCAGACACGACGCGTGCAAAAGAGAAAAAAAGGGTGGGGATACGCCAAGAAGCGATGTCACTGACCTATAGTTCACGATGAGATGGCCGTCCGTCGCAAACGACTGTTCAAACATCATTGTCTTAGCAAGCCAACACGAAAACAGTCGAGCCATGCACCCACCTTGAACAAGTTGGACACTGTATCGTCCGGCGCAGGCGAGAATGCCAAGTTGATATACGTGAACTATGGTTGTCAAATGAAAAGAAAAAACATGTCAGTGGATGCCTATCACGCATGTCATGATCGAAAAAAAAAGGCAAGAAGCAAAAAAAAAGTTTAAAGAACGATCTCATACCAATGGCTCCCCCGTCTTCCATCCCAACTCTTTCCTCAAAAATTGAATCACCGCCTGAAACCGGTTCGCAGCCGTGATCTTGTAAAAGTTTTGCTTCATGATGGGGGCATTGCCGACAGCCTTGAAACGCACGACTACTGTTCTCCCGTACCCGCATATCCATATCCATATCGACATCACCATCGTCACATCAGGAACATAAAAAAAAAGCAGTTCCCGTCAGATCGCATGACGCATCGAAACTGTAAAAACGGACCTTTAAATGGATCCTTCTTCTTGTAGGTCTCCAACGCCTGGATGGCTTGGACGAGAGATTCGCCGCCTTCGCCTGGTGTCCAGGGAAGTGTGGTTTGACGGCCGAGGTCTTCTGGACTGCCTGGTGCCTGCGCCATCACCTTGGACCGATTGTGGTGGCCGCAGTGAGTGTTGTGCGCGCAGTGACGAGACTGGTGGTCTTGACGAAAAGGGTAATCGCGCCAGCCTCAAGTACAACCACTTCAAGTTGTTATCAACTATGATTGTACGACAGTACATTATTGCCAACAATCTATCTATGCATTGCTGGCGAGATGCCAGTGGCGGTTGCGCTGATATGCGTAAGTAGGTGTTGGTAGCCCTCCTTGCTGAGGACAAGTTCACTCGCCGAGCACCAACGTTGGCGGAACTTGGCGCACACGTCAAGCCTGAGGAACGCTGGCCACGGCTGGTAGTAGATAGTAAGGTAGACCCTGACCTGCAAAACCTACACCAAATATTCATCTTGTTGTCATCATCGCTTGCCGAACGAGCCATCATGACGACAAAGCCATATGCGTTCCAGCGGTGGAAAACGATGCATTAATGTCTTGACACTCGTCGTGGGTGGTTGTGAGACAGAATCAGCTTCAAGTTGGCGATGCAAGACCTCAAGGATGTGCTGAAACTACTATTGCATTGCTTTGATTCCAGAGACTGTACAAGTCCAACCTCACTGTCGTTCATGCCATTCGTTGAAATATCAAGCAGTAGCCATCTTTCTACGCGTAGGCGCAACATATGCACCAGACCCGGGGGCATATGCGTCCTGGAGGTGCCAGTGGTAAGCAAGCACCGAAACATGACATGATACAGGGTGCTTACCTTGACCATTCCCTTCAAAATCATCGCTAAAGCAGCCCTACTCTCCCATAGAGGGTACAGTACAACCGCAAATGCCGAACAGAACGCCCAGAGGACTCCGATGATGACCCAGACAGAGAAGCCAGCCACGCTGTACACAGTCGACGCTCCAAATAGAGGGAGGGGGATGATGATCATGAATACCAACGTCTGCAAAAAAAGGAGATATGGCCGATCATGAGAAACACGCCATGCAATGTCTTTTCGCATAGAGCGTACCATGATCACAGACGACCATACAGCAAATCTAAACGCCTTCTTGAGGCCCACAGGGTCGAGCTCGTTGTCGAGCTCGGTTTCTTCTGAGACGGACTTGACTGATACTTGTCCATCGTTCTTCTCTGTTCCCGCGTCTTCACCGTCGTGAACGGTCTTCTTCGCAGCAGGCAAGTTGATCGCTCGAGTTTCCACAAAGTCGTAGTTATCCGGCCACTAGAAAGTGGTTCGGTGGGTCAATATTCCCTACAGGCTTCGACGAATTGCGAATTGAGGGTCGACGTACAATCAGAGATACGATCATGGAGATCATACCGCCTGTGGCAATCGACGCAAGATTTCCACCGAGCATCTCATAGTTACCTGGTTGAGAGTATCAGAATTTTACCTTGTTGCCCGTGATCTTGATACCCACCTCCGCTCGTCTAGTAAAAAACAACGTACTAACATGAGACAAGGCCTACGCGAAATCAAAATGGCTTACAGTCACATTGATGACACCTTCATTCAGCCCAGACGTGAGGCCCAGCCAGACAGCAATGCCAGCGAAGAACCCAATGACTGCGCCTGCGATGCATCCCATACGATTCGCTTTACTCCAAGTAATACAGAGCGCAATAGGCACGACACCTGACCCGAGGATGACCCCCATAAAGGTCTAATACCCAGCACTAAATCAGTCTCGTGATCCTTGCCACAGCAGCGCAGTTCCAACGTACATAGAGCCAACCCATGGACACCCCGATGAAGTAGAAAATGGTGCCGGCAATGCCCATGACAAGGGCAAAGATGACCACCTACGACAATGTCATTTAAGGGATGCGATAACCCTAGAGAGGAGAATACATACGCCGAGGTGATTCATTCGCAGGACTTGCTGCTCCGTTGCTCGAGGATTTATGTACCTCTGTGGGACGGACTTAGTCCTTCGTACATGGCACGTACACAATGATCGTACCACATAGATATCATATGTTAATATTGACGAAACCGCGATCAACTCGGCGCTCGTAGCACTTGTCACGGCCAAGAACAAGACAACCAACAGTGCTGCCGCGCCGCTTTGGCCTAGAAGACCCGCAGCAGCGAAAGAGGCAGGAAGTCCTGCCGAGATCTCGTCCTGCGTCAGAGGTTGAAGCAAAGGTACGAAGCCGCTCGCGGTAGGTACTTTTATCGGCGATGAAGATGCAGGAACAGCTCCCAGAGCTACAGCAGCCAAGCCTAGCGTCGTAGAGAACGTAAACGGAACTGCAAACCAGGCCAGCCCTCCGATCAAGTATGCCTTGACGGTCGTTGCTGGTCGACTGGCGATGGCACGTTGCCAATATGCTTGGTCCTGGAACACAGTGGCAAAGTTCCCGATGAGATTGATGACACCGAATATTAACCCGTTCAAAGAACGCAGCGTAAGATAGGATCCTTGCGCATTTCCAGAAACTGGCATGATTTGCGACGCCTCTGAAAGGAGCAGATGCATTTTACTGATCGAACCAATGTATCCCGAAGTCGCGTAGACAGTGAATATGAACGTAAAAATGATGGCAAAGAGAACGGATGTGTGTGTGCTAGGATTGAGAGTGGATGAGGTGGGATGCTGAACGAAATCACTGAAATACGCACTAGTCGCAAAGCAACGTGGAACGCATGCCACCAACCACGACATAGATCGCGACACCAAGAGGGATCAAGAAACACGCGGCGATGGTGTTCATGCCGGTCAGACTGGTCACAGTCGCTGATCCGCCCAGGATGAGCATAGAGGAAACGATAAGGTTCGTAGCCAACCCAAAGAACATGAAAACCAAGTGAGCGAGCTTCCCCCATCGCGTAGCGACGATCTCTAGCCACGTATGTGCGTACGGTGCGTTCAACTTGAGCTTCGCGGCCAGCTGTGCAAATAAGAGGACCTGTACCGTTGCACCTGCAGCGTACCACCATGGTCCAGATATACCGTATCTATAAGCAACTGCACTTGATTGAAGCTGATGGGCTCGAAGTCAACTTGAATCCGGAAAAAACGTGATATGGAACTTACCAAAGTGGCAGCCCATGTCCAGGCGGAGACGATACCGGACGCGATAAGACCTGGCTTGACTGAACGTGACGCAGAGCTAAATTCTTCCGAATTTCGAGGTGAAACCCCAGTATATCTTGCTTGAATGGCCGTCAGGCCGACCATGAAAGCACTAAAGAACAATCCAATTCCTGGCATTGGAGGGCACGTGAGGCCATCATCCGTGTTCATGCGGCTAGTATACGTACCGACCACTGGTGATACGCGGTCAGTTCATGCTCATGCTCTTGTGATATGGCGAATGAATGCGACACGCACCGACACCATATCCTGCGCCCTGCGGAAGTACTTGACTCTCAGACATCCTGCGAACAAAATGGGTTCTTGCCGCCGTGTCCAACCTGAGACTGCCAAGTCGAACTCGGCTCTCGGTTATATACGAGAATTTCTAGCCTAGTGCTTATCAGTGACGTTTGAGCGGCGTGCACCAGAGCTAAGATAAGGAATGAAATACCTACATGTAACCAAGTGAACAGTTGAATGCCCACGCCATTGGTATCACTTGACAACGACCCCGCTGGGAGCTGTAAACCGAGTGAAGTGAATGGTGAGGAATAATACATGGATGTCGCTGGTAGATGCATGCACGACTGGCAAGCTACAGTTGTCGTTTTTTTTAAAAAAATTTAAGGGTACCCTTCAATTCTCCCGCGCAACATCATACCGTGGGACCCGTCCAGGACTAGATGCCACAGGCACGTCTACTCTCTCTGTCCACAAACTTAGATTTCCACTCGGATTTTGACTCTAGAGCGTGTGGGATCATAAAGATAAGCACGTTCGGCATGTACGATCTACGGGAAAACCATTTATCATGGACAGGCACCCGCCGGCCCATTTGACGTGCCAACTGATAGACATGACTCGTCGTGAGAGTCAGGCTGAACACGAACTGTACACGGCCCTGCAGGCACCACGGCTGGAACAATATTTAGGACTGACCTAAATGTCGTACCAAATGTGTAGATAAAATATTGAACTTTTTATCCTGTTCGTGCTGTATCAAAACTTGAAGTTTTGTTCAGGAATCAAATAGGGGTGTAAATAAGTAGTTTGGGCGCACATTTTGCCTCAAATGTAAATAATATATTTGTTTGGATAATTAATTTAAACTATTGTCTACACATTTAGTATAACATTTAGGTAGGGCCTAAATATTGTCATCTGTGGGAAGCGATGCCCATCACTAATTGACTAATATTTAGGCCCTACCTAAATGTTATACTAAATGTGTAGACAATAGTTTAACAGTGGAAGCACACGCGATGATCATCCAAGATGATCGATGAACTATGGGGTGTACACTCGTACAGGGTCGTAAGTAATCCTGTATTGCACTAAAAACAATGGATAACATCTGACAGCAATTGAACACAACGAGTAGCTAGAATGAACCAGGATACAATAAAACTAGGCACCAAGATGGATATACAGAATTTGCTGATCAAGTGGTATACGCACAGATTTCATCGTCTTGTTCAGCGCGAACGCGGCACGGGTATGATCCAGGCAACCAGACTCATCCACCATATGTTTGTAGAACGTCGACGTGATCTTGTTCGTCTCACCATCGTCCACCACCCACATCGTGCCAATTACAGAACGGAACCCGGCGAACTGCATCGCCGACGCGAGATGAATCACCTCGTCAGGACTCTCCTCGTCTCCGACAGTCGTATGACATGCAGAGAGATACGCAAACTGGGGATTCTCTGGTTCACACCGCATGATCTGCTCGATCGTGAAGTGGCCGTCATGGAGAACAAACGCAGATTCAAATGGTCGTGTTCGGTTAGGAAGGCCATGACATGCAAGGTGCACCCATTCAGTTTTGCAAAGCTCCTCGGCAACACGTGAAATGCAGGATTCCTCTCCATCTATGCGCGTGAATGCTGCGAGACTGTCGACACGCTGACGAATGACATCCAGTTCCGCACTGACCGAAAGGAGTTCTGTCTTACCAGCGGCCTTTGCTTGACCGATGGCAACAAAACGCTTCCCTTGAGTGGTAGAGTTCGATGGATCGTGTCGTCTAGCACGAATAAGGGAGGTCAGGGTTGGGGTGTAGGACGAGATATAGAGATCAGGGAGATTCTGTTGACCATTCCTAAACGGACCTGCAGCGTGCAAGGGCAGCACAGAGAACTCGCCGGTGGGGCACCACCAGATGCGTGATTGAGGTGGATGCGTCATCAGGAGGAAATCGACGATAGGCAAAACTATAAGATCCCAGAGTTTCCGCAAGAATGCTGCGAGCTCTCGTGTTACGTTGGCCCTCGTTGCGCGAACGGTCAAATTATTGACCTCCTTTGACAGGTCTCGGACGCGTTCAAGCGTAATCTGCAATGGAATATGGATGGGATTTCGATCAAGTAAGACGACGAGCGCATCACAGCCATACCGGCTCGCATTCACGATGACAACAGGTCCACCACTGGCGGCATGGCGAATATCTGAGAAAAGCGAAGGAAGAAGGAAACGGGAGAGGCCAGGTAGCTCGCGAATATTGATGATAATTCTCTGCATCTCAAGGTTGAGATGACACAGCTGTCCATGCTGATCTGCACCAGGTGAATCAAGGGCAATGCGAATAAGCGAGGCAACATGCATGAACTCGTCTGCCAACAGCTTTCCTGCTGGACCAGATGCCATGACATCGTCAAGCGGGAAACGGAGGCGACTGAGTTGGCTCCAGAAGACACCGCGGCCTTGTTCGAGAAGCTCGGCAGCACGTATAGGAGCACCTCTACGAAGACAAGCTGAAAACGCGTCCACCGCGAGCGAAGATGAACGCTCCTTGAGAATGGCAAGATGTTGAGGTAAGGACGGCAGGGCAGCAAGATGATGAATGAGTAATTGCAGTGATGTTTCATATGCAAGGAGTGTTGAGGGGTGCTGGAACTCTTCGGCCACCCGGATCCATGCTCGAGCGGCAGATAGATCCGTTGAAGACACCAATTGAGGTGCATCAACCAATTGAGCATAGAGACTGAAAAGGGATTTCTTATCGTCTGCTTGTCTCAGCTGCATGAACCGAGTATAGAGGGCGTTTGCAAGGTTCATCAATGAGCTGGACCGATCTATATGACCCGGAAGGCGAAGGTCGACTGCGTCTCGGCCGAGGTCAATGGCCTCATTGAGGTCTGCCATTGCCCCGAGCTGGTTGTAGCGAGTCGAGAGATGACGTGAGAGGTTGTTCAAAAACGTGGAGCGACCAGGGTGTCCTCGTGGGCAAAATTCGAGTGCTTCTCGGCCAAGGACAATGGCCTCATTGAGGTCTGCCATTGCCCGGAGCTGGTTGTAGCGAGTCGAGAGATGACGTGCAAGGTTGTTCAAAAACGTGGAGCGATCAGGGTGTCCTTGTGGGCGAAGTTCGAGTGCTTCTCGGCCAAGGACAACGGCCTCATCGAGGTCCGCCATCGCCCCGAGCTGCTTGTAGCGAGTTGAGAGATACATTCCAAGGTTGTTCAAAGATATGGAGCGATCAGGGTGTCCTTCCGGGTGAAGCTCGAGTGCTTCTCGGCCGAGGACAATGGCCTCATTGAGGTCTGCCATTGCCCCGAGCTGGTCATAGCGAGTCGAGAGACGAACTGCAAGGTTGTCCAAAGACACGGAGCGAACAGGGTTTCCTTGCAGGCGAAGCTCGAGTGCTTCTCGGCCAAGGACAATGGCCTCATCGAGGTCCGCCATCGCCCCGAGCTGGTTGTAGCGAATCGAGAGATGCCCTCCAAGGTTGTCCAAAGACATGGAGCGATGAGGGTGTCCTTGGGGGCGAAGTTCGAGTGCTTCTTGGCTGAGGAGAATGGCCTCATTGAGGTCTGCCATTGCCCCGAGCTGGTTATAGCGAGTAAAGAGACAAACTGCAAGGTTTTCCAAAGACATGGAACGATCAGGATGTCCTCGCGGGCGAAGTTCGAGTGCTTCTCGGCCGAGGACAATGGCCTCATTGAGGTCTGCCATTGCCCCGAGTTGGTCGTGGCGAGTCGAGAGATGAAGTGCAAGGTTGCTCAAAGACATGGAGCGATCAGGGTGTCCTCGTGGGCGAAGTTCGAGTGCTTCTCGGCCAAGGACAATGGCCTCATCGAGGTTTGCCATTGCCCCGAGCTGGTTGTAGCCAAGCAAGAGATACAATCCAAGGTTGTCCAAAGACGCGGAGCGATCAGGGTGTCCTTGCGGGCGAAGCTCGAGTGCTTCTCGGCCGAGGACAATGGCCTCATCGAGATCTGCCATCGCCCCGAGCTGGTAGTAGCGAGTCCCGAGATACAATCCAAGGTTGCTCAAAGACTTGGAGCGACCAGGGTGTCCTTGCGGGTGAAGCTCGAGTGCTTCTCGGCCGAGGTCAATGGCCTCAACAAGGTCCACCATCGCCCCGAGGTGGTTGTAGTGACTCAAGAGACACACCGCAAGGCTGCCCGAAGACACGGAGCGATCAGGGTGTCCTCGCGGGCGAAGTTCGAGTGCTTCTCGGCCAAGGACAATGGCCTCATCGAGGTCCCCCATTGCCCCGAGCTGGTTATAGCGGGTCCGGAGACAAACTGCAAGGTTGCTCAAAGACATGGAGCGATCAGGGTGTCCTCGCGGGCGGAGTTCGAGTGCTTCTCTGCCAAGGACAATGGCCACATTGAGGTCTGCCATTGCCCCCAGCTGCTCGTAGCGAGTCAAGAGACGAACTGCAAGGTTGTTCAAAGATATGGAGCGATCAGGGTGTCCTTGCAGGTGAAGCCCGAGTGCTTCTCGGCCGAGGTCAATGGCCTCATTGAGGCCTGCCATCGCCCCGAGCTGGTTGTAGCGAGTGAAAAGATACGATCCTAGGTTGTCCAAACACGTGGAGCGATCAGGGTGTCCTTGCGGGCGAAGTTCGAGTGCTTCTCGGCCAAGGACAACGGCCTCATCGAGGTCCGCCATCGCCCCGAGCTGGTTGTAGCGAGTCAAGAGACACGCTCCAAAGTTGTTCGAAGACATGGAACGACCAGGGTGTCCTTGCGGGCGAAGCTCGAGTCCTTCTCGACGGAGAGCAATGGCGTCATCGAGGTCCACCATTCTCCCGAGCTGCTTGTAGCGTGTCGAGAGACGGAATGCAATTTTGTTCAAAGCAACCCAACAATCACGGTGCCTTTGCGTGCAAAGTTTTACTGCTTCTTGCTCGAGGATGATGAATTCCACTCCACTGATTCGTCTGTGCTGAGTCCCGAGCCAAAACGCAGTGATTGCTAAAACGGTCGATCGACTGAGGTGCTCAGGTGGGTAAAGTTCGAGCCCTTCTCGGGCAAGAACAATGCCCTCCTGAAGGTCCGTTGTTTCTCTGAGTAGGTTGTACCAACACCGGAGGGGAAGTGGAAAGTCGGCCAAAGAGGCCGATCGACTATGGTGTAGACAAGGTGGTTCTGGTATTTGACGATCTATGATGATTGCCTCGTCGGTGTCACTTATCCCGCCTTCTCGCTCAAACATTGCAACAAGGGATTCTCCCAGTGAACGCAGCTGCTCAACTAGTAGAAACATTATTTCACTGCTCTGTACACGGACAGGATGAGACGGGTACCTTTTGAATGCCTGCAGGCTGCCGAAATCTGTTTAAACCTGGCGACGACAGGTTTTGCCCTTGAATGTACCCCGCAAACTTGAATATATATGATTATTTCACTACTGTTCACGCTGAAAGGGAAGACAAATATACCTTTGAGTTTCATCCTGGCTCGTAAAACTTGATTCGACGCTGTTTTTTGGGGAAAAGGCTGGGATGTCGGGCGCTTGATGCAATTGGGCAGTGTCTAGTCTGGTGACCAGCCCACATGATGAGGCTGGGCAGACCGTCGATAATTAAAGACGACGGTCCCTGGCCGCCGTTTAGGATGTTGCGCGACGTGTCTATTTATTTATGGTAGGCGCGCCCCCGGGATTACACTCACCCAGCGAGAAATCA
Source organism: Boletus reticuloceps (assembly GCA_018397855.1). Lineage (NCBI taxonomy): Eukaryota > Fungi > Basidiomycota > Agaricomycetes > Boletales > Boletaceae > Boletus > Boletus reticuloceps. The sequence goes on from JAGFBS010000046.1 coordinate 164,040, forward strand.
ACGTTATCAACGCTATCCATCGCCTGCCAGAGCAACAGCATCGCACCCGGTAACTTCAAGTAATTTGAAGGGTACCTCCGATATCATTCACACTTGGACTGCGTTCAGGACGCGTAGAAAACCTGTCGACTCTTTTTTTTTCGTTGGATTATACCAGTGTGAGTCTTTCCTTTCCCTCTTTGATCTTTGATATCGATATCATACTCGGAGAGCAGCTTCGGGGATGTTAACCATCGCGTGTGCAGAGGTCATATAACATCGGTCCTGTCACTACGTACATGATCTCATGTTTCAATACAACGTGCGGTCAGTACGACCAACCGATACCGGGTGGTTTCGAGATCAAGAGGACGGGTCGTGAACTGGGGGTAACACCTAGTAACAGCAAAACATCAGTACGTCTGTCTTATCCACTCGTACCGTTTTTATCGCACAGTACATTGTCATGTTCCGCGATCGGTGAACGGCGGTTCCCCAAACGACACCCTCCCCTCCATACTGAAAAACGAATACTATCTCAACCGCCACCGTTGGATCATTACACTTCTTCTCGCCACTGGCGCCGAGTTTCATTCGTCCGGTACCAATGCGCGCTTGCTCTCCCCTCCCTCAATTCAGCCCTCGTGTCTCTTATCATGTCTGTTTACGAAGGTCAACATCGGCGACGACCAATTCGGCATTACGTCCCCAGGAGGATACTCGGATTCCAACCCCTACAATTCCACTGTGTCTTGATTCAATATACCTTTCCTGAACCGTCCGCTGCGGCGGCGTCTCAGGGACGTCCACGTCCACATCCGACTCGGGCTCTAGGATTCTAGCTCGCGTGGCGGCAATGTGAGGGAACGGGATTATGGGCAGTTTGGTTTTCGATGTAAACCTGGATCAAAACATACTATGAGTGTGTTCGTTTTTTATTTCCGCCAGCAAGCATTTACACCACACGCTAACGACCCTAAGTATGGGTACGAGGATGTGGTGAGTCATGATTGAGTCACCAGGACACAACTTCCCATAGGTGATTCTCGTTTGTCCTGTCGACATCATCGTCCAAAAGCACCTCTTGATACGGCTATCGCTGCTTCTGTACAATTGGTTCCCATCATGCTATCGTATGATGATTTGCTTTTCCATCGAGCATACTGTATAGCTTATCTACGGCCACACAAAACGAATACGAGAAATACAAAGGGAGCAAAACGAACGAGAAGTGAGATTAAGAAAATCAAGTACCAAGATGGATGTATAGAATCCGCTGGTCAAGCGGTACATGCACAAATTTCGTTGTCTTGTTCAACGCAAACGCCGCCCGGGTATGATCTAGACGTCCAGACTCGTCCACCATGTGCTTGTAGAACGTCGACGTGATCTTGTTTGTCTCACCATCATCCACCGCCCACATTGTCCCAATCACAGACCGAAACCCAATGAACTGCATCGCCGAGGCGAGGTGGATCACCTCGTCCGGGCTTTCCTCGTCTCCGACAGTCGTATGATGCGCCGAGAGGTATGCAAATTTGGGATTCTTCAGATAGCACCCGATAATCTGTTGGATTGTAAAATGTCCGTCATGCGGAGCGAACGCCGACTCGAATGGCTGAGTCTGATTTGAGAGGCCATGACATGCGAAGTGGACCCATTCACTCTTGCCAAGCTCTTCCAAAACCCTGGATAAACAGGACTCCTCTCCGTCTATGCGCGTGAATGTAGCGACGTTGCCAACGAGCTGACCAATTATTTCCAGTTCCACTCCTACGGAAGGAGTTTAGTCTCGCCAGCAGCATTGGCTTGACCAACAGCGACAAAGCTTCTCTGTTCAAGGTATGCAATAGTTGATAGACCGCGGTGTCTAGCACGAGTGAGAGCGGCCAGGGTTGGGGTGTAGGACGAGATGTAGAGATCAGGGAGACTCTGTTGGCCCTTCCTGAAGGGACTAGCAGCGTGCAATGGCAACGCAGAGAACTCCCCATTGGGGCACCACCAGATGCGGGAGTGGGTTGTCTGAAGGAAATATCCCAGAGTTTCCGTTAGAACGCCACAAGCGGTCTTGTCATGTCGTACCTTGTTGCGCGCACAGTCAAGGTACAGGTAGCTTGCGAATATTGGTAATAACTCTCTGCATTTCATGATTGAGATGCCACAATTGTTCATGTTGATCTGAATCTGTACCAGTTGAATCGAGGACAGAACGAGAGAGCGAGGCCAGGCGCGTGAACTCATCCACCAACTCCTCCCCTTCCATGCCAGACGCAGTGACATCAACCAGAGGAGAACGGAGTTGAGCAAGTTGGCTCCGAAAGACACCCCTACCCTGTTCTAGAAGCTCGACTGCTTCGGCAGGGGAACCATTACGGAGACAAGCTGAGAACGCGTCCACAGGAAGCGACGATGACAGTTTCTTGAGGGTATCAAGATGTTGAGGCAATGATGGCAGAGTGGCCAGATGGTAAACAAGTAACCGAAGGGAGGTTTCGTATGCGGGAAGTACGGTGGGATGCTGGAGAACTTCTGCTACATAGATCCACTCCCTAGCTGCAAAAATGTCGTTTGAAGACACGTGGCGGCGAGTGGATGAGTTGGGCATGGGGACTGGGTAGCTCCTTATCCTTGCTGCATCAACCTCGTGAACCGAATACGAAGGCATCGGGTAAGGATGTCCAACAACATCGACCGCTCAGGGTGACATGGCGATCGAAGGTCAAAGGCCTCTCAGTTGAGGGTAATTGCGTTGTCGAGGTCCTCCACAAGCCCGAGATGCGTGTACCGAGCTCAACTCCAAGGCTATTCAACAACGCAGAGCGATCAAGGTGTCCTTTCGGGCGAAGGTCAAGGGCTTCTTGGTTGAGTGAAATGGTCACGTTGAGATCCCCCCATGATGATCCTGAGCTGCTTGAATCGGGTGGAGAGATGATGCGCAAGATTCTTCAAACACTTCGATCGAGGGGGACGTCCGTTCGGGAAAAGTTCAAGGGCTGGTCATACCGGGTTGCGTGACGAGGTGCAGGGTTGTTCAGCAGCATCGACCGATTGGGGTATCCTCTCGGGCAAAGGTTAAGCGCCTCTCGCCCGAAGACAATGGCCTCGTCAAGATCCTCCATGGCCCGAAGGTGCTTATACTGGGCAAAGCGACGAATTCCAAGGCTGTCCAAAGATGTTGATCGATCAGGGTGGTCTTTCGGCCGAAGGTCAAGGGCTTCTCGGATGAGGACAATGGCCCCACCGAGGTCCTCCATGACCCCGAGTTGCTTGTACTGGGTAGAGAGATAAATTGCAAGGTTGTTCAGTGATGTCGGCCGATGAGGGTGTCCCGGCGGGCGAAGGTCAAGGGCTTCTCGGCTGAGGATAATTGCCTCGTGGTCCTCCATGACCCCGAGCTTATCGTACCGGACAGAGAGACAAAGTGCAAGAGTGTTCAATGAGTTCGAGCGATCAGGGTGTCCTTTCTGGAAAAGGTCACGTGCTTCCTTGACGAGGACAGAGGTCCACCATGAGCCCGAGCCGATTGTACCGAGTAGAAAGACGAAATCTAACCAAGGTTGTTCAGTGAATTTGGTCAATGAGGGTGGCTTCTCAATCAAGGACAATGGCCTCATCGAGGTCCTCCTGGAGCCCAAGTTGGTCGTACCGGGTGGAGAGACAAAGGGCAAGGTTGTTTAATGAAATTGAGCGATCAGGGTGGCCTTGCGGGCAAAGGTCGAGATTGCAATTCTCGTTGCTCCCTCGAACATCAGCTGTCATACTAACCCCCATGTCACCACCGTGAGCGCACCGTGAGCGCACCCACACACCTATCGAGTACCTCTCAACGTTGAGATGCAACCGGCCTCGTGGTAAAGCGTGGGTGAGGAGCATTGGATGAGAGGCTGCTCTCCGGAAGATCCTGGTATGTGATGGAATGTTTTATCTTTCTACGAATCAGAAGGCTCTTCGACCCATTGGCTCAACTTCACAACTTGTGGCGAAGGATGGAAACGTTCGGAACGTGACCGGGATGACTTGAAACCCAAGGCGAGGATGGGCACAGGTATGGAGCAGGATGTGAGCGAACGATGGGAATGAGGGCCGGGAGAAAACCTTCGACCCAGTTGTTGCGAGGGGTAGCCTCGTCCATAATGACACGCGATGTCGTGCCGGGCACGATCTTGAAAGAAAGGAATCGGTCGACCAGTCAACGAGAAAAACCAGTGAGAACCTACTAGCGAAAGCGACGCTATAATGACGCCTCTCGGGGATTGTCGTTGGTGGACCTTTCAAGTTGTTTCCGGGCACACGTAGACAAAATGTAAGGGCGCTGGAGAAATTTGTCTAGTTCGTTCGTAATAAAATGCGATGACTCAAAGCGTACCAGGATGCCACCGTTCCTGTCCCTATCACCTCTCAGATCTCATTGCTGAACATTACTTAAACGCGGGGCGCAGGAATTGACGCTGATCATGAGCTACATGTTTGTGTCGGAACGTGGCACTTGTCAGTGCCTGTTCGAGGGTGTGTATCAGTACATATGCCCTAGTAACGGTCGACTGGCGATGGCACGTTACCAATACGCTTGGTCCCGGTGGAACACAGTGGCAAACAACAACCCGCTACCAGGTCCTGCCAGGAGCTGTAAACCGAGTGGAATGAATGCATGGACGTCGCTGGTAGATGCACTGGCAAACTACAGTTGTCGTTTGCTTTTACTTCTCACCCCACGCAACTTCATACCGTGGGATACCTGAGGCTGAAACACTCCTCCTGCCACGTGCTCACTAAATGCCACAGTCCAACACTCTCTGTCCAATGGACTATCAAAAACCTAGATTACCACTTGGATTTTGACCCTAGAGCATGTGGAATCATAAAGATAAGCACGTTCGGCATGTACGATCTATGGAAAACCACTTATCATGTCGGACAGCACCAGGCCGCCGGCCCATTTGCCGTGACTCACGCAACTATCCCAGACAAGCGAGAACATTTGTGAAAGCAGGTACTGTAAAGGCGCCTCTCAGGGGTTGTCATCGATGGACTGCTTTGAGTTGTTTTCCGACAGCAAGACTCGGACATATAGGGTAATGGCGGGAGATAGATGCGCGAGATGGAGACCTTAGGTCAGACGAGAAGAGCCCAAAGTTTGTGAGGGCACCGGACCGCTGTGCTGCCGGCTGAGCGGCCAAATTAGATAGTGGATTCATAGATAAGAGTTTTCTCGTCTGTTAGGTCAGAGTACAGGGCTCATAACCTAATGGACGAGAAAACTCTTATCTATGAATCCACTATCTAATTTGGCCGCTCAGCCGGCAGCACAGCCACAATTTAATTTTGGCACCATTCCCAACCGTATCACATTACCGCCCATCAGCTCTCTCACCCAGACGACATCAAACCTAGCGTAGGCCAAGTCCCTTAATGGCGGGAGATAAATGCGCGAGACGGAGACCTTAGGTCAGACGAGAAGAGCCCTTTGTGAGGGTGCAGGACCAAGGAATTATTATTTGTCCCTTACACCGGGTCGACTGTATATACCGTATCTATGATTGCCAATTGACTCAGATCGGCATCAGGCCGAGCTTGTGTTTGCTCGTATTGATACTAATGGTTGATGGACGTACTCCAACATAGGGAACTTGAAAACCGTTACGGAGACACTGAAGCTGAGAACGCATCCATTCAACCCTGTCTTGGATATCAAAGTCGTTCACCCTGTGGCCTGAACCGTGTATACGTTTGCTATACGTTGTGAATCGACATCTGGTAGAGCGAATGGCGCTGCCGCGTCTACAACATGGTCAGGCAGCCAGGCTAAAGATATAGTAAGCATTTCACAATTTAGAGCTGGACAACGCGTTCGACATCAATTACCGCCAACGAGGACAAGCAAAACAAAGTAAAGCAGAACAAGTTTAACAGCAAACGAGGACATAGAACTAGGCACCTAGATGTATATAAAGAATCCGTTGATCGAGTGGTACATTGACCGATCTCATCGTCTTGTGCAGTGCGAATGCTGCGCGGGTATAATCCAGACAACCAGACTCGTCCACCATATGTTTGTAAAACGTCGACGTGATCTTGTCTGTCTCTGCATCGTCTACCGCCCACATCGTGCCAATCACAGAACGGAACCCAGCGAACTGCATCGCCGACGCGAGATGAATCACCTCGTCAGGACTCTCCTCGTCTCCGACAGTCGTATGACATGCAGAGAGATACGCAAACTGGGGATTCTCTAGTTCACACCGCATGATCCGCTCGATCGTGAAATGACCGTCATGGAGAGCAAACGCAGATTCAAATGGTCGTGTTCGGTTGGGAAGGCCATGACATGCAAGGTGCACCCATTCGGTCTTGCAAAGCTCCTCGGCAACACGTGAAATGCAGGATTCGGGACCCTCGATTTGTTTGAAACTAGCAAGACCACTGATGCGCTGACCTACATTGGCCAATTCGGTGCCGACGGTGAGCAGTTCATTCTGGCCGATGGCATTCGCTTGACCAATGGCAACGAAGCGTTTCCCGCCACCAGAGGTATTCGATGGAGCGGGCCGTCTAGCATGAATGAGAGCGCTCAAGGTGGGGGTGTACGACGAGATATAGAGATCACCGAGGTTCCGTTCACCCTTCCTATACGGACCAGCGGCGTGCAAGGGTAGAGCAGAGAACTCAGCGGTCGGGCACCACCAGATACGGGATCGAAGTGGAAGTGTTGTTGTCAAGAGAAAATCCACGACGGGCGAAACAACCTGATCCCAGAGATTGCGCAAGAGGGACCCGAGCTCCCTTGACACGTCAACCTTCTTTGCACGCTCAGTCGAAGCATGGAGTTCCACTGAGAGGTCGCGAACACTCTCTTGTGTGATCTGCAATAGAATATGGACAGGATCTCGATCGAGTAAGACGACGAGTGCGTCACAGCCATACCGGCTCGCATTCACGATGATAACAGGTCCCCGACTGGCGGCGTGGCGAATATCTGAGAAGAGCGAAGGAAGAAGGAAACGGGAGAAGCCAGGTAGTTCGCGAATATTAATGATAGTCCTCTGCATCTCAAGGTTGAGATGACACAGCCGTCCATGCTGGTCTGCACCAGGTGCATTAAGGACAATGCGAATAAGCGAGGCCACATGGATGAACTCGTCTGCCAACAGCCTTCCTGCTGGACCAGATGCCATGACATCGTCAAGCGGGAAACGGAGGCGACTGAGTTGGCTCCAAAAGACGCTGCGGCCTTGTTCGAGAAGCTCAACAGCACGGACACGAGCACCTCTACGAAGACATGCTGAAAACGCGTCCACTGCGAGCAAAGCTGAACGCTCTTTGAGAATGATACGATGTTGGGGTAAGGGAGGCAGGGCAGCAAGATGATGAATGAGTAATTGCAGTGACGTTTCATATGCAAGGAGTGTCGAGGGGTGCTGGAACTCTTCGGCCACCCTGATCCATGCTCGAGCGGCAGACAGATCCGCTGAAGACACCAATTGAGGTGTATCAACCAATTGAGCATAGAGACTGAATAGGGATTTCTTATCATCTGCTTGTCTCAGCTGCATGAACCGAGTATAGAGCGCGCTTGCAAGGTGCTTCAATGAGCCGGACCGATCTATATGACCCGGAAGGCGAAGGTCGACTGCGTCTCGGCCGAGGACAATGGCCTCGTCAAGGTCCACCATCGCCCCAAGCTGGTCGTAGCGAGTCGAGAGATACACTCCAAGGTTGCTCAAAGACATGGAGCGATCAGGGTGTCCTTCCGGGCGAAGCTCGAGTGCTTCTCGGCCAAGGACAATGGCCTCATCAAAATCCACCATCGCCCCGAGCTGGTCATAGCGAGTCGAGAGATACACTCCAAGGTTGCTCAAAGACATGGAGCGATCAGGGTGTCCTTCCGGGCAAAGATCGAGTGCTTCTCGGCCAAGGACAATGGCCTCATTGAGGTCTGCCATTGCCCCGAGCTGGTTATAGCGAGTCGAGAGACGAGCTGCAAGGTTGTCCAAAGACATGGAGCGATCAGGGTGTTCTTGCAGGCGAAGCTCGAGTGCTTCTCGGCCAAGGACAATGGCCTCATTGAGGTCTGCCATTGCCCCGAGCTGGTCGTAGCGACTCGAGAGATACACTCCAAGGTTGTTCAAAGACATGGAGCGATCAGGGTGTCCTTGCGGACGAAGCTCGAGTGTTTCTCGGCCAAGGACAATGGCCTCATTGAGGTCGGCCATTGCCCCGAGCTGGTCATAGCGAGTCGAGAAATGAACTGCAAGGTTGTTCAAAGAGAAGGAGCGATCAGGGTGTCCTTGCGGGTGAAGTTCGAGTGTTTCTCGGCCAAGGACAATGGCCTCATTGAGGTCTGCCATTGCCCCGAGCTGGTCATAGCGAGTCGAGAAATGAACTGCAAGGTTGTTCAAAGAGAAGGAGCGATCAGGGTGTCCTTGCGGGTGAAGTTCGAGTGTTTCTCGGCCGAGGTCAATGGCCTGATTGAGGTCTGCCATTGCCCCGAGCTGGTCGTAGCGGGTCGAGAGACACGCTCCAAGGTTGTTGAACAACATGGAGCGATCAGGGTGTCCTTGCGGGCGAAGCTCGAGTGCTTCTCGACCGAGAAGAATAGCTTCATCAAGGTCCCCCGTTGCCCCGAGCTGGTTATAGCGAGTCGAGAGACGAACTGCAAGGTTGTCCAAAGAGATGGAGCGATCAGGGCGAAGCTCGAGTGTTTCTCGGCCGAGGACAATGGCCTCATCGAGGTCTGCCATTGCCCTGAGCTGGTCGTAGCGAGTCGAGAGATGAAGTGCAAGGTTGTCCAAAGAGAAAGAGCGATCAGGGTGTCCTTGCGGGTGAAGCTCGAGTGTTTCTCGGGCAAGGACAATGGCCTCATCGAGGTCTGCCATTGCCTCGAGCTGGTCGTAGCGAGTCGAGAGACACACTCCAAGGTTGTTCAACGACATGGAGCGATCAGGGTGTCCTTGCGGGCGAAGCTCGAGTGCTTCTCGACCGAGAAGAATAGCTTCATCAAGGTCCCCCATTGCCCCGAGCTGGTTATAGCGAGTCGAGAGACGAACTGCAAGGTTGTCCAAAGACATTGAGCGATCATGGTGTCCTTGCGGGCGAAGGTCGAGTGTTTCTCGGCCAATGACAATGGCCTCATCGAGGTCCGCCATTGCCCCGAGCTGGCCATAGCGAGTCGAGAGATACACTCCAAGGTTGCTCAAAGACATGGAGCGATCATGGTGTCCTTGCGGACGAAGCTCGAGTGATTCTCGGCCAAGGACAATGGCCTCATTGAGGTCTGCCATTGCCCCGAGCTGGTCGTAGCGACTCGAGAGACATGCTCCAAGGTTGTTCAACGACATGGAGCGATCAGGGTGTCCTTGCGGGCGAAGCTCGAGTGCTTCTCGACCGAGAAGAATAGCTTCACCAAGGTCCCCCAATGCCCCGAGCTGGTTATAGCGAGTCGAGAGACGAACTGCAAGGTTGTCCAAAGACATGGAGCGATCAGGGTGTCCTCGCAGGCGAAGTTCGAGTGTTTCTCGACTGAGGACAATGGCCTCATCGAGGTCTGCCATTGCCCCGAGCTGGTCGTGGCGAGTCGAGAGATACACTCCAAGGTTGTTCAACGACATGGAACGATCAGGGTGTCCTTCCGGGCGAAGATCGAGTGCTTCTCGGGCAAGGACAATGGCCTCATCAAGGTCCCCCATCGCCCCAAGCTGGTTATAGCGAGTTGAGAGACGAACTGCAAGGTTGTCCAAAGACATGGAGCGATCAGGGTGTCCTTGCGGGCGAAGGTCAAGTGTTTCTCGGCCAAGGACAATGGCCTCATCGAGGTCCGCCATTGCCCCGAGCTGGTCGTAGCGAGTCGAGATATACACTCCAAGGTTGCTCAAAGACACGGAGCGATCAGGGTGTCCTTGCGGGCGAAGTTCAAGTATTTCTCGACCGAGGACAATGGCCTCATTGAGGTCCGCCATTGCCCCGAGCTGGTCATAGCGAGTCGAGAGATACACTCCAAGGTTGTTCAAAGAGAAGGAGCGATCAGGGTGTCCTTGCGGGCGAAGCTCGAGTGCTTCTCGGCCAAGGACAATGACCTCATCAAGGTCCGCCATCACCCCGAGCTGGTTGTAGCGAGTCGAGAGACACGCTCCAAGGTTGTTCAAAGGCATGGAGCGATCAGGGTGTCCTTGCGGGCGAAGCTCGAGTGCTTTTCGGCCGAAGACAACAGCTGCATCAAGGTCTGTCGTCGCCCCGAGCTGGTTGAAGCGAGTCAACAAATAAACTGCAAGACAGTTCAAAGATGCAGAGCGATCAGGGTGTCCTTGCGGGCGAAGCTCGAGTCCTTCTCGACAGAGAGCAATGGCATCATCGAGGTCCACCACTCTCCCGAGCTGCTTGTAGCGTGTCGAGAGACGGAATGCAATTTTGTTCAAAGCAACCCAGCGATCACGGTGCCTTTGCGTGCAAAGTTTCACCGCTTCTTCCTCGAGGATGATGGATCCCACTCCACTGACTCCTCTGTGCTGAGTGCCGAGCCAAAGCGCAGTCATTGCTAAAACGATCCATCGACTGAGGTGCTCAGGCGGGTAAAGTTCGAGCCCTTCTCGGGCAAGAACAATGCCCTCCTGAAGGTCCGTTGTTTCTCTGAGTAGGTTGTACCAACACCGGAGAGGAAGTGGAAAGTTGGCCAAAGAGGCCGATCGATTAAGATCACCAGATAGACAAGGAGGTTCTGGTATTTGACGATCTATGATGGTTGCCTCCTTGGTGTCACTTGTCCCGCCTGCTCGCTCAAACCTTGCAACAAGGGATTCTACCAGTGAACGCAGCTGCTCAACTAGTAAACACATTATTTCACTACTCTGTACACGGACAGGATGAAATGGGTACATTTTGAACGTCTGCGGGCTGCCGAAATCTGTTTAAACCTGGCGACGACAGGTTTTGCCCTTGAATGTGCCCAGGAAACTTGAATATACATGATTATTTCACTACTGTTCACGCTGAAAGGGAAGATAAACATACCTTTTGATTTCATACTGGCTCGTAGAACTTGATTCGATGCTGTGGTTTGGGAAAAAGACTGGGGGTGTCGGGCGCCTTGAGGCAAGGCAGTGGTGAGTGGTGACCAGCCCACTACTATGAGGCTGTCGATAATAGGCACGTGAGCGATCTATAACCCCGTTGCGCCAGTTAACGGCGACGACCAATAACTTGTTGGCATTACGTCCGCGAGCGAAGAGGTAGGATACTCGCATTCCAACCCCATACAATCCGGGATCCCACAGTGTCTGCTACACTGATTCAATACACCTTTCCTGAACCATCCGCTGCGGCGTCCACGTCCACGTCCCACCTGGCCTTAGCTCCGAGTCGGGCTCTAGGATTCTAGCTCGCGTGGCGGCAATGTGAGGGCTTTGGAAGGAAGGGGATTGTAGGCAGTTGGTTTTCTAAACCTGGATCGAAATATAGAGTGTGTTCGTTTTTTATTTCCGCCAGCAACATATCTTGGGCATTTACACCACGCTAACGACCTTAAGTATGGTTATGAGGATGTGACGAGTCATGATGAGTCACCTGGACGATTCTCGTTTGTCCTGTCGACAAGGCTATCGCTGCTTCTGGTTCTCACCATGCTATGTCTACGGCCACACAAAACGAATACGAGAATACAAAAGGGAGCAAAACGAGCGAGAAGTGGCAATAAGCGGATTCTATACATCCATCTTGGTACTTGATTTTCTGGTCAAGTGGTACATGCACAGATTTCATTGTCTTGTTCAGCGCAAACGCCGCCCGGGTATGATCTAGACGACCAGACTCGTCCACCATGTGCTTGTAGAACGTCGACGTGATCTTGTTTGTCTCAACATCGTCCACCGCCCACATTGTCCCAATCACAGACCGAAACCCAATGAACTGCATCGCCGAGGCGAGGTGGATCACCTCGTCGGGGCTTTCCTCGTCTCCGACAGTCGTATGACATGCCGAGAGGTATACAAATTCTGGATTCTTCAGATCGCACCCGATGATCTGTTGGATTGTGAAGTGTCTGTCATGCAGAGCGAATGCCGATTCGAATGGCTGAGTCCGATTTGGGATGCCATGACATGCGAAGTGGACCCATTCACTCTTGCCAAGCTCTTCCAAAACCCTAGATAAACAGGACTCCTCTCCGTCTATGCGCGTGAATGCAGCGAGGTTGCTGACGAGCCGACCAATGATTTCCAGTTCCACTCCTACGGAAAGGAGTTTAGTCTCGCCAGCGGCATTGGCTTGACCAACAACGACAAAGCTTCTCTGTTGGTATGCGGTAGTTGATAGATCGCCGCGTCTAGCACGAATGAGAGCGGTCAGGGTTGGGGTGTAGGACGAGACGTAGAGATCAGGGAGACTCCGTTGGCCCTTCCTGAAGGGACTAGCAGCGTGCAATGGCAACGCAGAGAACTCGCCGGTGGGGCACCACCAGATGCGGGAGTGGGGTAAAACGGTTGTCTGAAGGAAATCGACGATGGAGGAGATGATCTGATCCCAGAGTTTCCGTAAGAACGCCGCAAGCGGTCTTGTCATGTCGGACCTTGTTGCGCGCACAGTCAAGGTACGAAGCTATGTAGACAGGTCACGAACATTCTCCTGTGTAATCTGCAATGGGATATGAACAGGATCGCCATCGGGTAGGATGACAAGCGCGTCGCAGCTGTACTTGCTCGCGTTGACGACGACGACGAGTCCTCCACTGGCGGCGCATTGAAGATCCGAGAATAGGGGGGAAAGAAGAAAACGCGAGAGCCCAGGTAGCTTGCGAATATTGGCTACGACTCTCTGCATTTCAAGATTAAGATGCGACAACTGTCCATGTTGATCTGTACCAGGTGAATCGAGGACAGAGCGAGAGAGCGAGGCCAGGCGTGTGAACTCATCTGCCAACTCCTTCCCTTCCATGCCAGACGCAATAACATCGTCTAGGGGAGAACGGAGGCGAATAAGTTGGCTCCAAAAGACACCCCGTCCTTGTTCCAGAAGTTCGACTGCCTTTGCAGGGGAACCGTTACGGAGACAAGCTGCTCGTACCGGGTGGAAAGGTGACTTGCAAGGTTGTTCACAGACTTCGATCGATGGGGATGCCCTTTCTGGAAAAGGTCAAGGGCTTCTCGGTCGAGGATAATGGCCTCGTCGAGGTCTCCCATGACCCCGAGCCGGTTGTACCGAGTGGAAAGACAAAGGGCAAGGTTGTCCAATGACATTGAGCGATCAGGGTGTCCTGTCGGGCAAAGGTCAAGGGCTTCTCGAGCGAGGGCAATGGCCTTGTCGAGGTCTTCCTTGACCCCGAACTGGTTGTACCGTCTGGAAAGACGGGTCACAAGGGTGTTCAATAACATTGAGCGAACAGGGTCTCCTTTTGGACAAAGGTCAAGGGCCTCTTTTGCGAGCTTCCATAGAACCAGGTAACCAAGAATGCCTCGTCGAGGTCCTCCATGGCCCCGGGTGGAGAGATGAGCTGCGAGGTTGTTCAACCACTTCGACCGATCTGGGTGTCCTCTCGGGAAAAGGTCAAGGACTTCTCGTCCAAGGATAATGGCCTCGTCGAGGTCCTCCATGACCCCAAGCTGCTGGTATCGGGTGGACAGATGGATTGCAAGGTTGTTCAACGACATCCACCGATCAGGATGTCCTTGCGGGCGAAGGTCACGGGCTTCCCGATCGAGGACGATGGCCTCCTCAAGGTCCCTCATACTTCCAAGCCCATTGCAGCGAATGTCGAGGTGAATCGCAAGCTGAGTTAAAGAGACAGATCGCTCGGAGTGGCCGGGTGGGCGGCGCTCCAGTGCTTCACGAGCAAGGAAGACCGCAATGATCGATGCAACTAGTTCCCGCTCCTTGCTGAAACTTGTTGGCGAGAGCAGCCGCCCATGAATGCAGCTGTTCAACTGCCAGGTACATCATTTCAGAGCTATTCCACGCAAGGAGAAAGAGGCACGCACCTGTTGGATCCATGCCTGCTCACTGTACTTGATACAACACGGTGGTTTGGCAAGAACACTGGCGACGTATGATGTGCGCCTGGGCGCCGTGCAGGGAAAAGGCAACCTGGATACCGACTGTTTCGAGTTGTTTTTGGGAACACGTGGACGAAATGCAAGGACGCTGAAGCAATCTGTCAGGTATGTGATAAAATGTGCGACGACTTAGAGCGTACCAGGATACCACCGTTCCTGTCGTCCGTCGCCTCTTATTGCTGAACGCCAAACGCGGAGCGCCAGAATTGATGCTGAGTTACATGGCATCGCACTTAAATTCAGATCCGTGTGTTAGAACAGAATTAGAGGAACGTACATTGTGTCTCGAAAACTTGAACAGTGAGGTAGCGTGGCCGGTGCTCGCACCATGGATCCCCTGGGGCACAGATGAACAGCGAGAATAAGTCTTTGCCGCCGACGTTGTTGCCAAGGAAGGGCGGCTTGAGAATGTCCAAGGAGACGCATATAGTGTCGTGGTCACAAGACTAGTACGTCGGACCCTGTACTATTGTCAGAACCCCATGTGGTTCAAATTTCAGTCGGAACGCACTTGCGCTTGGTTGAAAGAAAGTCGCTGGGTTGTGGTTGCCGTGGGCGAGGAGAGAAAAGTCTTGCATCGCCACAGAAATCGCAGGCTAATCGCAACTCTTTGGACATCGCTCTGTACGCGAGGCCGACGGGAGGAGGAAGGCCGAGAGGGAGTGGATGGACGAGAGAGATGGGCAAGAGCGCGGAGCGCTCTTCGGCCCGGGACGGGAGCCCGACTTGCTGGGTAGGCTCATGGCGTGAGCTGCGAGGGCGGGTGGGAACGCCTCGCAGGCGCATGTGGCTTCACTCGTGCCTCACCGCACCACAGTCCATCGCCCCGGACCAACTTACACCATGCCAGCGATACTTGCTGCGGGCAAGTTCCCTTCTTCGACAGGGATCGAAGAAAGAACACTTAGCACCCTCGTCCATTATATTTTGTTGTTGGTTCAATTTAAAAGCCAAGCACACATACAACGTTACTGTTAAAGCCATGCCAGTGGGTCGCATGCATGACGTATGAATTCCATCGAGGTAGCACGCCAGGATTCGGACGAGACGCGAGACGAGGTACGTCTACGGGCCAGTGGGTCTACCGTACATGCACAAATTCTCGAAGCGTGCAGGTATTCATGGCATGTGACTAACATCGTTTGAACCAGCGATACATGACGATCAGGGTAGGTAGGGACCGGTCGATTCGTCTCAGTAATGTTGCGATGACTAGAAACGCCTGCCCAGGAACTGGAAGCTCAGGTACTTCTTTTGAGCGCGAGCGAAAGTTCAACCTACTCAACGTTTCGCTTCCATTCTCCTGATAACGACGGAAGGGTGGTAAAAAACAAACTTGACAAGAGCGAGATTCGAACTCGCGCCCTTTCGGACTGGATAGGTAAGTTAACCTGATTCCAGCGCCTTAGACCGCTCGGCCATCTTGCCATCACATTCTGGCTGTCTCCAGGGACATACAACTTTGCTACACTGATGTTGGGCGCCGCAGCGCGGATCAAAATACCCACTTCTCGTCATCATTCGCCAAAGTCTTGACGCAATCATGCGATGATCGTGGCTCCATCATGTATCGTCGGTATCGACCTCTCCATCACCCGCTACAGCAAGATCGGGCCCATTGCATCGTTCTGGCACCCAAACAGATCCCATCAACCAGATTCATACCACGGTATCTCACCAGCGATTGCCCTGCATTCTTCTTGGCGAAACGGAACGACAAGGGACGAGGTGTCAAACTTCAACACCGACAGACGCGGCCAATCCGATATACCACGTCAGGGTCCCAATCCCGTCCGTGTTCATATAATAGGCGGATACGTTGAATGGAAGCAGACACAGGCCGATCTAGATCAACTTGAAATATTCTCCATTGTGAATCGTTTGACAGGACCCTCGGAATGCCTTATCAATGCATCGCGTGCACACCCCATCACCCGGTCTGGAACGTTCGAGGCGCTCTTGTGACTTGCATGGTATGGGGTTGCGAGGTGGGTTAAAAATGGGTTAGTAGCCGTACTGATAACCATTGATTCGTACTCGAGTGGGAAGTTCCGGAACAAAAACAGAGATCTGACGTCTAGATCTCACATCCCTATATGCACGTACGAACATGGATATCTGTCGACATCCGCAACTTCAAAATCAGAAACAATGCATCAGGATTCAGTCCTAGTAGCACTCGTTACATCCGGCAACGTCCCTCATCCTTTCGTAAAACCGCTTGACCCAACTGTACGACTTCAAATCCCCCACGTTCCTTTGCCACGACGAACCGTCCCATACCCTCGTCAAAGTCCACCTTGTCGCCGCACCCATGCCTTTCGTCCGCACCACCCTCCACGTTTGCGGTCCCGTTCAAATCCAACCAATTCAAATCCCGCTGCCGATGCTGATCCACGCGATATAAAGGTTTCCCCGTCTCAAACACCGGTCCAAACTGCATCTCGTACGGTGGTAAAATGTGTAACCCAGGACTCACGAGGCGAAGCTCCTGACCGACGACGAACACGCCACGTCCAGACCAGCCAAGACAGAGGGCCGTACACGCACTCGGCGCATAATCGTCTATACTTCCAATGCCTTCATCCTCCTCTCCTCCCTGGCTTGGGTATTGCCATGGCGGATTTGGCAAGTGTGGCTGCAGAAAGGCTAGGCGATACGGGAACGCGGTTGTATAGGCAGCCGCTGCTTTTTCGCAGTTCTCGGTATCCACAAGGGGAACCAACATTACCATAGACATGCTCTCTGACCGCGTTCTCGATCGCCCCGCAATCGTCAACGTAGGCGACATACCCATCGCAGACGACGAGCACTGTCCATCCAAATCCACGTCCCAATCCGCGTCCCGGCCGAGGTTCGCACTGGGATTCAGGCGCGGCGGCACGACGCGGCGCGCGATGCACGTCGTAAACCCAACCGGTCGAGTGATCGCTTCTTGGAACATGAACACCCGCTTGTGCTCTACGACCACCTGACCGTCCGCTGGAACATGAGGAACGGGGAAGACACTCACGCCGCACTCCCATACGACCAGGAGATGGCCAGCAAACGCCACAAAATCGAGAAAGCTGCCAAACTAGATGGGAATGTGCAAAAGAGCCGCGAACAGAACATTCAGCAGACAAAACGCGACGGTGGACAGAGGACGCTCACCAGATCGGGGGGACGTGGGATAAGCGCCGTGCCGGTCGTCTGTGCATGCCAATCAAGGAGCTCCAGACCACCTCCCCCAAGTTCCCTGGTTGTATCTAACAACAATAACCGTCCCCATACACCCACCACGATACCTGGCACACGTGCATAATCGCATAGCACCACGAATGGCGCCTTCAAACTGGTCGACAGAACCTTGGCGAACCGACGGGACCTGCGACGTAATGGTCAATTAGCCCCTTATCCACGAGAAAAAAATAATTACCCCAGCGGCTCTCTCGGCCCGACGGCAATCACACCAGGGGCCTCTCCATCCTTGACGATTCTACACGGGACCTCATCGAAGGGTGTCCACTCCCCGACGCGCTTCAATCCCTGAGCAATCCCTGGCCAACTGACGATGAGCCAATGCACCACCTTGTCGCCTTGCACGGTCAATAATTCTGTCCCGCCTGGAATGAACACTACTTGGTCTACGTGCGAATCACTGCCATGGTGTTCCGTGGAAACGAGCATGTTCGCAGACAATCGTGGCCACGCTTGCTCGAGATGGAGTGCTCGCAAAGTGCGTCGCTCGAGCTCCGTTGCGGAGAGCATGGAGAGGGGTAGGTGGGGACCCGGAGGAGGTAGATTATGCGCCAAGACTTCGGCACAAAACCGGGCATACCAGATGCAGCGGTGTTTACTAAGGAGATAATATCGTCGAGACGTCTCGTCTCCTTTTAGCTCGCTCGTTTCGTCTTTGACAAGGGCTGGGCTCACCTTGCGTAGAGAAAGCAAGGCATGCACAGACAATGTTTGGAGGATTTGGATCAGAATGTCGTCTACGAGCATGTCCATACTGCCGTTCTTGGTGGTTAGGGTGGTGGGTAAGGTGTGGGTAGTGTCTGAGAGCGCGAAGATAGTAGTGTGCTGTAACATCCGTGTCCACACCCACGGGGACGACAAGTTTCAAAGTATACACACGATTTGCCCGTTCGCACCAAATACGTATTTCGTACACGCACTGTCTCAATCAAGATGGGTGGCTGCCGGTGTGTATGCGAGTATGCGTGTGATAAGATGTGAGAGGCTAACGATGGTGGAGCAGGGGGTGGAGGACACGGAAACGGGTGACACGTACGTCGCAAACAGATAGACCCTTTGAATGTGACATCCTGAATCGGACTGAGTTGGTGCAATCCGGGGGGTGCGTAATGCACCCCCGCAAGACCTGGTCCATAACCACATCGGAAGTTGACACTTCCGAGGCCCGACCGATCAATCCATCTCTGGTCACGTGGTGTCTTTTGTAAGGAGTAAAACATCTGAAGTGACCGATTGGGGCGTTGGACAAGGTTGGAGTGTGAACGATGGAACCACTGGGGATAGGGAAACATCTGGCCAGAAGGGGAAGCAGCGTCCCGATCTCCGTGTACGTCGCTACCGAGTACTCCTTTCGGTGGAGATGGAAAATGATCCACCTACCCGACACCCAAGGCATCCATGCCCACCTGAGTCTCAGTTCGACGAATCTGATGCCCTGGGGGTTTTTAAAAAAAAAGCGTACAGCCCTTGTGAAATGGTGAAGACTGAACGCGTCGAGCGTCGCGTGTCACGTACCATAGTCCTTTTCCTTGCGGTCTCATCCAATGAAATGCGCGGGCACAGCGAGCTTCGCGCGTGCACGATCAAGTCCAGGCATCTAGCCTATGCACCGCGACCCAACAGTTACTTGCACATATCCCATGTTTCCGTACGTCATTGAAAAAGCGAAAGGTAAAACTGGACCTTGTACACCCGGAATATGTTGGGACCTGGCCCCAATGTGGTGTCTTGATCGGGTATCGTGTATAGCCCAGGCGAGGTCTGGAGTGGCTGTTGAGTTTCTTTTCAAGAAAAGCTTCGTTTTTCTGGGTGGGTAATGACTGGTTCCCCATCGCCGCGGGGTGGAGTATGCTCCATACAAATCATGATGACTTGCCGCTAACGCAGTGGATCGGGGGAGAATGACAGGATTCCTGCTCCCATTTCTAGGTCATGTGCAAGGCCAGCGCAGAGCACGAATGCACACAGATACCAGTAAGTAAGGAGTGGTGACTTCACGGGACCAGGACTGTGTCTTTGAACGTTGCAAGTCCGACGATCAATCGATGCCAGACTCCGCGACGCTTTCTAGTCATTCACTTCGTTGTCTCGTTATTCAGCCCGACAAAGGGTCCTAACTCCAGTAATGATTTACGGACAGTCTCGGGCAAGCCATCTAGCGTACTTTGACTCACCCTCACTGGTTTCGTGGTGCGACGGTCACTTGATCATGATCCCACTTGCTACCTACCTCCCTCACCCTCTCACGTGCTCCTTCGCTTTCCCTCGCCTTTGCCATAGCTTTCGCTAACACCCGGGCCTGCTCATAACTTATGCGACGAAGCAACCTGACGGATATGGATGTGCTCAAGCACACTGGCCTGCCGTGGGTTTAGTTCCTCTCATCGACAGAAACAAAGGAGGCTCCTTTGTTGCATAGAGCTTTGACATATATTCCGTTTCAACCATTGGCCGTGTGGGCTACAATGTAAACAGGGGCTTATGGCGATACGAGGTCTGTATAAGCTGAGATCCTGACTCGGAGCACAGACATATCTCCCGCTTTGTCCACTAGGCTATCTCGTGATGCGTCCACGATTACAATGGCATAGGCCACTATTTACCAGACTACCTGCTCACTGCGATCGTCGCTCTGTGCTTAGGAGTCAGGCTCAACAAAGAATGGGTAACTTGTTAACGTTTCCGGTCACCGAACAGGGTACAAAACGGTTTGAATTACAATAACCAACACAGATTCTCATCCACCACAGGAATCGACAGTCAATGTGATCGCCCCTTTGTACTCATAAACACCCTTTGCAACACCCAAGGAAAATAAAAAATAGAAAACCTCGTAGAAATGTACGTCATTTGAAAGAAGAGACACTAAAAATATAAAAATATGCCTTAACCAGGGACGAGATGGTTAGGAACAGAACTTACATTGACGATTAACATAACGTTTCGACTTCCACTCAGTCGCGCTTCCAGTCAGGACCACCCGGACCACCCCATCCTGTAGTACCTTCGTGCTAAAGGAAAGCATAACCAAGTTAATGGCGGGGGAGATGGTGTAAATTAGGGGCATACGTCGGGATACGCAAGAGGTTCTGGAGTGCGCTCGTTAAGCTCACCCAGAGGAGCCTAGTAAGAACCGATTCCGGATCAGTCCAGCCAAACATAATCACAGCACTTTAAAGCACCGAAAACGAAGACGCACTGGGGAAGCAATGACCGCAGCAGCGGCAGCAAGAACTAGAAGAACGGGAGAGAATTGCATGATTGGCTTTGAGAAGTATGTGCAATGGGTATGTCGCTGGAATCCCTGGCTGAGAGTGCCCCCTTTTATGCAGCCCGGGATCGCAAGGCACAGTCAAGTTTTCCCCTACGGTGCTACTAGTAGTCACGCTAGTACCTTGGAGACTGTCTGCAAACCGTTTTCAGGGACCCGGGGACCTCGGGCTCTATCTTTTGCATTTCAGATCACTGCGGCTTTTGCACTCTCCCCTCTCATCCAAGCCTCTAACGCGTAGTGTGCTTCATATGGTCATGCAATGACATCTGTCTTCTGACACGGCTGTCATGATAAACATTTCCTGGCATCGGGTAAATTAAAAACAAATCTGTAGGTTTAATGGCCAACCATTCGATTTGGGAATTTGGGACGCGCTCCTTCTTGAGTTGTCGGGGTTGATCATCGTGGAAAAGACGACGACCATGACGTTGTGCATCGTTGTTGAAGTGCTCCGTCATGTGATTCCAGCCATACTTAGCATCTGACGAACGAAATGTGTCCGCCACGCAGCATACCGGAGACATTCTTTGAGGCTTGGTAGGCTTCGAGATATGCAATCTCTGAGTCGTTCATCATAGTGCCAGGCTGCCCGAGAAAAGGCCTTATCACAAAACGCTTCTTACATGGTGATGTCATGAAGTCATAGCTTTGGGTCAACCGTATGGTATCTGGTGGCCGTAACGCATCAGGTCAATGTAGGCTGTAAGGCTGAGCATATGATGCGGCATAGGCTAGAGGTATCTCACTGCGCAAATAATGCTACGGGCCATCATCCATCCCGTACCATCCGGTGACAGTCGTGAGGAGACCATGGCTATCCAGTGAATTTGTCGTGGTGTTGCTGCTGATGATAGGTTTGTGCCTTGAGACTGGTCCTGAAGATAATGGAATGAAAGCTTAGACTGTCGCCCATTTCGGAGTTTGACAGTTCCGGGAACACCCTTGCATGTAGTATGCACTTTCTTTCTCGTCCGATGCAAGATCTGATCTTCCTTGAATCTTCTGCTTTGCTATATGTGTGCTACGAGGACTTGTCGGCATTATATCTAGCGACCACATGCCATCCTTGTTCTCAAGTCGTACGCTGGATGTGATCCTGACACGGGTTCATCGGAACTGTGCCTCTGCCAATCGACTGTCTGCAGGTACGATGCCTGAATGGTGCCTTGATCATGTCCTGAGCAAGTTCTACGAATAAACTGACCAGTTTCACTGCCTGAATTGCCCAATGACAATGCCACGTCGCTCGTGAAACGGACCGGGACCGTCGCGGGCGGCCAGTACAACACTTGGCCACACGATTGTCAGTCGTACTTTGTAAATCTTATTTTCGCCAGCACTTTCGTACTCTACTTCTGGTAACGTACCACCACTAAGGTCATCAGTGCGCCATCATGATAAGGGTGTCTTCCCGTTGCACAGGCATCCTCGATGATGTTCCGCAGGGCTTTCTGTGCCGAAGTCTGCGACACAAAAACAACGCTAAATAATAGCAAATCCGCCAAAAAAACACCTCATCAGTAGGGCCCAATGAATCTACTGTCAACAACCTTGGCTGACGGCGTCGCAGGGGTTGCAACCGGATCACCATGTGACAATATTGGTCTTACTCCGTATTGCACTCTCACTGCTTGACATGCGACGTTGCTCGTTGGATCGATGGGGCCCTGGGTGTAAATGGCTGTCAACTGGCGGCGGCACAGGAATCGCAACTATGTCAGCAGAGGACATTGGTCATGGCGCGTTACGGTTGTAAGAAATCTTGACAGAAAAGGACGTGGTGTGGAGGGCTGAAATCCAATGCGCTATTGCGTTACAACAGCCATGACCATCACTACAGCTGATCGCCGCTGACTACGGGAATGTCAATTACTCCTCGCAGGATATCCGTATGATAGTGGACAAAGTTTGGGGTTGCGATACCAGTTCACGACATTCGCCCATACAAGTCTACTCTCTCGCTGATGTGGCTTCATGCCGTTCTTTTGTGAACTGTCTTGTTCTCCTTCATTTTTCGTTATCGCTCACTCCCTTCTAGTCTTGCCCGGCACAGAGCAGCGCGCCATCAGCGCACGTTCTCTTCGACTGTCCGGCTTTTCCTACTGTTTGAGGCTGCTTTGGTAGTCGCATAATACACTCACGTCATTCCCTAACTCCCCCAGCCCATCCGTGTGCATCGAGGTAGCGATGTGGAAGTTTTGCTTCAACTTTGACGATGATTCAAGTTGACGGGCCTTGCCTTGCGAGGTATGACTGTGGAGCGTCAGTCCAATATCCATGGTCCATGGTGTCGATCCCCAATCAGATGACAGATGAATTCCTCCCAAGTGACCTGTGCGCGTGCGCTACCTTGTACATCATGACATGGCTGAAATATTGACATACCAGCCATTACCACTGTCTGCTTGACTGCTTGATACAAGACGACTGCATGAACGAGTATGAGTTCATCCACGGAAGTGACCGGGACTGAGCGCTGCTGCACGATATGATGGGGACTGCAGTCTGCACCGCTGATTGAGGCTTGTCAGACCGCCGGACATAAGACGACACCAAGAGTGAATGTGAGTTCAT
Source organism: Boletus reticuloceps (assembly GCA_018397855.1). Lineage (NCBI taxonomy): Eukaryota > Fungi > Basidiomycota > Agaricomycetes > Boletales > Boletaceae > Boletus > Boletus reticuloceps. Next base: position 187,140 of record JAGFBS010000046.1, read on the forward strand.
CATCGAGTGGCCATGTTTTCGTCTCTCATCGTCTCTCTTCTTACAGTTTTCTCCTTCCTCGTTGTGTGCCATGCAGTTCATCTAAACATAACATCAACCTCTGTTGAAGGAACCGAACCGTCTGACTGACAAGTCAGGCGGTTCCTTCCACGGTAGCTTGTATGGCCATCTCTCTAATCCTCGTTCTTCGTAGCGGGGCCTACTATTACCAGGGTGAAGCCGTCGGTGCTTGTGGTTCAGTACATTCGGACGATGTGATCGGTGCAATGGTCTGTCTTTTCACTCTCACTCTCACTTCCTCTCATCCTCACATCAGGGCTAACACCCTAGCACTACAACCACTTGTGAGGTGTGACAAATATGAACCGTGTGACAAAATATTGCAGACTTGGGCAAGGACCGGTAATACATTACGAGTCCTTGTCAATGTGATACCAAGTAATGACAGGGTAATTACTAGTGACCCTACCAATCCAACTTGTATGAGTTGCCCATAGCTTGTGATGGCCATGTCCACTTACGTCGTGCTGGTAGTTCTGGGAAGTCCCATGGATTCTACATCTGGATCATTGCAAGGTCACACATTACTATTAGTTTATCTCAACCCCTCATAAGACGTCAAGAGAATGTAGAAGGTGTATTGATCAGGCCAATATGGCAATATCACGACTGGGGCAAGCTGCCAACCGGTGCTCCAGATTGTGATCCAGATTGTGATAATACTACTAGAAACAAGCATAGTAGGTGTCATTATCGTCGAAAGTACTACCCTCACTCTCATCACTATCACCGTCGTTTTCAACGTCGTCCTCGTCCTCATCCTCTCCCTTATCTTCTCGAAACTCGGGTTCATCGCTTTCGTCGTCGCCCTCATCATTGACTACATGTACGTTGTCATGACCTAGCCCATGTAGATGCTGTTTCAAGAGCACAGCATCGTGGCCCGTGCCGATCCCCGCAAACCGCGCAAACATGTCTCGGTCTGCGAATCTGCAACCATTAATATACAAGTAAATACGATGGAAAAAAACTCACATATTCACATAATATCCTGTCCAATCATCAGTTTCGCCATCCAGTCTGGCTACCGACTGGCCACTTCGTAACAATTGGTTGGTGCGACCGTCAGCAAACGCAGGGATGAGATGACATCCACGGATCACCAACGAGGGATCCAAAAACCCGAAGGCGGGGCTATCCCCCTGTTTGGGCACGAAACCAACTTTTGGAAGCGAACACTGCCGGAAACCCCACTTATGGTCAGGATCAATCCCGAGCCAACGGACCCAAAGCACCTCTAACATCTCCTTCGAACGGCTGACGCCACCTGGACAGTAATGGACCTCAATGCTGAATGCCTTCAACAGTTGACAGTACCAGAAGGGGTGACAGTCAGGACCTTCTTCCCTCGACAATGTCATGAGGAAAGAACGTGCATCAGGTCGTAGACAGTCGTAGGCCCTGCGGATATCGTAGCTCGTGTAGTTAATCCGAAGAATTTTCGATTCTACCATACGGCCAAGGTTCAGAAGCCGCAATTCATTTCGCTGCTCCGGCGTGAACAATCGCTCATCGCCATCGAAGTCAAGGTTGTGCAGCCTCGACAGCATATGGTCCTTCAGATGCGTCATGAAATTGGGCTGGGAGTATGTAAGTAGACGTAAAAGGTACACAACAGACTCACTTCGATAGCAGGGTCATCGGTATGCTCGTATAGGAACAGCGGGAGGTTAAAAACATTGTCTTTTCGTGCCTGAGTTGCCATCGAATGATGCAACATAGGCGACGCATCAACTTCCTGCAGACCCGTATCCATCAACGTGTCTTGCAATCCTTGCCGTTTCAGGAGGGTGCGTCGACGCTCTTGCCTCGCAAATTGCTCCTCTACATTTTTCTTATTTGATAGAGCGTACATCCTCTTGATCATACGGTGGGCCAACTCACCCTGTCAAAGGGTTATTCACATTAGTTAGGGTGCTCGTAAGCGAAGAGAGTTTGGTAGTAATTGGCTCACAACTTGGGTAGAGTACGAGTCTGTTGTACCAAACATCTTTATCATGTTGACGTAGTCGCCCATGGCATGGAACTTGTAGATATTGAGGTTAAACGTCTTTGGGAGCGAGGTGGACCGTGGTTCTTTCTTTCGATGGCCTGCAGTGTGCTCAGCCAATTCCCTCCTCTGCCGTTGCGCTGCTTCCTTGGGTAATTCGTGGGTGCGAAATGCGCCGCATGTGTGTCGTCGGAAATGACGTAGCTGATCGCCAAGGCGCTGTAAAGATTGTTGAAGGAGCACAAGGGAATCATCTGTGTGGGTCCGAAGCTTAGCCAATGCGTGCCATTCGCAGAGTCGGAATAGAAGGGTTTGAATGCTTGAGTCGTGAGCGGGAGGGAAAAGACCTTCAAAGACAGGGATGGCACACTGGAACAAGTGTTAAGCACCACCAGCCGACCGCGGTAATCCAATTACTTACCTGAAGCACGTTCTCGAAGAACCATGCCGGTCGCTGGCTCGTGTCTGCAACATCCGGTGGAAAACGGCGGATGGCGCTCAGACTGAAGGGTGTGATTTGTGTGAACCTAAGAGAACAGGTATCAGAGACTACATTACGCAAGGGTCCTGAGCTCACCGTTCGTTGAGGATCTCGATCCTGCGAGGGTCAACAGCGTACACTATTCGGAGTAAGTGTTTCAGGACACTTTTCAGGACTCCAACTTCGAACTCGTGCAGTAGATCCACGACCAGGTGGGTGAATAAGTCGAAGCCCAAGGGTGATAATCGCTCGAAAAAAGAGTTCTGTGAGACATCGTAAGCACGTAATACCCATCAATGGAGTATTCATACCACAGTAGGAACCAGGGATTCAGTTTTGAGGATCGCCTCTACGGTAATACCCCTCAAAGGTCTACCGTGGACATAAATCGCACGTCGGGCGAGATTAACCTTCTCGAGGAGGTAGGTTCTCGCATGAGAATACCTGGCCGCAATGTCTCTGACGAATCCTGTGCAGTCGAACTTTGATTTCGGAACTAGGCAGCGAGGACATGGGCAGAGGCCATTATCCCGAATAGTGGCGAGGAGGACCCTGCCTACTGTTCAGCGTCGAGCACGCAAATAACGATGCGACCACTCACTTTTCCGGATAGTCGGTGGAGTAAGTAAATATTCTGGGGTATACCCTCCGGAGGATCCCATCAAAACATTTCACAACAATACCGTTCTTGTAAGCATCGACAAATTCATTATCGAGCAAAATTTTCCAGACTGCCTGGACAAGTTCCCGCTTGCAATGACACAGAAGGTCATGGTTGTCCTTCTTGTCAGACACCGAGGATAAAAATCTCTTAATGGACTCTGGCAGCTGATGGCTATAATGAGACCCTCCAAGCAGAACGAAACAATGCTTCAACGTACGGAAGGCATGAAGGCGATCGGGTGACAGCACCCTGACTGTGGATCAGCCCGCGCATACTTGGAAAGGTTGCCAAAGAAGAGATAAAGCGGCCATGCGGATGTATGACCGAACTGTGCGAGTCGTGTCGAATCGGACCAGAACATGAGACCTGCAATGACCCTTTCCAGCTTGCAGTCATCATCTCTTCTCTGTTTCATAATCTCGTCTTGGGCTTGGTTCCAAGTATCTGAGGTGTAGAGCTCATCATAAACGCGCTGCTCGTGACCGGTCACCGGTGACTTCCAGAACTTCTTGAACGGAGTGAAATGGAAGTTCTTCGAGGACGCCTCTGCAAATACCGCACGCACGACATCCAGGATTGGTCTGTAGCGAAACCCGTCCACAATAAATGTTCTTCCATTACCTTCCTTCTGCTTTTCCCTTGTAGGCACGGATATTTCTACGTTCGTGTGCTGCCACCCATCAATCCCGAAGGGGTCATCATGACTGATCTCCTTCTGGGCGGCGTCCAACCGACTAGTCTCCCTGGATGCGTCGAAATTCGTCAAGTCGTTAATGTCGAAGTCCGGGGCTTGGAGAACCTCGTGGACCAGTCGAGTAACTTCCGAATTGGACTTCTGCGCACTACTGCTCTCTTTCCACCTCATGAGTCGCCAAGTAGATATGTTGGACCAGGGCCATGGCGGGGAGTGGTCGAGATACTTTCCCTCTGCCAGGTTGGTGTGGACGCCCTCGTTGGTCCGTGACAACTCCTCGACGGAAAGAAACGACTCAGGGTCATGCGATGGGCGATGGCGATAAGCGCGTGCAATACCAAACTTGTTGAATTGTGTACGAAAGGAGTCGAATACGTGCAAAAACACGCGTGGCAAAATGGAGCTGGAAGAAGGAGGCTGAGGGTCGATTGCAGGCAACGGAGGGTCAGGCAACAAATCGCGAAACCTGGTAGGAAGTCGTCGATTGCGTGGTGGAAGGCGTTGCTCGGACCCGGAGTCGGTGGAACCATCAGACATGGATTGCATATGTGGCTCAGGCGGGGGAACGAGTATCGGATGTGAAGAACCCTGAGTGTTTTGACCGTTGACGTTCGAGTATTGAATTGTACCCTAGATGATGAGTAGTCTAAGCAATTTGTCTCAAGCGGTAATATTGTCAACAAGTACCTGTGAATCATCAGTGCCCTGTCGGACCCGCTTGCTTGGAGGCTCCTCTGTCAAGCGGAAGGTTGTGTTCGCCCGTGCAATCCGCTCCGCTTGCGCCGGTGCATAGATGCAGCATGTCGCTCGATGTTGCGTTAAACCCCTTCTGGATTGGAATGTGCGAGGGCAATCGGGATGGCACTTGAGGATAGTCGACATCAACAGTAAGAGGGACATACACACCACGGAGGTGCAATACATCAGGACATTCAGAAGGGAGTGACTTGGTAAGGCTTTGAAGCGACCGGGGGTTTAAAAGAGCTCCATCGCAGCCTGAAGCGAGTGACGTCAATTAACACGATGAGTTCGCATGGAATCACTAGTACTGACTGCACAGGCCGCTTGTAAGATCCGGCCCGCTTGACATCAGGGAAGCAGCGGCACACACGGTGAGAATATCGACGGAGTCTAATGACAGTGATATTCCGATGCAGTCCAGTTAGCGACAACCTAGGCGCAGGGGCGAGTGCGAACGAGATACTTACGGAGGCAAACGAATGGAAAACAATGAGCGCAGTGCAGGTGCACTCTGCATCACTAGCAGTGCCTGCAAAGCCATTCGCAAAATTAAAAGGGGACGGCGCACTCACACAATGAAGGATGGGTACCTTCGGTCACCGCAGCCCACCCTCGATTTGTATCGCAACGGAGTGACCGTGGAGAGATTGCATAGGGTAGGAACAAATAATAACAATCAAAAGTGCCAGAGATGAGTAATTACTTTGCGTGTCTTTTACGTGTACGAATAAACCAGATTGTCCTCCATCACTGATGGATAGTCTGGTACCAGACCATAGATTCACGCTGATCCAATAGGCCCTTTTTTTAACCCGCCGGATGGGCCATCATTGATGCTCATAACCTTCGGGTCAAGTCAGCACTTCGGAACTCAGAAACTCAGAAACTCCAATAGTTGTTTCTTCAACACTCACACTCACCTGTACATAGCCTTCAATATGGGATCCGACGCCCCTCAAGACCAACCCATTGCCATGCCCCAGCTTTCCCCTTCCCTCACATCTTCAGTAACATCCATGAACTCCTCTTCCCTGCACAGCCCTGCAGAAAGTGAGGCACCCGTCAGACTGGATCGTAAATTCCCACCAGACGACATCGACATTCCAAGGACACGTATGGTCCTCCCAGATCCTTACATCCGCCACAACACACCCTCAGGGGAGAACTCTCCCCCTCTCTTAGATATGTCCTATCAACAAAGAAGCAGCCCTGCATCAGCGTCTGCTAGGAACCACGTAGCCAGTCCATCGCAGAACAACCCTCGCTTCCATCCATATGCCTCGCCAAATAAAGCAACTCCTTTGGAACTACGCCTAGTGTCCCGCTCACTCGGACTGTCCTCTCCATCTGCCAGGACTCTAGAGGATACACAACGAGTACGTCTTTGTAACAATCCGTTGGGTGTCCTGACTGACTTATGCCCATTGAGGCTAAGGCATATTTTACTGGTGCTCTCAAACATATTCCTCGAGGTGTCGTACAGAACGCCTATATGTTCAAACTCGCAGATCGCGAGTGCATCGCCCACCGTGTCGCCCTGAGCATGGCAGAGCTCAGATCCGTTGAACAGCGCAAAAACCTGCTCATCAGCATCGGAGAGCATCGCAGGCGTGATCTCGCGGTGAATGAAGAAGAACTCCAGATTCTCATGACCCTACTGGACAGGAAGCGACTGACGGAGCCTGATGTGAAGGGAGATGAGATGTTGCAGCGGGACACCTGTAAGGAGGAGCTTGCGGAGCTCGCAGTAGCGGATCAGGAAGTAAGTCACATCCAAGAAGCTGTCAGGTCGCAAGAACGGCGTGGATGGCACGTTCCATTCACCTTCGATTCCAACCATAACGACACCGATCCTATTTATAGCGACGATAGCAGTGACGATAGTGGAGAGCACGGAGAGCCGGCGCGCATGGAACTCCACGGACTCCCCGGCCACGGTGTACCATTAATGGAATGCACGTAATTTGTAGTATCTGGTCGTTTTATGTAGTATCATTTCACTGGTATAACAAGACGTATGGGTCAAGTACCCGATTGGACTCGTACAACTTGAACATGCCCAGAACAAACCAAGTAGGTTGTCTCCAGTACAATGTAAGCATTGACTGACGATCTGTAGACGGATTGTAGACCAGTTCACGACGAACGGCACATAAACCTACACCGTGGCACACCTGGACCATACCGCCGCGATTTTGTTCCAGAAACACATCACTCACATGCTGCAGGCCCGTCGGTGGAGTACTCTGCGACGGGCCCATCTCTGCCCCAACCCCTACCTACCTATCCCGATAGCCAAATCGACCTCGGCCGCAGCGTTTTCGACCAACTTTGGTCCACCATAAGCAATACTACCGCGCGAACTACAGGTGTTCGGCCCACGCACCCAGCCATGCCAATGGATTACTTCGACAATCCTGATATCAGCGTCAACATGCCACTGGTGAGTATCCAGCATTCCCGATTAGAATCGTAACCGATACGCTATCTCAGCGAGAAGGTCACGCTCAACTTCCACCGCTGATCACCCAATATGATCACGTAGTGCAATCCGACTCACTCCCACCTTTCATACCCTACTTGACGACCACCGCTACCGCTCCAGTCCTTGCACTGCCTCAAACCCTCGATTCAGGTTCCGTACCCGTGCTGGGACCTGGTCCCATCCCGCCTTTCATACCCTACTTGACGACCGCTACCGCTCCAGTCTTTGCACCGCCTCAAACCCTTGATTCAGGTTTTGTACCCACGCAGGGACCTGGTCCCATCCCTCCTTTCGTACCCTACTCAACAATTGCCAATATCGCTCCAACACCTGCACTGCCTCAAGCGTCTGAGTTGGGCGTCGTCCGTGCGACTATGCCCGCTTTTTCTCCCGTGGCTCCTGCGCCTCGTTTCCCCATCGGCCATGCAAGCTTCACTCCCCAACTTGCAGTACAGCTTACCAGTGGACAAAAAAAGGACGTACTTAGCAATGCACGACGCGGAATCGTCATGTTGATGTTTACTCGGTCGGCCGTACAGGATCGAAGTGCATGCAAACACCTCATTGACGAGGCGTTGTCAATTGGACTCCGAGAAGTTGTCGGTGCTGCAATGGTGGAGATGCCGAAGGACGGTGAGCGCGAGATGAAACTGGAAATGGGAAACGTGCGTCATTATTTCAAGAAGTATTGCCTGTGTCACGTCCACAAGCAATTTGGGCTGCGCCTCCCTCCAGGGTGTAATGGCTCGGAAATCGAACACCGTGCCCACCGGGTACGAGAACTGCTCTCAGGATTCGAATTTCTTCGAGATCATCCAGATTCGTCGTATTTTTCCTCATCTTTCATTGAGCACTTCGTCCTTGACGCCCTCACACTTAGCCCTTTCAGTCTGTGTGAATTTGTCCGGGTCAACAGCATGGACAATTTGTTCTCGCTGGTTGGCGCTTCTATTATCGCTACACTGCATGACTTTTCTGGCGGGAAGTACGAGCCTCATAATGTTGACAATGCAACATGGTACGGATACTACCTAGAAGTCAAGCAGGTCATCATAGATATGCGACAGGCACAGACGTCGGACTGGTTGGACAGGCTGCAGACCAACCTCCTCGCCCGTGCCCAAGCTAGCCTACCATCCGCAACTGATTAGATACATTCACACGGAATTTATCTATGCGAGACATTTGGTCTACCGACTCAGCTCGCCGTCCTCAGTTCCGCTCACTCGCATTCCGCTCCCGGAATACGACTCTTCAACACCAACATGACATCAGGTTTGTCGGCGAGACGTGCCCCTGAAATCGGATCGTGTAACCGCTCACATTTGCGCTGTGTTGTTGGTGTAGATCAAACAGCCGTTTTTCTTGATTCCCATCACACGATTTTCTACCGGCCTCATGCCCTTCATCTTAGCAGGTATGCTCCATCATCGTTTCCACCCCGACTTGTAAACTGATCTGTTTGGTTTCAGAATCCTATCGCACCGGCAATCATCTACGAGGGGGGCTTCCGTGCATTGTCCTCTCAAGATGTATATCGTTACTCGCTTGAGCTTCAAGGACGATAATGAGCACTCGTATGTGAAGGGGATTGCCCAGCAATACTAGTAGATTCTATGTATAGGTATGAGTCATCTATTTTGTGCAGGTATCGTCATCAACACCATTGCACTCTCCCAGTGACAAGCCCTTCAGCCCTTCAATCATGGTCACGCTCCCAAGTGAATGTACTGTAGTCAATGTTAGGATATATGGCTATATCTTCGAGGGACGAATGGCGTTCCGCGATGCCGACTGCAGGGCAAGGTGAGCCGGATATGGACGCAAACACAAAAATACTGACTCTTGTTCTGTTTGCGCCATGCGATTATATGCGCTGCATGTAGCCAGAAGCCTCCATCCACCCGTAAAGACCATCGGCTTGCCCGACACAGAAGAACGGTGCATGAATCGTCAAGCCCGTATTTCCCTAGGTTTGAGACGACCACAGGGTGATATTCAAGCTCGTCTCTCCAGAGCACAATCATCTGGAAGTTAGGACGATGCAATAATGCTCGCAAAGAGCTCGCCGCATGGCGAGCTTGCTTCCAAGTGATCGAGAGATGGGTCAAGCAGACCAGATGCTGGAACCCACTGATAATCGCCTCCGAGGTCCAGTGGGCTGTCAAGTCTAGATGTGTGACACGGTGAAACACGGAGGCGTTTGGGAGATACACGAAGCGCATCTGGAACAGTGAGACAGGATCGACAGCGAGGAACTTCAGGTGAGCAAGATTGTTGATGGCGTAGAGAACCCTGCCGTATTTACTCAGACTGATGTCTCCATGTAGAACGAGGTTCACTAGCAGAGAACAGTGTCGAAGGAGCCTGGAAATGATGCCAGGACGGACGGACATGCTGATGAATAGGTAGAGGACTTTCTTGGGCTTGCGGGTAAGTGAGTATACAAGTCGTTCAGCATCGATGTCTGAATAGATACTGATTTTCCTGTATAGGATAGGCTGTATCCTTCGCATGGAGAAGTTCAGCACTAAGGAAGACCGTCGCTTGGCGCACACTCACCAGGTTTTCATGCGACGAGCCACGAGGATGTAGTTCGCCAATTCGCGCTGCTCTCTGCTGGCAAGCAAAAACACCATTCGCTCAAGCTCATCCGGCAACGCAGACCAACCAGGCTTGGATAGGACGGCCATGGACAGTGATAACTTGCTGAGTGGAGAAGTAGATGGTGAGTAGACCAGTGTCCTCGTCGTCGGGAGAGGGGATCCAGAAATTATATGCCTTACTGATTCTCCTTTCCGGGATTTCTGCTTCATCTGGTCTCATCACCCCTTCGCCAATCGACAGGTCAACAACCTGTGATAACCGAACACAAAACTTAGTCCTTTTGTTAGTATTCACGTCAGTGTCGTAAACGCCATCGGTTGAGGACTCTGCCATACACCATTCGACGGTTCTCATTGGACGACGGCTAGCAAAAGGGGAGGCCCTGGGTCATGCATCACTAAAATGGTCTTTGAACAGGTATTCTACTCCAGTAAACTACACCCGAGTGGTCGATGGGCCCTGTGGTCAAGATGGGACCCACCGCAGGATAAGGGTCGGAATTTTTGTCTAGCTGACTAACCATATAGGATCGTGCCTTTTAATTCGGTTGACCGCGTGCGCCCTTTTTGCCCGTCCTCACCCTTGATTCTACCTGATCGATGGCAGACTTGTCTACCGCAGCCGCCAACCCTCAGAATTCTGACCCCACTTTGGTGGTTATGCCACGACTCACCGCCTTGGAACACGATGTTCATGTCCTGCAGATGGGTGAGGGCAGCCGGCGTTCGAGAAAAACGCTGAGTATTCAACTTTTGTTTTAAGTTCCCGCTGTCTGACACTTTCCCCCGCAGTGAGTCTGAGTGTTTTCACTCCAAGGGTCGCCTCGTTAGACGCCTCGTGTCGCTCTACGATGCAGTCGACGACATGTTAGCAGAAGCAGACCGTCGAGCCCACGTTGCTAATACTGACATCGCTGTCAATCACACCAACGAGTACGTTGCATATCCAACTTCTCATCTGCATCCTTGACATCGCGCCCTAGAGAGAATCGTTTGTACAAGACATACAAGGAACTCCTACGATGGATTCCTTCTGTTCGAGATGTTCCTCACGAGCGTCTCAAGGATGTCCTCCAACAGGTGGGTAGACCTTTGATTTCACGTTGGTCTGGTTAAGCAAGTTTAGGTCGGAAAAGGAGCAGACTGCGCGCGCAACGAGGATACCCACAAGCTCAAAGGCTTAATCATTCATTGGCTCATGGAAGGAACCCCGAAGCCAGATCCTCCTCTCTCTATCGCTGACAAGAGCGGGAGGGGTTTTTACAATGATGCCACCGCCAAGCTTTTGTGTCCTGTCGACTACAACTGGAATGATCCCTCGTATGCACTCATGTCTCCCATATTTCCAGAATTGACTGTCTTCGTGATGTAGCCATCGGCAGAATGTTCGAGACTACCATCCAGACTTTCTTGTGACAGCGCATTCATGGCCGGCATTCTTATACCCCGATGGCAAGTTCGACCCAGAGGATCCATCCAAAGGTTTGTTTGAGGCCCCGATTTTGGTCAGGGTAGGTCCGGCATTCGATCGCGTGCAACAGTCGCTCACTTCACATCCCCAGGCCTTCAAAGCCATCTTCATATCCCCAACATCCACAGAAAACTTGGAGAATGAGCTCCAAGATTCAAGGCCCTCCAAGAAGCGTTCTCGTGGTGATAGACGGACGCGGTCTAATATTGCTAGTTTAATAGGTATGAAAACTGTTCAGCCCCGCGCCATAGCCTATGTGGCTTGCCAGGTACGTCACAGTATCATCCCGTTGTTCATTCTGACTCATTCGCTTAACCGGGATTCTAGCTTCGATTTGCCTTATCATCCTGTGGATCGTGGGCCCTTCTGGACAACGTGTTCGACTCCCCTGAATTCTATAACGTAATTGTGGAGTGGTTCGAGGAGATTCCCACTGAGCATGAGCGTAAGTTCGTTGGCAAACTTTTGCTGTGGTGGAACAGGTAAGTCCCAAGTCCAACTTGCGTTATAACTGATGCTCATTGGAGTTTCCAGAGCAGTATTCGGCCCCACCTTCGCCTTCGTGCTTGAGCCCGATCGCATAGCCAGCAAATCTGTTGCGAAGTCGATGAAGAGGCGCCGGGTCTCCACTGATGACCCGAGCGCAGATTAACTTTTCGAGAAATTTCTCCAGTACTAGTTGTCATCGTATACATGAATGACCATGAATTTATTCTATTCCAACTGACCCTGCCTGATTGACACCCGCTCTCGCAAACAATGCGATGTCCAACCCCTCACGCAAATTAGAAGCTTGCAAACTCTTGCTTCAAGTGCACGTCTGGTCCCTTTTCCCCATACGAGCGCTCATTCGACAAAGGTGTATACCATACCATAATGGCGATTGCAGGACTTAAGTGAACAGATTGTCCATAAAAGCATGCCCAACCGAGTTTGATGGCATCTGATACACTCATATTCACTGTGAGTGTGAGAAATTTAGACAGAGATTGATCTCCAGGACCGAGATGTTGCGCATCAACAGACTCTGTCGGAAGGATAGACCTTTACAACCAACGTCCTCCGGTTGCATATTTCCAGCATGTGTTGGTATTTCCACAATGTTTCATATGTACCAGCAATCCACCAATGGCCCTAAGTCATGGCCCTGGCACGCCTTGGCCAGCAAACCTACCGCTATAATCATTTTTGCAACTTACCATTTTGTGCCTAGTGGGCATGCCTTGGTCATGTTCCGCGGCGCGGTTTGATGTGTGACATTACTGACCTCCCGATACTGGTGGTCCGTCGGGCCTATCATGATAATCATTTTTGCAACTTGCTATCGTGGACCTGATGCGACACGCCTTGACCATGTCCAGCGTGCTGTGTGACATGTGACATCAACGGCGGCCTGATGCTGGTGGTCCGTCGGACCTACCACGATAACTGGTTATAAGCCCTTGACCAGATAGCCCGCCATTATTGGGAGTTTTCTAATTGCGCGAATTAGCAAGGCATTATAATTCCTTACCCGAAATCCTGGACTCCCCTGATGCACGGACAACTCAGGCTCGTTTTAGCAAATCCCTCTGTGGTCAGAAAGTGCAGATCGCGGACTCGAACATCACCAAGAATGAAAAATTGATTAACATCTCCTCCAGGACCCTGTTGGCCCGAGTGTCGACAAAATCCCCAGTCAGTCCCATGCGTTACCCCACTCCAATACCATGCTTTCTGACATCCTAAGACGTTTCTTGGAACTACTTATAAACCTTGTTTAAATCATCCCAAGGGTAGTTTTTGTTCGTCCTCGTCACGGCCCCTGCTCTCCTTCCTGGTGGTGACACCACACTAGAATAGGCTCCCCAACTGGCTTTTTAAAACATCGCCAAATGGTCAGATACCTTTTCTTCACACCTATTTATTTATTCTGCCTTATCATTATTTATTCATTCCCTTTAATCCTATTCATTCTTCTGTGTCTATTGATATACGCATATCCCTGGTGGCTTGCCACTGATTGCTATTACAATGACTAACTATTTCTGGTCAGATGCGGAATAACATTGCGATCGATCGATCGATACTTGTTTATGATCAAGTCATGTGCATTGTCGCGCACGCGATATCTGTTACTCTTTGAGTGCGCAGGGTCCCATAGAGTGACCACTGCTCACTCCCTGGTATCTGTATCCTGTCACCCCTGTGCTCCGCGCAGGCTTCGCAGGCGATCTCGGAAAGGGAATAAGCATAAGCTGTCCCTTTGTCGTCACTCTCCCCCGATCCACTGCGTTGGCATACAGTCATCGTGATTCGCACCCCATCACCTGCCGCCCGCAGTGACGGGGAAGCAATCGTTGTCCGCACAGAAAACTTGAGACCTTTTACTAGAAAGAAGCGGCACAACAGCCACCCCAGACCGAAACACCCGATCGAGACGCCGGCGCGTCGCATTGGGGGCTAGGTCGCAACACGTTTTCGGGGGAAAAGGTCTAGCTCAACCGTTCGCCAGCATTCTCTTCTTTCTTTTCGATGACGCACGTGGGCAGTGTCGAAGCACCCGTTAGATCATGCTGCGTAGGCTGGAAGCAGCCTAGACCAAGTCTAGACTCGGACTCGATCGTACACATGCCAAGCTCACCGTGCCCTCGCATTGCATTGGAAGAAATTTTCTAATAGTGGACGGTACCGTGGTACTATGGCGTGATACGCTGCTTAGACGCTCTGTTGCGCTGTGGCCCCAATTACACGCTAGATTGTGACTGCCACTGACTGGGTGTGTCGACAGGTTGAAGGTGGACTTGGGTCCGTACGGACAAGCCACTAGTGCTAATACTTATCCTTGCCCACCACTCACATGAATTGGTGAATCGGATGTTGCCACTGTCTATGGACGCCTTGCCTCATACCTGGACGGTCTGGCCTCTGGCCACCAGATTGCGTCGGTACGTGCGAGTCGCGTGTCACCGCTTGTCCAGGGCGTGGATTGCACGGACATCTATGATGTGCATGAGATGACAACAGCGATCAGTGGTTGGCCACCCAGGATGGGATATCTATGCCGCATAGCGGAACAAAAAAAAAGATAACAAAAAAAAGTATCCAACCTTTTGACATTGTACAAATTTCCTATTCCAAAAAAACAGTCGGGTCGGGAATCTATACGAAGAACCAATAAACTTTTTTTCAGTTTTAGGATGTCAGCACAAAGGTATCGAAAAGGAGGCAATGAATGGGGACTGACTGGGGATTGTGCCTTCGGAGAGGTTGGCAAGTTGCCGGAAAGCAGCAATGGAGAGGTCGATCGAGTTTTCGTTCTTGCAGGTGGGACACTCATCAGCGATCGTGACGGTGACCGAATTACCGTTGTTCGTGTTGGTGATTTGGACTTGGCGACCACAATGAGAGTCAGCATAACGACCCCAGTCTGTCCGAGAGGAGGGGATGAGAGGAAGCAATGGTGAGAGCGTGAAAAGAACATACCTATGGCACAAATCAGATCGTTGTCCGTGTGATACACACCACAGGCACCTATGACCCCATTCTGGTAATAGTAGGTCGCGCCACAGGGAATGAGAGTAGGGATGGGAATAGAGAGATGGGCTTACAAGCCACCGGTGTGAATGGCTACAGCCGAGTCAGAAGCTGAGTCCAAAGGGACTGCACGAGAAACCATAAAGAGAAATTTGCAGAAAGAACGACGATGAGAGACGAAAACATGGCGACTCGATGATGGACTCACAGCCGTCCTTGTCGTCTTTTATCCTGCAGCCTGACAGCCCTCATTTGCCACCGGGTGGTGCTGCTTCTGCCTGATATGCCCATCATGCCAATGTTGTACGACAGCACGTCCCGGTGATGTCGGCGATGAACTAATACTCGCCCTTGTCTTCCAGCGAGCAGTCGAGCAGGCAAGTGGCAAATACCAGCTGGCATGTCAGTACTTCAGTACTTTAGACATGTCAGGCTATATGGCAGGCACATAGAGGTCACTTGATCAATTGAGGTATCGTCGATGAATCTGATTGGCTAGCAAGTTCAAGGCAATTGGCTGCCAACATTGCATTGCACGCCATCCATCACAGTTCCACGCTTTCCTCGCGCTCGTGGAGAAAAGCAACGATTAGACACCCCAGCTGTGTTTTTAAAACAGGTTAGATACCTTTCCTTTGTTTTTGTCCGATCCTATTTATTTCATTCATTTCGCCCTATCTTTCATCCTTCTACTACTTAATCTCCTTTGTCTGTCAATATACTTCAAGTTGTGGCCAGGCACATCGACGCGGAATCAAACACATTGCCATCGATCGATCGTCGACTTACCCGCGTCACGATCGATGACCCCTTTTCAAAACTCGACATCAAGTTGCATATCGTAAACATGCGTGTGCACTTCCCGTCCAAGTCGACCGCTGCTCACTCTGGCATCCGTGTCCTATCCTCCGTGTGCTCCGCGCAGGCCTCGCATGCGATCTCGAAATGGGAATCAGATGTCCTTTTGTCATCGCTCTCCCCCGTTGGCACATAGTCATCGTGATTCACACCCCACCGCCTCTGAACACAAACCCCACCACCGCGGCGATGGGGAAGCAAGACGATTTCGAGAGCGTTCTAGGAAGAAGCGCAACAGCCACTACAGACCGCACCGAACTGGAGACAACAACCGATCGAGACGCCGCGTTGGGGCAAGGTCCTAACACGTTTTCGGGGCAGAAGGTCCAGCTTAACCTTTCGCCAGCGTTCTCTTCTTGTACTTTTTTCTTCTCGATGAGGAACGGGAACCTGGGCTGTGTGTTACAGTTCATGCTGCATAGACTGGAAGCAGCCTAGACTCAATCGTATACATGCCAAGCTGGCCGCGCCCTCGCATTGCATTTGGACGAGATGCCGAAGAAAATTTCTGATTGATAGTGGGCCGTGATACGCGACGCTCGGCGCTGGAGTGTGACTGGGTGTGTCGACAGATTGAAGGCAGGCCTGGATCCGTAGACGAGTGAGTGCCAACATTTATCCTCGCCCATCGCTCACATGACTTGGTGAATCGGATCTTCCCGCTGTTTATGGGCCCCTCATACCTGTGGTCACCAGACCGCCGTCGGCGTCTGCGAGTCGCGTATCACCGCGTGGCGTCGTTCCCCCCAAACATTGATCTCGGCTCCCCCACGCTCCATGTATGTAACAGCACTGGTAGGGGCCCACGTGCAACTCAAAGTCCCGCTTCGACAATCTTGTCAAGCGTACGCTTTGGGACACGATCACTGTATGTGAACGCGGCCAAAAAGAAAAGAAAAGGGTTAGGGTTAGGGCACAATAAAACGTTCAGGTTCTAGACTCGTTTGACGTGACTTGCCTCCGCCGCCGGGCCGGGTCGACTAGCTAGCAGTCACTGGGCCTGCTCAGGGACAGTCGTACGCGTGCCACTACGAGGCATTTATGACTTGGTGATTGCTCTGGGGGTTCAATTCCACCAGATACGGTGACCATCCGTCATATATTCCAAGTATCCTCGGATACAGGTGCGCTCGACACAACTGGCCACCGACAAGAACAAGAATTGAATCCAAACGATAAAGCCTGAGAGTAACTCCTGTGGCGATCGCAAGCACCGTGGTGTCCAGGGTGAGCGCACTGGCAAACCTAAGCAAGTCGCCGTCCATCCATAATTGACCCGATAACGCCCAACTTGAACCTCACCTCACGGCCCGCCAAGAGTCGTCAAGCGATCACGTTGACACTGCCATGCACACTGTCCTCTTGCCGCTAAGCTTTGCGGCCTCCTCTTATCATATTGACCCGTGAGTCCTTGATCCCAAAAATATATATAAGCGACGCCAGACGGAACCTCTCCTTCAATTACAGCACGACTTACAGAAGCAGTACACCTCTTTTCTTGGATGCGAGCAGTGACAGATTGCCTGACGATTGCCTGACGCGGCAGCCATGCTAAAACAGGTTAGACGCGGGGATGCGGCCTCGCGCCGCGGGCCCGTTCGTTCTCGTCAGTGCATCCTAATAGCGGTGCAACCCACGCGCGCGTCTCGTGGTCCCTGTCGGACAATCCCTGGGCCACCACTTGGTCTTGGGAGGCTTCAAAGTCAAGCTCGATTCGAGGTCTAACGTGGACATACCAGTGGGAGGACATAATCCATCAAGCTATTGATAGAATGACTTGGGCTTCCACGCGCGGCGTTTATACGTCAGACAAGCGATGTCGGACGCCGTGCGGGGCCGAACGTTGTCCAGGAATGAACGATTCCACTAGCAAGTATGTACCCTACAACGACGAGCCCTTCCAGGGAAATGATCGAGAAGGAGACGCGAGGCCAAGCGAAAGGTCGCCGCATCCGGTCCGGTAATCTGTCGGTCTTTTCCGTTTCGTGGTCGGTATATAGACAAATTCTATCTAGTACAGGCCAAGGCTGTACAGCGGATGGCACGGACATCCTTGGTATATGAGATGGCAACAGTAATCGGTGGTTGGCCAGGATGGGTTTTGTATGCCGCATAGCAGAACAGATAAAGAAAAAAGGTATCTAACCTTTTTGCATCGTACAAATTCCCGTCCCAAAAAAAAACAGTCGGGTGCGGGTATGCCACTTTAACAGGAATCTATCACCAGGAAAGAGAGCCAAAGTAGTGAGAGAGCCGCGATCAAGACGAACTAGGGCCAGCCTTCAGATGATGTAAAGACAGTCTTTTTTAAGATATGTAGACCCAAGAAACTTTTTTTCCCAGTATTAGGATGTCAGCAAAGAGCGGTATCGGAAGGAAACAAGGAATGGGAACTGACTGGGGAGTACGCCGGTTTCGAGGTCACTGTCAAGTTGCTTGAAAGCAGCAATAGAGAGGTCGATCGAGTTTTCGTTCTCGCAGGTGGGACACTCATCAGCGATCGTGACGGTGACCGATTGATTATTGCTCGTGTTGGTGATTTGGACTCGGCGGCCACAGAGAGAGTCAGTATAACGACCCGAGTCTGTCCGACAGGAGGGGATGAGAGGGAGCAATGGTAAACGTGCGAAAGAACATACCCATGGCACAAATCATATCGTTGTCCGTGTGATACGCACCACAGGCACTCGGGTTGTTATCCTGGGTATACCAGGTCGCGCTGAGGGGAATGAGAGTAGGGATGGGAATAGAGAGGTGGGCTTACATGCCACTGGTAAAGGGACCGTTTGAACCGCCAGCAACCGAGTCAACAGTTGCGTCTAAAGGGACTGCACGGGAAACGACAAAGAAGGAGAGAATTGCAGAAAGAACGACGATGAGAGACGAAAACATGGCGACTCGATGATGGACCTACAGTCGTCCTTGTCGATTTTTATCCTGCAGTCTGACAGCCCTCATTTGCCACCAGGTGCTTGACATGTCTGTCATGTCAGTGTTGTACGACAGCACGTCCCGGTGAGGTCGGCGATGAACTGATACTCGCCCTCGTTGTCGTCTTCTCGAGTAGTCAAGCAAGTGGCAAGGCATGTCAGTACCATTAGAGGACGTACGATTGGCTGTCGACGTGACCGTGGGAATTGGATGGCGGACCCATGCTCATTGATCAATCGATCACAACTCATGGGTCGCGCTCACGATCAAAGGAAAGAAGGATACCAGGGCAACGTGCGGGGTGGGAACTTTAGACCCATCGGAGATGACGCCACCAGTGCACAGTGGGAGAGGACCGAGAGACCATCACGATCATATCACTCATCACGATTCCACGCTTTTGCTTGCGCTCATGGAACGGGAACGGGGACCAAACTGCGCAGCGATCCGGATAGGAGTGACCCCGTGCGAACTCGGACCTGCCATGAACTGAAAGTGGGACCCATATGGACCAACAACGTATCGCACAAATCACTTCAGACATGCGCCACTGTCTAGTGTTGGATCCTTCCCGAGCGCTTTTTCCAACAAGACCCCATGGGCGTCCATCCAATTGGTGCAAGTTCCGTATGTACCACAACTGTCAACCTGCCACCTTTCCCCGCCACCGAAACGCTTGAATAAATGCTCCCGGATCCAAGTTGCCCCTGGCAGGACTCTCTAGCAGACTTACGGTACGCCCTCCCTCTTTTTTTAGAGGAAAAAAATATTTTCCACCCTCCAGGGACGCGCGCCGACACGCCGACACCCCGCTTTCAAGTCGCGTAACCACGAGCCCTACACACACAATCCTTATCTCTAAACCTCCGTCAACGTTAGCACCAGCACGGTGCAAACTGCACCCTGAACCCCAACGCCACGTCGCAAACGATCCAGTCAGACACAGTGGCACACGCAAAGCCAAGCAACACTCCGAAACAGTTGATCACGGGACGAGCCGACGCCGCGGCGAAACTTGAAAGCTTGACTCGACGACGATCCACGTCACGACGGGCCAGACTCAATGGCCAACTATTAGGTTTGAATCTCTTTGCCTCGTCGCCTACTACCGAAACGCGTGCCACATATTATAATACGTCGACACGCGGCCAGAATTTCAAATCTTGACACTGTGGCGGCTGTGTGTGCATATGAGACTGGCACATTGACTGAAGTGCGATGAAATACTTGGTCAACGACCTACCCGTGAAACGCGGACGAGTGGCGGGTCGTGATGGTGTCTTCAAACGCTCGTTACTGGTGATAACTTGTATTCGTCGACGCCACACACTGCCGCAGCTGGGTGTCACCACTAGGATTGCTCTGGTAGGTGCGACCGTGCAACCATACTCAGCATCATTACCTCCAGTAGCGATATGCATTATGAGAGACAAATTTGTCCAAGTTGCATTTCCATTCCATTCTATTGCTCTCCATATCAACGCAACTATTAATTGTATAGCCATAATGTATCTATCCTACCTAGTCCATATTGTTCCACTCGCCGATCATCGATCATCTACCATGTCTACATCGCCGCCGCATAATATACCCTTTTTTCATATCATATCGACCTCTCTCGATCGATGCATTGATGACTGATGGGCCATCTGCTGATCCGCCTGTCACTTGCCCCACTTGGCACCGGCCTGGACCATAGTCAAGAAACAATAACAAAGGTGACACAAATACACCAGGTCAAAGCCACATCATTGCGCAATGCGCAATGCGCAGCGACGATATGACTTTCGATCAGTGGCATCACTTGGACCTGAAATTTGAAAATGATACCGCTACTTTGTGCACCCGCATCGAC
The DNA here is from genome assembly GCA_018397855.1 of Boletus reticuloceps. Taxonomy (NCBI): domain Eukaryota; kingdom Fungi; phylum Basidiomycota; class Agaricomycetes; order Boletales; family Boletaceae; genus Boletus; species Boletus reticuloceps. The sequence continues at coordinate 207,492 of JAGFBS010000046.1, forward strand.
AGTGTGTCCGAATCTGCGTTTTGCCCTGTCCCCAAGCGTGTGCCCTGTTCCATCGATGCCGAGACCCTGACTTCATTGAAACGCCAAACGCATGCCACCGGACTGCCAACCTTGTGGCCACTCCAACGTTCAACGTTCCACTGGCAGCGCGACGGACGCGACCCTTTGCAGGTTCGCCACCGCCCTCTGAATCGGTTCGTCTGCGTCTGTAACCCTCCAACCATGTACTGTATGTACATGGCAGTGGTGGTGACTACTGGCACTGGAAGTCCAAGGCTCGCCATGGCATTTGCCCATCCCTTCCGTGTCATCGTGATCATCATACCATCCGAGTCAACCAGCCTTGTCAACATATCCATATTCAATACCGGAAACCGTGTTCGAGGCCGTTCGGGATCAATCCATGATAATCCCAAACCACCTTGAACACGCTTTCCAGCAACACATTGCACATTGCAACCATCCGGCAACCCACACAGTATGTATCGCTCCGCACTACGAGCAGCCTGAAACAACCCGAGCAACCCCGCGACATGAGTGGAACCCTATCACCCACTCGGGCTAGGCTTCATACATAGATGAAACGGCGATGATACATTGTAGGATGACTCACCCGTCATCAAGCGCCCTTTGTACAGCCTGGGGGGGACTTGCTATTACAGGACGGGTGGGCTAAAGTGACCCGAAGGCACCGGTGATTTGGTGGACCCACAGTGTTGATTGGGCGTGGCAACTTATGGACGGACCCAATTACGTGTGCGCATGGCACGGGTTCCTGAGGTTTTTTTTTAGTAACACGTACGCGTTCCCCCGCCAAAGACCAATGTCGGCATGGTCTGCCATATGGACGAATGGACGAGTGGCAAGGAAGCACCTTTTATTAGGGCCTATACTCGTGTGTGTGTTGACTAGATACAAAACCAAAAATGACAGATTGGACACAACTAGCGACTGCGTTCCGAGCACTCAGCATCGGACGACCCAAATACGCGAGAGGAGAGAGAGATGGACGGATATAAAGACAAAGAAGAAGAAAAAAGGGAAATAGAGAGAGATGCCATGGTATGAATATAGCTAGGTATGCAGTGTGTCTATATGATGCAATGCTAGAAAATGCGCGGTGTGGAGAGAGTGTGTTGTGAAAGGGGAAATGCAAAGAGGAGGCGGAAAGAGGGGTGCCACGGGCAATACTAGGTCTACAGTAATTCCAACCTAGCACGGAGGTGGAGATGGAGCGAGATGATCAGGAACGCGCGGTCTATGCCTGAAATTTTGGTTTTTGCTACAAGGCAGCGTTGAGTGCGCGGTGCGGAAAAGACGACACGGCGAACGTACCGATTTACGCATCATCAGTGGTGGTGAAGAGTTGGGTGAATCAGCGTGGGATGACTAGAAGTGGGGTCAGGCACGCGTACGTGTGGGGTTGGACGGACAGAGACGTACAGAGTGCATGTAGGGACGTAGTGGTGCGGCGCTGTGAGGCGTCGATGCGGTCTTGGACAAGACTTTTCTGAGCTGAGGGGGGTGAGATGGGGTGCAGGATAGACAAGGTGGGATGTACCTTGGCTTCGCTCTCGGCGGCATGTTGGGCGTACATGGACGGATGCAGGGATACACAGTCGAGGCTGGTTGCCTGTGGGAGGGAAGAGAGTGCGCAGGAGAGACTCGGCAGAGCGACGAGCTTGTCGTGACGGACGGTAGCCATTAATATTGGTGGAGTGTATTGGACGCTGAGTGGATGAGAGCAGGCCTGGGGTTGTACTTATACTTTAGCGCAGGGCCGTTCCCGTGCAGCTGTGCTGGGTCCAGTTTCTCATAACGATGCGCGGCGAGATCTGAGATTGCTTTTTATTTTATAATTTTTTTTTTCGGGTGCAAATGGTTCGCCTAAATTTTGAGGGTTCCCAACGACTTCTTTCCCACGCGCGGTCTCCTAGGAAATGCGAGAGCCAATCTGTGCAATGTGTTGCTTCGACCGCTCGTATCTCGTCCAATCGGAGCCGATGTGCACGACTCACCTCGGATTTGCCTTGTCTCGACGCGGCCTCGTGTACTTGTGTATCGCATGACCAAATGCTATCTATCGCGCGTTCCCTCCGTCCGCTGCTTCTCTACTACAGGGTCGTTGCGGGATGTGCATTCGTGCCCGCGTCCCATAACGACACTTGAGCCTCGTGCCCGACGAGACGCACTCTGCAGATTGCATCGTGCGTCGTGTCTGTGTCCACCCTGAGTGTAGGAAGAAAGCTTGCGTTCTCATGCGTTCCACATGCTCTCGTGTCACCCTAGAAAGCGTCTCTCAGAGGCCCGATGCGGCCGCACCAATGGGTCGTTGCCGACAGAGATGCAGACCCGATACGAGCGTGCATGTGCGATCCGCCCTGATCTCACACCAGCAATGCATCTATTATCGCGTCTACGATCCCATGTGTATCTATCCGCTATCGATACGTACTAGTCCTTCTCCTCGGACCAAAGTCTAAATTTTCTGCATCGCATCAGTCGACGGCTTGCACGCCATCGTACACGAGCAAGCGTTGGCGGGCCGTCGACCAATCGAGGGTGCCCTGTACGAGATCCGTCACGACCGCAATGACATCGTCGATGGGACCGATCAATTGTTCGGTCGTGTCACGTTCCCTGTCGGCATGCGTTAGCGTCGTTTACGTCGCTGCACACGGCACACGTACCGGAGCGTCATCGTCCTGTTCTGTACCGCTGTGCAAGAAGGCATCAGTCGCGGACCGAGTTGGACGTGAGAGACATACACGCAAAATCGATGGTGATGCCAAAGGGCGTGCCCAGCTCGTCGTTGCGGGCATAGCGTTTTCCGATGGACGTGTTTGAGTCATCTACTCTGGAAAAGACGCCGGCTTTGCGCAGTTGCGTGGCTGTCGCGCGTGAGGACACGACAGGGAGAGAACACAAGAGACGCACAAACTTGGCGCACGAGGGGATCGAATTCCTCCTTGGCACTGAGGGGGACGATGAGTACTTTGGTGGGTGCGACGACGGGGGGGAGGGAGAGTACGCCGCGTTCAATGTCTTGTTCGCGGGACCAAAACGAGTGTTCTAGCAAAGTGTAGAGGATGCGACCAAATCCAAAAGAGGGTTCGATCACATTTGGGGTAAATTCGCGAACTACGTCATAGGTGAGTGCGGATCCTCCAGGGAAGACGGACAAAAACGGACTGGATTGCTTGAACGTCTTGCGTTGTATGGTCACGAGATCGGGTGTCAACGTGATCTCTCTCCCATCGGCCGATATGGTAGCAGACCTGCCCGAGTCAGCGCCATCTCCGCGGACAATGAGCCGCGTCCGCTCACCCGTGTGCGAGCAGCGCGTCCTTGACCCGCTCCAGTCCGCGCTGGTCCATCTCCCCGACGATCTTCTGCACAACGCCCCCGTCCCGCCCCAGTTTCTGTCCGAGCGCCTTCTTGTTGAACTCGGCCACTTCCCGCTCCGAAACAACCGGCTCCTTCAACGCCTCACGCACAACCAGCGCATGCCCCGTCCTCGCCGCATGCACACTCAGGTCATACGCCGCCCGATCCGCGCACCCCACACACTCCGTCCAACCCGTCGCATTCTCAATCTCCGCGTCCCAGCAGTCCGTCGCATAGTGCGCCATCTCGTTCCCCATGTGTTGGCGGAACCGTAGCCGCTTGGGATCGATCCCAATGTGCACCAGGAACAGCTGGATCCGCCCTAAAAAGTAGCCCAGCGTCTCGTTGGCAACGATACCCTTGTCCACCGCCTCGCCGATAGTCATCGGTGTCACCGTCGAGAGCCCCTGCAATTGGACGTTCCGATCGAGCATCGAGAGCACCACGTGCCGGTATTCCGAGAACCGCGGATGTCGTTTGTCGTTTGGGTCTACAAAGTGCTCGATCTCGCCCATCGTGAATTCGCGCACACGTAACAACCCCGCACGGGGTGAGATTTCGTTCCGGAACGATCGCCCGATCTGCGCGGAGGCAAACGGTACACGTCCGTTGTTGAACTCGAGCAATCGCGAAAAATTCAAAAAGTGTCCCTGTGCTGTCTCTGGCCGCAGGTATCTATCACAGATCGCGTGAGCAGATTAGCGCAAGAGTCATGAGGATGGCGTACCCCGGGTGTTGTCCCGTAGGACCGATGCTACTCGCAAACATGAGATTGAACTGCTGCGGTTCCCCCACCTCGTTGTCCGTGTCTGGGTTCCGGATGCCATGCTCTCGGCAGAGTTCCCCGAGCTCTGGACCCGAGAAATTATCCATCTGAGTCTGTCTGAGCACGACACACACACACACACAACCACCACGACGCACCTGTGCAAGAGTACGTTCGTATTCCTTGACCTTGTCGTCATCCAACCGCACCGGGGTATTTTTTACGTTTTTCTTCTTCTTCTTCTTGTCGTTCTCATTAGCCGGGTGTTCCGCATTGCCGCGCGCCTCGCGATCGCTCGCGAGTCGTGCCTCGAGGACGTTCCTGACGAGATGATCCGCACGGAGCACGTCCCCCGTCTGGGTATCCTTGACCATCCAATCAGCAAACCGTGCGACGTGACCAGACGTCTCAAACACGGTTGCGGGGGTCATGATCGTCGTATCAAGCTCGAGCATGTGATCGTGAATGATAAAGTGACGACGCCATTCAGCGATGATGTTGGCTTGAAGAGATGACCCTGGTGGACCATAGTCGTACAGCCCTGCGACGCCTGAGTGGGAGGAACACACAAGTCAGTGCAAGCGACAGCGGAAGAGATCGACCGACCTCCGTAAATCTCAAACGCAGGCGCGTAGAAGAAGCGACGGTTGAGGAGGGCTTCGAGACGGGCCTTGTCGAATGTATGGACGGTCTTGTTGACGGGTTGAGTGGCCATGTCGGTGTGTTTGAACCGAGCGATGAGAGGCTTGCGGATGTTGAATAAGATCTGTCCTAATCGGCGCATCACATCGAGTCAGAGTCACTTGATTAGCTCGAGTGTAGCAAAAATTTTCAACACTAGGTTATGTAATGAATTTTTTTAGGGTCCCGTGCTAGAGGCCAACGAGCGATCAAGTTGACAACTGACACGTTTGCAGTTCTGCCACGTTCATTTATTTTTACGATCGCAGGCACCGAGATCGTTTCTCCCTCGCTCCCTCGCGTCCGACGAATCCGAGTATTGACAGTCGCTGGGAACGTGGGCTCAATCCATGATTATGTATTCCCTGGATGCGTCATGCCATCTGATAGCGCAGTCGTGGCGCGCTACGTCCCACACAACTTTATTGACTTGCGTCTCGAGTGTTTTTTTCTCTCGACCTCGGGCCGCAGTGCGAGGCTTGCAAAGCGAGGACACGACGGATTGGCTACTTGGAAGGCACGTTCGTCTCGTCCCACGTTCTGACGTCCCTTTTTCTCGTCAAGCTCATGCACGCAGCGCACGCATGCACCAACGACCCGTCCGAGATCGTTTTGGCTGTGTCGTTTTCTGAATCTAATCTTGCGACTGGTTGCGATTCTTTCGGTTGACGTGGCTCGAGGCTGTTCGTGAGTCGTTACGTGTATGGGTGTGTGTGTGTCCTTTTTCTTTTCTGTTTCTTCGTGGGTATGACACTCGACAGTGGGTCACCCGGCTACTTCCATTCAACATTGACGTTCACCATTCAAATCTAGGGTCCGATCGAGGGTGGTGCTCACGTTTTGCTTTTGCAGTGCAGGTGCAGTGCATGTACGGCTCACATACGTATACGCCATGGGATGTACTCGCCACTATGTGTGACACGGTCGTTCGTCCCGTGAACGTGGCTTATCAAGGTATCAAGGTTTATCCACTTATCGGGCTTCGACACGTGGGACATTGTATCCCTAGCAAGTTTATCTTTCAGACTTGCGTCACTCGCCTCGCCTCCCATTCTATTTCATCCTGTTCTGTTCTGTTCGCGTTCGTCATAGGTTCAGATGGGAGGAACACCCTCGATCTACCCAGACAAACAGTTTCGAATCGCAAAAGACCGAGGACACGCCGAAACGCGCGGTCCATTCACGTACGAAAGCCCTACCGGATGACCGCGGCGTAGATCTTTGGGGGCTATCCATATTCAATGGCCATTCAGATTTTCCAAGCGTCCATTCAATTGCAACAACAACGCACGCACGCACGTCGGACGGTGGTGCTCAGGGAAGCAGCTGATCCCCGATGCGTCGTCTTGTTTGGTTACCGGAGCATGTCTCAGCACGTCGACGACGAATATTGGACGTCGAACAAGTCATCACCTCGCGGAGCGGACGCGAATGTCACCTTGGCAAACTTAATGTGGAAGGGGGGGGGATGCGGCGCGGACGGGGGCGAGGATCGGAAATCCTTTCTGGGACCGAGTCTGGTCGCCGGCGGGTAGAGTTTGGCGTGATGCCATGATGCATGATGCATTGTGTATGGGCGCATCTTGGAGACGTGATGGGCGCATCGCAACGGCTAGGAGTGCCCTCCGACGGGTTTACCCGTGCGTTCACGTTTGCGTCCCTAGCCCTTGTCCGAGGAGAACGGGTCCTGGGCATGGGGTGCTCGAGCGGGTGTATGGAGGACAACTGGGTCCCGGGCGCAGCGGCTCTAGCTGCGTGGCACCTATGTATGGATACCTCTCGTCAGCGAGGTCGGTATCCCGTTGTGGTTCATATCAGTATCAGATGCTTGCCACGACTACCGTGGTGCCCATCATGATGCACGATACGCTCCCCATCATCCACCTATCGAGCATCACCACATCACCCTATCACGATCACGATCATAGTATCTTTCTTATCAGTCGCGCTTTGCATGTGCTGCTCCACCTCGACCCACCGGGGATCCCCGAATCAATCAATGGATATGGATTTCATCATTGAATCAACGGGGTCCGGGGTTCGGCCACGTGTTGTTTTCATATACTGCATGAAAGAAGAACCGAGGAAGGACGCATTGTCGTCCCTGGTGTGGTACTGCGGTGGCACGGAGACGTCCGACGCGGGGTCGTCGGGTGCCGTTGTTGGCGTTGGCGTTGGCGATCAGTGTTGGTTTTTCCGGCCGATCCACAGAGATATGACACAGGACGTGCTGTCTATTTCTTGCCGAAGGCGCCTACGCAATTAAAAACCGTCCGACGTTGGGGTGCGAGGATCGGGTTTGGGTCTCCTGTTGTGTTCTCCGGACGTGCTGTTCATCTCTCGCCGAAGGAGGCCTACGCGATTAAATTCAGATCGTCCAACGTTGGGGATTGGGGGGGGATGCGAGGATCGGGTTTTGGGTCCCTTGCTGTGTTCGCCTGTGGGGTTCACGTACGGGCGGCATCTTTAAGGTTCAGGTGCTACGGACAAGGATGGCCATTTTGTATGGCTGCGATCGGCTGCTGGGTGTTTTTTCCGAGGAGAAGCGGAAGGGATTCATTTACGGAAGACGGTGGGTCATAGGATGTGCGTGCACTGGAGATGCCCGTCCATAAACTCGTCTCCCCAGATAGGGTTCGTGTCGTGTTCTCTCTCTCTCAGCTCAACATGCCACTATGTGGATGTCTGCCACAGTGTCTATGGTGAGTACTGGTGACCGCCTCAAACGTTCATCTATCGTGCATTGATACAGATCATTCCATCACATATGCTCCAACGCTCGTATATCTCTCTCTGTTGATCATCTTTGCGGACACGCCTGTCGTACAAGCCGATCATGCGCAGTCTTCCTCTCTACCACCGACGTCTAACCGGGGTAATCATGTCGAAAGGGCAAGATCGAGAAGAGAACCACGTTGTCACCTGGATGGCGATACCGATACCATCATTGTCCGTGTCCGTGACCGCACATATGCTCCAACGCTTGTATATCTGTTGATCATCTTCGCGTCAGGGACACGCCTGTCGTACAAGCCGATCATGCGCAGTCTTCCTCTCTACCACCCATGTCTAACCGGGGTAATCACGTCGAAAGGGCAAGATCGAGAAGAGAACCACGTTGTCACCTGGAGGGCGATACAGATACCATGAGAACGAAACGGAACGTGTCGTTGACCGTGACCGTGACCGGCGTGTCCATGTCCGTGTGCGATATGACGAGCGGCGTATGAGTGTCAAGTGGATCTGCCAACGTGCTCATTTCTGCGCGGCGATGACGTTGGCGAGGGCGTATCGTACGTATCGTATCGTATCGTATCTCGGACGCCAACATGAAGAAGACGTTCGCCCACCAAATTTCACATCGCTGAACACTAGAACTAGTGGATGAGGGGCTGGGCTCACGTACGGGCGTTACGATTGACAGTTGCGGTGTCATGGATGCATGCAAGGGGCCAAGGAATGGCGTTCATGTCCGTGTACTTATCTTGATTCAATGAGCGTCCTCAAGACAGGCACGATCATGTATGTCGTTCCTCTCTTTACTGCCGACATTCACTAGTATTCGGTGGCTAACCAGGGCAATGATGACCGTGACCAAAGCCATGGCGAATGGGCAATGGCGAGAAGAGAAGCAAGTTTTTGGGAGCCATTGCCACCCCTTGGGTGATACCGCGGAAGCGAAATGAAGCAGGTCATTCCTAGACCGTGTCCGATACGACGACGGGCCGTTATGTGGGTTCTGCCAATGTGTCGATCCCCGAGCAATGGTGAGGATGTGCAGACGTGTACGTATCGTATCGCTGACGCCTACATGAAGAAGGCACGACCAACCGATTTTCACATCATTGAACGCTCGTATGAGTGAATGGGGGTTGAGCTCACGAACTCGGAGTGCCTGACGTTCTCGGGGTGTCATCATGATGGACGAAAGATGCAAGGGGAAAGGAACGGCGTTCCGTCTCGCTGCGCTCAGCGGTCTCTGTTCCTGGTGTTCTCCGAGGAGAAGCACACGTGGGGACGTGAGCCCCAAGTAGGATGTCACTGCCAGTGGCCACCGGAGACGCCATCTTTATTCCGGGGGGATTGAGGGTCAGTGTCACGCTTTGACTTGGAATGTGCACCGAGTGACGCTTGCCACAGGCAGTGCGATGGCCGGCTGATTGGTGGTGACTCCGGGGCCCACTCGAAACGTCCTATCAAGCGTACCCCCCTATCGAGCATCAACACATCAATGCATCGATCATCCGTCAGGTTGCTTGCATGCTTATCTATCTGGATGGGATGGTGCTCGTCTTGTAACCGGGCCGGTTTCTATTCACAAGACCTTCGGAGGAAAGACGCTTCGTGGACTCGGACCCCAAGATACCAGTGCGGCAATATCCGATACGATGATGCTTGCTCCACGCGCGCGCGTCGATCCCTTCATACCTGACCGAGATCGTGCACGTGTAGTACGCGTACGTCTGTTCCAAGACGTGTCCTTGGGTTTGAATCGAAAGTAGGTGTCATGTTTTGCTGACTCGCAGTCTACACCGAATAAATGATTGACATGCTATGCCAGTACCAATTTGAAAGCATCCTATGATTCCTAACCGGTGACAAGCGCACCCCGTTCATCGAGCATCACCACATGTCGGTCCACATCACCACATCATCACCGGCATCGCGTTTGCTTGCGTCACCGCGTGTCTATGTTTATCTACTTTGATGGCCACCGGAGGTCCGGGATACCGATGTATGTGACTTTTCTTCTGATGACTGAGATCTACTGATTTCAATCTAACCGGGGTAACGACGATTTCAAATTTGCAATATCTCGAGAAATGACGTGGCTAGTTATGAAGACGACCGGTGCGACGAACTAACGATACAATGAAACGTCCTAGTGTTTCTCCAAGGACGTCAATATCTGCAGCCCAGATGAACAGAATTCTCCAAGCTGATTCCGCCGATTGTCAACCAAATTTCGGACGGTCAAACGTTGGGAGATATCTAGATATGAGGTCACAGGGTCAGAGTCGATGTTACGGCTGTAGTGTCTCGATTCGTCCGCCTTGGACTTGGAGGGGCGTACGGCGCAAACGTGGATCACGGTGCCCTCTCTCGGGTGTACGTCGGACAAGGCAATTTCCGTGATTCTGTGCCAGACCCCATGGTGACGGCCTGGTGTTCTTCTCCGAGGAAGAAGCCGCAGTCATTGGCAGGTGATTCGCCGCGCATAGGGATCACTGGAGACACCGTTTATGAGCGCGTCCCACCCATTGGCGAGCCGATCACGGTCCGGCACAAGGGTGGGTTGGGGGTTTGCTCCCAACATCAAGGTGATACTTGGACCTACGCGCGGCACAGTGCCAGAGCGTCACGATCGTTCTGATCGATGGTCCTATCAAACGCACTTGTCATCGTCATTTGTTGAGCACCGACTCGGAAACTCATCACTCATCACGTTGTCTGAATGCTTATCTCACCGTCGATGGTTGTCTGTCTTGTACTACCGCCGAGATCTACTTGTTTATACTAATGGACGTGTGACGCCAAGGAAAGAAGCACACACAGATCAGGAATCAGGATGGCACGGCGATACCCGATACGATGGTGCGTCCTGCTTTCTTTTACAAACGTACAGTACATGCCGAATCGCTAGAGATGTGACACAGGATGTGTACTTATGTATCAGCCCTGTCCAGAATGCGCTGCTGGCTTGGGTCGAGGGTTCATGCACACGTTGTCACAAGCGGCAGCATTCACCAAGGGACGCTTGCCACATTGCGAGCGTACTATCCAAAAGACCATCCATATGTTTGTCTCATGCTTGTCTTTGTCTCTGCGTGTTCAACTCATTCGCGCTCGAGTCGGAGGAATCCATGTTGCAAGCGCAAATCGCGTGCGTGATACATTGGCCTCTATCTGATAGCCACGTTTCTGAATCTACAACAGATCGGGGACAGAAGCACATTAATAGTAATAGTAATAGAGCGTACACCCCGGGATGGCATGGCAGTGCCAGACACGACGGCGCGTGTGATGTACACACTAGCGTCATATGGAGCACATATTAGAAGCCCAGATGAACAGGAAGAATGTGAACCCGCTCGTTACCTGAATTTCACGTCGTCGGACGTTAGCATCATACGTACATTGACAACAGCATGTGGCAAACGTAAAGTTATGTTAACTTTGTCTGCCTGACTCGACGACGGGTTGAGTTCACGTACATAGATGTCGGAAGCGCTTCGTGGTCGGAGTGGTTGCGAGGCGGTAAGGAGCGCCGTTACATCTGGGTGTGATACATACCTTGTCTTCTTCCGAAGAAGATTCAGAAACAGTAATGAGGTGTTTCGTGCTGTAGGGAGATCGACTCGGATGAGTCCTAGGATGAACGGATCGCGTGCTGGTTCACCGGAAACGCCATTCATGGACGCGTTTCGTTCGAGGGGTGCATTTTGTTTGGCTTGGATCCAGGGTTCGTCTCCGGTTCGCTCTCTATGTGGCGCAGCTAGTGTTTGCCACAGCACCACGTATGCACACGATATCAAATGCACCCACTCGTCAACACTTCACCCATCACGTTGTTCGAATGCGTAACGCTCTGATTTCGTACTTGCTGGGGCAAACCAGTGTCGCAAAGGTAGATGATGCGCACTTTCACCACTACGGTCTAACCGGGGCAACGATGCTGGATTTAGCAAGGTCGTTTATGAACACCACTTACCCAACATGGGCGCGACGAAGTACGACACAACGAGACGTCCTCGAGTTTCCCCCAAAACATATCTCCGACCACGATGAACACGAAGGAGCTGGCCAACTGAATTTCACATCGCTGAACTGTAGGATATGAGATGGATGCGGGAATCGGGATGGGCGTCCTGGTTCGGTAGCTGTGGGTTAGGTCACGTATGCGCGCGTCTTCGTGGTTTCTAGGGTTTGCAACAGGGAATGACGTTTCCATACAGTTGCGACAGGCTTCTCCGAGGAAGTGAGGTGGTTGGCGAGCGTAGTGAGTCCTAAATTGGATGGATTTGCTACCAGAGACGTCACATCTATGAACACGTCTTCTCCAGCGGTAATATCGGCTTGGACCAAGGACTCGTGTCACCATCACTCCCAGGATACGCTCAAGTGGTGTCGACCAGTGCTACTGTAATTTGGCCGTCAACACTTCCATTTGATGTAATACTTACTCTGGCGTTCTCCTTCCGGAAAGACGTATCCCTGGAGCACATTGTGCTCATCTCTGGCACCGAGATCTAATCAGGCGCAACGTTTCTCAAGTAAGCAAGATCGAGAAAGAAGGCTGTTTATGAAAGTCATAAGCGCGACGAGATACGACGCAACGATGGGTGTTGGTATTTCTCCGCGAATGCAGTGCGCTGATCATTAAATGCGGGTGTATGGCGAATGGGTACACGTATTAACGCATGCGTGCATCGAGCTGCGATATCGTTCTCCGAGGAGAAGCGATTTCTGCTTGGACAAGGTTAGCGTTGGGCTGGCCATAGCTCCACTATCTGTTCGCGCGTCACAATGTCCTATCTGGGATAACCCACTTGACGAGCATCAATAGACTACTCACCAAATTGGTTGAATCCTTGACCTCTGTTGATCGTACGTTCCTCGGAGAAATTCGGGTCGCAAGAGTAGATCGTGTGTTCATCTGTGACCGCGATACCCAATTCGCGCAACGATTGTAAATCTACGAAAGCTCGGGTATGAAAGACGATGGGAGATACGCGTTGGGTTTCGAACGCTATATTATGGGTAAAGCAAAACTGCGGCATCGTATGTGAAGTGTCAACCTGGATCGGGGTCGGCCTCGAGATTTTCCTCGTCCTCTCGACGGCAGGTTGGGTTTACGTACTAGTCTGGACTCTGGTAGATGAAAAGAGCAAGAACGGCATTCCGACTAGCTGCGATCACTGGTGTTTTCCGAGGAAAACAAAGGTGAGAAGCAGTGAAACGGTCCTGAGGTGTCCACCGAGGTCCGAGGGTTCACATTTTCCATAAAGCGAGTGGGGTGGACATTTTGCTTCTCTGCCTTGTCTCGTCAGTGGGCGCCCGATCTGTGAGACCGAGGGCGGGTGCTTGTTCGGCTCCAATTGTGACAGACAAATTTGGGCGGACGTTGAAATTGAGGGAGTGTTCACGACATATGTGCACTCGACCCGTCTCTTGTCATGTCCCAGGTTCGCCTCGTACCACATTGACGACCGTAGTTTTGACTGATCCTTTCGCAGGATGCCCAGCCTCATCTCTCCCTGTTGTCCTTGTCCATCGCTGCCGCAAACGCAGCTCCAATAATACCCGCTGAATCTGCACCGTCTCGGTCCTCGCAGGGTAGGGGTAGGCCTGTTCAGATCGCATCTCGCTTCCTACTATCTTACATCCGATGCGCAAATAGGTATGACGACGAATACCACCAAGCACCGTCGACTCTCCTCGGCAGGGAGATCCAGAAGGAGACTGAGCGATGCCCGCGATGCTGCCACTCGCCCTTTGTAAGTACTCAACTCACCCACGCGGGGGAAGCCATCCTTATTTATTCCTCCATCCATCAAATTCATCCATATATCTGGTCGTGCTGATCCATACTCAGTCCGACTTCCGTGCAAACTGCCTCCGCATCCTTCGCAGCACTCTCCCTATCTTCACCCGCAGTGTCGCACCGTCCTGTCCACGGCGCACAGCCCATTCAGGTCCCTCGAGCTGCTTCCGCCAAGGGTACGTCCGAACCTGACCCCGCTAGTGTCGACGACTCCCACCTCTCCGTTTCCCCTCCTCAATCACACACCACAATCCCGTCCAATTCCGTCAATGGAATCAAGTCGGGACGTAAACGAGGCACTATATTTACGTGCGAGAGTTGTTCCAAGGTTGGACCATTCCCTCCATGCTATTTCGCATGCTCTTGTAATGACGTGGTTAAATTTCTCGTCCAGGTCTATCGACATCCTTCGTGCTTGATCAAACACCGTTGGGAGCATACCCTTCAATGGCGGGAAGCGTCCAAGTTTGTATTGAGTAAACATCAACAGGTGCAGCTGCTGGAAGTCAGTCTTTTCTCTCTCTCCTCTTTATTATGTTCCCAGGGACCACATTTTGCGTGCGCGGTTGTTCCTGTTTCGTATCCCTTGCCTGGATTGGCTGAGTATATGACGCTAAACTGCATTCGGCTAGGCCGCCGCAATTCTATCGCATCTCTCACCTTCTTCGGCTTCCTTGCCCGAAGACCGCTCTTTATGGCCGTCTTTTCTCTCAGGGGGGCTTGTCCCCCCACCTGTCTCGATGTTGAGCAACGGTGTAGGGACAACATCGACGACGACGACGACTGCTACCTCTCAAGTTGCATCAGCATCCAGCACTGACGCCTCCTTTCCTGTCTCAAGCTCCGTGCCTGCGAGCACACTGCTGAGCTCATGTTCGGGATCGACCGGGCCTCGGCTGCACGGCTGGGCTGGGATCGGCGCCACCCAAGTCCGTCCTGGGATGTTGGGCGTGCCAACTGTACCAATGCAGGTGCCAGCACAACAGACGACGATGAGGACAACGAGAGAAGATGACGCGTTGAATTTGCTCGCGTTGCGTTCAGCGAGTGTGACGTCAGGATCGTGGGTATCCTCGGCATCGGCATCGGCATCGGCATCGAACCCGTTATCTTCGTCGTCATCCCATGCGCGTGCGCACTCGCACTCGCTATCCTATTCACATTCACATTCATTGTCGGCCTCACATGCACCGAAAGAGAGGGAACGCCGTCGGTCGATTGCATACGAGTATGGTCTCGTATCCGGTGGATATGACTACAAGTCTGGCTCCGCCGCGTACACGTATGCGCCAAACTCGAACGGTGGATGGTTCCTTCCGCGCTCGTCTGTCCGATCCAAGTCAGGCTCATCAGGGTCCCGGTCTCGGTCGCAGTCGGCGTCGGAGAGTAGAAGTGATGATGAGGATGAAGCGGTGTTTAGGGATGTGGACGTGGGTGTGGGGGTCCATCTGGATGGGCAGATCGATGTGGAAGACGGCACGGATGGGGCAAGGGTGAGACCAAAGGTATATGGATCACGTGTGTGCGCATGGAAGACAGAGGATGGGGACAGTGGGGTGACGGATCTCAGCTTGCGCGAGGACGAGCAGGAGGACGCGCAAGATGAGAAGAATGTAAAGAGGGAGCCAGAACAGACGTGGGATGGTATGGAGATGGAGATGGAAATGGATTGAGGCAGCTCGCCGCTGCCCGTTTCCGACGTCGACGTGGCAGTCCCGGCTAGGATTTGCCTTGGGACATCAGCATTTGCCCAGATCCAAATCTTGGACCAGGTGTAGGACGGCCACACACTCTCAATACTCCACAATTCGCTGGCATTCGACGACCAGCGGCCAACTCTTTACCTCTCCACAAGTGCGCTCCAGAGTGCACTCCACAGCCCCGCACCTGGCCCATTGTCCTCGTCCTCTCTTCGGCTCAGTTGTCCCATCTCGTTGTGCTCTCCCTCGTTCTGTGTCTGTATTTGTTGCGATCTGGGATGGATCTAGTTAAGTGTCGATATGCGTGGACTTGGGTCATTCTTGTATGTATTATTAACGGAAATAAGAGTGCGCTGTGGCGTTTAGTGGAATAGTGGATCGCAGACGAGCGCTTGGAGTGCGTGGGCCGGATGTACGCAAGTCTCGAAGCTCGACGCACGAGTTCAAGGTCCCCGAGTCACCCTGAGCAATAATGTCGACGTTTTTCTTCAAAAAGTTGTCTGGGCGTGTCACGTGTCCATTACAATGATCAGAGTCTATTGTAACTACTACTAGTACTTAGTACTAGTACTTTCTCGTTTCACTCCCATTCGGACACGCGTCCTCGACTCGTCGCACACAGCGAAGTTTTACTTCACGACTACACGTGACGACCGCCTCACTCCACCAACGTTACATTTCTTACGACTTCACGAGTAGTACTTCGTTCCGTCCGTTCTGCTCTCGTGACTCGTCGCTTGCTGGAATCGGGCTCCGCTCGCGACCGTCTCTCCCCATACTCAATGAGTTCCACAAAATCGTCACAGAGGGGGCTAGGATCACCTGTAGTTCTTGAAGCGCAACATACGAAGAAGAGGCTCGAGATGGAATTCTTCACCGTCATACGGCTTCTGCTCGCTTGAAAATGGCCCTGACGGATCGTCGACAGTCGAAGCGTGCAAAGGGAGTGCTGTAATATAGGTCTTGAAGCATGCGCACGAGCCCGAATCGAGGTCCGTCCTCGATGACATGAACAGCGCTGGCGACTCGGTGGATGTTTTTTTGGGCTGTGGGGTCTTGTTGAACAGGCTCGTGCAGTTGAGCGCTTGCACCAAGTTCGTCGCGCCAACGCCGAATATGAAGAATGGAAACTGCGCCCATGCATACGAACATCACTTTCACATGCGTTGCCTCATGCCAGAGGCATATGAGTCCCCCACCTGCCGCATAGCGAGCACACGGACGCCCTCTGTACTCGGTTCGAAACGCGCCTTCGTTCGCATGGGTTTTCCTTCTGGGGACACTCCGACAGTGGCGGGAGACATTCTTACCCAGGATCCCAAGCGATGACATCACTTACTTATCTCCATTCTCATCCAGGAAAGGGGCCACGACAGAAATCTGGTCTGTGTCTCACTTTGATGACTGAGAACAGTACTGAACAGCGACCTCTTTTACATCCGCGTTAATGTTATGATCTCGCGTCGGTTGCTGCTTATGCAGAATAGAAGTGTGCAGTGGTTGGCAAGGAGAAAAGTATGTGAACGACTGGTCATGGTTTGGTCAGCGGCGGTTCGGTTGACGAAATCTGTGTCCCAGCTTGACGATTCGGACCAGGGCAGGTCACCAATTAGCTGCCTTGGTCTCGACAAGTTTCAAGGCCCCACCTGACTGACTAAGCACTCTCGAACCCGGCGTTCTAGGAGGTACGGCTTCTATAGCAGCGAGTCCTGCAACATCGTAGGATTTCCAGGAACGCCCCCACAATTGAATCGGGGATCTAACACGAGTCGTGATAACACAACGTTTACAAGTTTGTGTCCGAGTAAAGCGGTTATGGTATCGATTGTTTTATCCGACGTCAGGAAAATGGTTGTCGTTGACGAGGATATGTACAGCTGGCCCTTCGGAAGACCGGGACGATTGAGCACGGAGAGGAGCCATGGAACTTCGGGGGGTAGCTGGACTCAGGCTGTATGTAAACAAGGCGCCGAAAGGAAGAGGTTCGCCGAGCGCAGTACTCGGAGTATCATATCAGTTCATCCGATGTCAGTTCATCCTTGCCCACCGCACAAGATCTCCATGATACCCCGCGACCATCGCGTCTGTACCTTGGAATCCATGGCTGCGTAAAATGGGGCACACAAATACAAGAGTTTCAGCAAAACACCCAGCTTTGATCATACTTCTCAAAGCCAATCATGCAGCTCGCTTCCCTTCTTCTAGTTCTTGCTGCTGCTAGCGGTCATCGCTGCTCCCGTGCGTCCTCGTTTTCAGTGTCTTGAAGCGTCGTGATTGTGTTTGGCTCGACTGATTTGGGATTGGTTCTTACTAGGCACCCCTCGGTGAGCTTGCGGAGCGTACTCCAGAACCTCTTGCGTATGCTGGTGTATGTCTCAAATTTACACTATTGTCGTGCCAATAATTTTGAGCATGCTTTCGTTATAGAACGACCCTCCTCCTGACTGGAAGCGCGATTGAGTGCAAGTTCAAGGAAACGCCACCCAAAATGTTCTGTTCCCAACCGTCTCGTACCTGGTTAATAAACCTTTTCAGCATCTTCATCTTTGCTTTCAAACAACTCTTGTTCATTTCTACGAGAATGTTTGACTTTATCTTTACCCTGTGTTGTAAAGGAGAGGATACTTAAAAGTGCATGCGGAAGTACAACGAGTATTACGACAACAGTGTGACTGCCGCCTCAAATATTTGTTGACCGTCCGTTGATTACTCACTTGTGTATGTATATTTCATTCACTCTGTCATTCATTTTGTTACCTTGCCCTTTGATCGCTTACCAGAATCGTTGGATTGGTAGTCCGCCATAAGTGGGTGACCCAATCAGTCAGTATACAACGTACGATGATAAAAGAGTGCGTTTAGACGCCATCCGTACTGATTTGACAATCTTTACACCACAGCCTCACTTACTAAGTTTAAGTGCCCATGTGTGCAAGTGTGCTAATGAGGATAAGCGAGAAATGATTTACACCCAGAGCCCCATCGATCGGATTCGATCCAACGAGTGACGTCGCATGTCAAGCAGTGAGTGCAATACGTAGTAAGACCAATATTGTCACATGGTGATCCGGTTGCAACTTACCCCTGCGACGCCGTCAGCCAAGGTTTTTGACAGTAGATTCATAGGGCCCTGTTGCAGCCACTTTTTCGCAGACTTCGGCACAGAAAGCCTTGCGAAACATCATCGAGGGTGCCTGTGCAACGGGAAGATACCCTTATCATGATAGCGCACTGGTTACCTAGTGGTGGTACGTTACCAGAAGTAGAGTACAAGAGTGCTGGCGAAGATAAGTACGGCTGACAGTCGTGTGACCAAGTGTTGTACTGGCCGCCCGCCGCGACGCCGGTCGTTGTCTCCATTTTCAACGAGGTCCAAGAGGACCCTGGTCCGTTTCACGAGCGACGTTGCATTGACGTTCAGGCAGTGAAACTGGGCAGTGTATTCGTAGAACTTGCTCAGGACATTATCAAGGCACCATTCAGGCATCGTAGTACCTGCAGACAGTCGATTGGCAGAGGCACAGTTCCATCGAGTCAGGATCATCCAGCGTCCGACTTGCATACATCAAGAAAAGGGATGGTATGTGGTCGCTAGATATAATGCCGACAAGTCCGAGTCGTAGCACATAGCAACATGAAAGCAGAAGATTGGCAGGTGTTCCCGGGTCAAACTCCGAAATGGCGCTTGCGTGCCCACCGCTTCCCGAGACTACCCCGACCCAGCCCCTTGAAGCCAGCTCAAACTTTCATTCCATTATCTTCAGGACCAGTCTCAAGGCACAAACCTATCATCGGCAGCAACACCACGACAAATTCACTGGATAGCCATGGTCTCCTCACGACTGTCACCGGATGGTACGGGATGGATGATGGCCCGTAGCATTATTTGCGCAGTAAGATACCTCTAGCCTATGCCGCATGCTCAGCCTTCAACAGCCTAGATTGAGCTGATTCGTTACGGCCACCAGATACCACACGGTTGACCCAAAGCTGTGGCTTCATGACGTCACCATGTAGGAAACGTTTTGTGATAAGGCCTTTTCTCGGGCAGCCTGGCACCATGATGAACGACTCAGAGATTGCATGTCTCGAAGCCATACCAAGCATCAAAGCATGTATCTGGTACGCTGCGTGGCGGACACATTTCGTTCGTCAGATGCTAAGTACGGCTGGAATCACACGACGAAGCGCTTCAACAACGATGTACAACGTCAGGCGATTCAAAACATGGCATCGTCGTCGTCTTTTCCACGATAGTTAACCCCGACAACTCAAGAAGGAGCACTTCCCAAATTCCCAAAATCGAATAGTTGGTCATCAAACATACAGCAACTGAACCTAGCCGTTTTTTTTGTTTATTCTACAAACTGGGTAGGTCCACGGAACCAACGGTTATTGGTAGACAGTGGAAATCAATCGATGTGAATGTCTTATATGGGTTTTTAAAATTATCGCGATTAACGTTTGTACAAAGTATACGAAGGTTAGGGATGTAACTATAGCAGATGGTGTTGAAAATGGAGCCGAATGTCAATCACTCTCTGTGATCTGATTGAATGGGTCTAATGCATTTAACTACCATGACGGGCTTGCAGGTCCAGGAGTGCCCGGAGGGCCATGGTATGTCATTGAAGATGATGACAGCCACGTCCGAAGATAAGCAAGTGGTGACATCGCATACACCGAGCGTAACCAGGGGAGAGCGTAAAAGCCCCAGTGATCTGAAAAACACAAGAGCCCGAGATCCTCAGGTCCTGAAAACGATTTACAGACCGTTTCCGTGGTGCTAATACTAGTAGCACCCGTAGGGAAAACACGTCTGTGCCCTGGAATGCCGGGCTGCATAAAAGGGGCCACTCTCAGCCATGGATTTCAGAAACATCTCCGTTGTGCGTACATCTCAAAGCCAATCATGCAGTTCTCTCCCATTCTTCTAATCCTTGCTGCCGCTGCCGCTGTCGTTGCATCTCCGGTGCGTCCTCATATTTGGTGCTTTGAAGTGTCTAGCTGGACTGACCTGTGATCGGTTCTTACTAGGCACCCCTCCGAGTCGGTGAACTTGCGAAGCGCACTCCGGAAGCTTTTGCGGATCCGCAGGTATGTCTCGAAATTCATACTATGTGTTGTACCATTAATTTTGAGCATGCTTTCGTTATAGAACGACCATTCTCCTGACTGGAAACGTGATTGAGTGGAAGTCGAAACGTCACCTGAAACATCTTATGTTGTACTTACTACCCATGTATCTCGTCGTTGGTTAAGGTACTTTTCAGTATCGTTTCTTTCGAACCATGTACAATGCTACAAGAATATTCAATCCTAGTATCTTCTGTTTCGTCCTCTGGTGTTGGGAAGAATGGTTATGAGTGCGAAACGCAATGGTTGACGACGTCAGATGTCGACTGGCCATTGGATACTCGGTGTACCTGCTTTTAAAAACATCGTTGTTTCATTAAATACCTTGCCTGTTATTTTCTTAATGTGGTCGTCGGAAAGCCTACACTAAGGACTTCGATCCATCCTCTCGACATCAAAGCCTGATTTGGACTCGTCAAGATAGTTCGCCATAAGAACCAGGTATGCACCTTTCCAGAACCATGAATACTTGTAGCAAACATGAATGACACTCACATGAGTCTCATATGGTCCCCATGTCTCGTTCAAGACGACCTTTCATTTTCAACTACTGTAACGTCACCGCCGATCTGTTGAAGTGGAGACTGGCGGGGTGGAGTACATATTTGCCTCAGTTGAGATTCTGATCTGCGTGACTTCGCGCACTCGTTTCGCCGTATCAAAGAGATGATGTTATTGTACTACGTAGTTGTAGTACAATGCACAGAGATGGAATGTCCTAAGAGTGAGTAGTGATTGGAGTACGCTTGGGTAAAACCCGCAGGGTTTTAGCCGGAGGCTAGACCCGATCTGTGGATGGAACGAGGTGAGCTGTGAGGGCGGGTTGGGCCACTCACAGTTCAGCTCGTTACCTTCCCAGGGGAACGGATGACGAGCGTCCGGCAGTTGCTTGAGCTTGGGTAGGTCATGTGGCTGTCGGAACTGAGAGGGAGAGGAGGGTGGGCGATGAAAAGGAAAGATTCGACGACGGACCGAGCAACGACGAGCGAAGGAGGTGGCGGCAGAGAGAAAGCCGTGCCGCGCCTCGCTTCGCTCTCGCGCAGACTACACCCTACGCCGCTTCGTACCTTCGCTTACGTAGGCTACTATCTGCGTGACTTCGCGCACTCGTTTCGCCGTATCAAAGAGATGATGTTATTGTACTACGTAGTTGTAGTACAATGCACAGAGATGGAATGTCCTAAGAGTGAGTAGTGATTGGAGTACGCTTGGGTAAAACCCGCAGGGTTTTAGCCGGAGGCTAGACCCGATCTGTGGATGGAACGAGGTGAGCTGTGATCCCTTGGTTTAGGAGCCCGCGACGCGACCAGCGCAGCTCGGGTGCCCATCTACTAGGAGCGGGGTACTCACTATTAGCGTACTGGAGGCATAGCGATTCGCTTGAACGCTTCGAAGATTTCGGGTTCTGATTGTAGGAAGGGTGCGAGTATTAGGGCATGTTCGCGCAAGTATCCTGTGAAGGCATTTCCGGCCCAACGGCCAATAATCTTGACCACCTCGAATGAAACCCCTTTTAGCATGTAGTGGAGTGTGCCTCCTATGCGTAGGCTATGCCCTTTTATGTCCGGCAGGTTGTATTGTTTGGCAATGGCCGAAATGCGGGTGGTTACCTGGTTCTTGGAGAGGGGACGGAGGCCCCCTTTCGGGTGTTTCCAGGCGAATAGATGGGCTTGTGACGGAGCCGGGTTGACACGAAAGTGATTCTTCAAGGCCTCTCCTGGATCTGTGATGCATCCTGTGTGGGGCGCGCAATGCGTGTGTTCGCCTTCCTCTTTTCCGCATTTGGTGAAGGGGATGAAGATTTTTATAACCGGTCTGTTCTCCTTGTCTTGGGTGAAGGCGAGATCATGTCTGGCTACGTGTTTGCCCGGCGCAAATTTAGTGACTGCCGGAACCGTGAATTCGCCGAGTCTGGCTACGCAGTAGAAAGTTGTCGTGATGCATGCGCGTATTGCCGCGTCGCATGGATCGTTCGGGCTAAGATTTTCGCAGATTATTTTGAGATCAGCGAGCGTCAGGGGTGGGCGTTTCGGTTTCCTGGAGGAGTGTGGGGCAAGTCTGGTGGCTCCTTGTAGAACGAGCTTGAGTTCATCCGGGTTGATCTCCCATGTGAAACCGTGCAGGAGGTGCCAGGCACGTACTGCCGCTGCGTGATTGGCTATCGCCGTTCCTGAATATGACCCGGCGAGGCTGGCGAGGAAGGCGGTGAAGCGGTTTCGGGCTACTGGGCAGCGCTCTGGTTCGGGAACGTTGTTCAGGTCACAGTATACGTGGAAAACTAGTATACCTGTGCCATAGAGCTCCTTGGTGCTGTCCGCCCATCCCGCGCCCATTACCTGGAGAATGCGGTCTAGCGCCACTTCCGGAATGGGACTGAGATTGGGGCTGATTGGTTGCCGTGCATGTTTCGAGTAAGGGATCCACAAACGAAGGCGGTCTTTGGCCGGGCAATGGGGGCGGTTAGATGAGGGGAGTGGCATGAGGTTGGGTGGATATGGACGAGTTCTGGGTGGTTGTGCGGATGTGCTGTTTGTGGGGAGCGGTGCGTTGAAGTGTGTTGTGTTGTTGCTAGATTTCCCCCCGAAGCGTATGGAAGATGAGGTTTTCTTCAATTGTTGCTTCGGCGCGCAGCCGCTCCTCGTATTCCTGCTGTTCTCTGATTCGCTCGAGAGCGCGGGAAGCGGAGGGGGTATAGGCACCTTCTCGGAAGAGACGGAGTTCTTTGGCGGAAAGAGGCTGCTTAGCGTCGATAAGGTATTCGTGTAGGGAGTCGGGGATGGTGAAGGATGGGAGGAGTAGCTCTGCGGCGCTATAGAAGCCGCGAGATGGGAGATCGGCTGGGTTGTTTGCACTTGGAACCCATCGCACGACGACCCCAAGCAGGTGCTTTGTGCCATCGAGGAAATTGTGTATTCGCTTGAAAACCTCGTTGACTGCCCTGTTCCTGTGTCTGCCGACGCGCCATGCTTCAACGACTCCCATGTTGTCGCAGTAGACGGCGATGTGCTGCGGCTCGTCAATGGTAAACTCGATGGCATGTACCAAGAGCTCAAAGCCGACAGCCTCTGCCCATCCGATGTCGCGCTCTCCATGGAGGGTTCTCCAACCTGGGATGAGTCGCCAGGCCCGCCATTTGTGTCCGATCGTGATGCCAATTCCAACGCCAGTACTGGCATCTGAGAATGCCTGGATGTCGAGGATGGTGGGTGGAGGGTGGATTGTTCGGGCGATTTGTCCTTGTTTTAGTTGTTGGAGCCACCAGCCCAGATCATCTCGGATGCGCTTGTCCGCGTGGTAGGCGGCAAAAGGGCGTTTGGCGCATGTCGTGAGCATTGCCTCCAGGCCTGTTAGGTAAGCACGTCCCTGTGGACGCAAGGTGGATGCATGTAGAAGTTTTCCGTACAGTTCCTGGACTTGTTTTAGGTGGTGCCGAGGCCGGCTGATCCATTGGTTGATGGCATTCTCATATTTTTCGATTTTCGCCTGGGTTAGTTTTACTATTTTGTTTTCTAGGTCCCAGAGAAAGCCTATGTAGACAGTGGAGGGACCAAAAGGTTGGTCTTTGGCGGCTTCCCATGGAATGCCGAGCTCTTGCGATACGTGATCGATGTCGCTGATGTTGTAGGTAAATAGGCGATCACGTTCAGATCTGTTCGTTGCTGTGGACAGGTCTTGTAGTGGCCTCGAGGAATTCTCGCTGAATTCTTCTGTGGATCCGTCGGGTAGTGTTGCTCCTTCAAACCAAATTCGGCTTGAAGACTGTTTCCTGCCCCGACCGGGCTCGGCCATGTGCGTGCAGGAGAGTTGACGGTTTGCGTTGTATTCCTCGAGGTATTCACGTTTGATGCGTAGAAATATATGGTCGTCCACCCATTTGTCGAGGGGGCCAATTCCTCTGGCTCGTAGTGCTTCTGCGCCGGCATCGGCAACAATGCCATATGCGCCACATGATGGTGAAGCTCCGAAAGCCGCACACGTATCAATGCACCCGTGTGATTCCGAAACCTTGACGACTGCTGCTGGCCATTGTGAGGGGTGCAGAGGGACCGTTCGATATGCTTCGGCAACGTCTCGCGTAGCTGCCTCTGAACCCGGAGGGAGTCTGGAGATCAGTAGGTAGACAGTAGAGAACTTCCCCCAAGTGCAGGGGAAGTGCTCGATGGTTATTCTGCTATTAATAGATGGGCTGGGGAAGGCAGGGGAGGTATTGTATGGGAAAGAGAAGTTTTGAATGAGCCTGAATTTACCCAGGCGGCCAGGTTTCGGGATCATTGAGAGGGGGGAAGTTTGGTACGGGCCTAGAACATTTTCTATGACGTCTAGCGGGTACGGTCCAATGTATCTACCTTTGGTAATCTCTTTTTGTACGACTTCATTAAACTCATTCTGGTAGGTGAAAATAGAGGTGCTATTGGGTGGTGACTGTACATGTGTGATGAGAGGAAATCCTATGACGAAGCCAAGGCGGAGGCCTTCTAAAAGCGTATGTGCACGATTGAACGGAAAAATGTGGAAGATGATTTGTTCCCAGGCGTCTGCTTTATACGGAGTGCGCGGGCGGAATTTTCTGAGCTCTAGGGCATCGGCTAGCTCCATGCGTAGCTGCAAGACATCCGGAGCATTGGTGCTTGGGGTCGTGCTTTTGGTTGCATCCGGCTTCCTTCTGCCAGTAGCTACATACTGTTTCCCCTGTTTCTCTGATACGTAGGGCTTTGTTGAAGCGCTCGCATAAGGTGTCGAAGAGGTTGTCCCAAGTGCGTTTGGCTTGGCAGGCAATGACCGGAATGCTGTGTCTTCCTCTGCCGAGGCAGACGGCACAGACGGGTAGGACAGTGTTCTCCGATTCTTTGGCTCTGGGGCTTGGGTTGGTCTGAGGTTGGTCGAAGCGAAAGGAGCGGGTCTTTTTCGCATAGGACTCAGAGCCCGTCGGGGCGGACGGCGAGATGGGGCGTTTGGAGGCGCTGGCCGTACGCGCGTGCGCAGGCCTGTAACCAGCGTTGGTTGGAAGTGACGGTGCGACCGAGATCTGAGCATTGAGCTATAGGTCGTGGACGGTGCATGGCAGGTTTGTGGCAGGGTGACGACATGCCAATGGTGGTGTGCCCGCGTCCCGATAGTGGCCGCATGGATTATGTCCGCGTGCGGGTTCGGGATGGGAAAGAATCGGACGCAGCGAAACAAGGTGGAAAGAGGGAAGGAGATAGTTTGGAGAGAGTGGGGGGGTGAGGTTGGTTACTTGAGACATTAGATTGCATGCATACCTGTTTTAAGGTCTCGATTTGCGAGTTTAGGGCCGCGTCTCTCAGCTTTTTCTGGAAAACTAGGATGTGGTATTCGACGAGTGGGACAAGGGAGAAGGATTCGGGCGTTCCAATGGCTTGGTGCCATTGTTTGCGGATACGCGCTTGGTACAGCAAGAGTGCTCGCTTTGCGTATTCGCACTCTTCATGACGGAAGTCGTGGCTTTCGATGGCTAACCAGAAGTCGCATATCATGTTGACACGCTCTTCTGGCCATTCTACCTGTTTCATGGTTCTCAGCATCCTGTGGTTCGCTTCGCTGAACTCTTCCCATGAGAGGTCCTCGTCTGGGACTTTGCAGTCCTTGGCCTTGGTTGCCGCTGTGGATTGGAAGACGGGTCCCATTTCCGAGCGTACAAGGGTCAGGATGTCATCGTCAAGGTTTGGGGCTTCTTCCTCTGCCTCTCTGATGCCTCGGTTGGTGAAATAGTATAAGGGAACATATTCTCCTTTGCGTAGTTTGTTTATCGCGTGTTGAGGGGGAATGAAGAGTGAGCGGGCGGGGAGAGGTCTGTTGGGGATGGGCACGTATTTGTTTTTGTGCTTCTTACGTTCTTCCTGCTTGGCCAGCTCTGATTCCTGTTCCCGCAAGGCACGAGCTTGCTCTTTCTCTCTGTCTGTACGCTCCTGCTCCTCGCGTGCTTCCTGAAGGCGCGCCTCCTGGTCCTGGTCCCAGAGGGTACAGGCTTCATCGTGGCTGAAGCGCCAGACTTCTGTTAGGAGTGCCGCTGCTTCCTCGTCGGTTTTACCTTCTACTGTAAAAATGAGTCTCGCCTCTGCAAATTTTGGCAGGGCATAGTCGGGCTGTGCTTCCAAGTGTGGGTTTACCATTTCTGTAGGTGCTGGGCCGATTACGAGTAGTCTACGTTGACTGGAGACGATGAAAAGGAAAGATTCGACGACGGACCGAGCAACGACGAGCGAAGGAGGTGGCGGCAGAGAGAAAGCCGTGCCGCGCCTCGCTTCGCTCTCGCGCAGACTACACCCTACGCCGCTTCGTACCTTCGCTTACGTAGGCTACTATCTCCGTGCTCGGCACAGACAACGGCGGGCAACGGAGATGAGCAATAATAAACAGACAGATTTTGGACGCTCTATATGTGCAGATGCTTGCGTGGATTGAATGTGGTCACACGACTTGACATTCTGGTCACACGACCTCAACATAAGGGCCTTATCTTTTGTTTCACGCAGCCGTGGTGATGCGGTGACCAGACAGTTTAAACTGCACGCCGGGTGAATCCGCGTGCAGCGTGTGTTAGCGTACTCGCCCGCACCTATGACATATGGGGTTTTATTTCGGGTACAGAATGTGATACTCGGGGCAGTGTCACCACATACATATAGCAGGGGTCAACGTGTACGTCGGGCAAAACGCGCGAGCGTGCACGGGAGTCGGAGCACAAGCAGTCCACCAGTATGCCGCTGGGATCGTGGCGAGTCCGAATGACACCCATGAAAAACCAAGATATACAAGGAGTCCGAGGCGCATTTACATGCGTACTCGCGGATACGATTGTAGTGAGTCAATTAAATGCGAGCATGAAAAAGCGAGTGATTCACTGGGCGGAGATTGAATCAGGTTGGCATGTCATTCGTCGCACTCGACGAGGACTCCAACCAACTGAGAGTATTGAATCATCCTGTCAAAAAATTACCTCCGAATCCGCATATCGCCCGTGGAACAGAACCCTTGCAACGCGCACTGGCTGCACCATCCGAAACCACAGATGCTAGATCGCGAGCGGTTTATCGAGCCTCGTGAAGACAAGAGTCTCCGACTTCGAATTTCCGACGATGGAAAAACTCAGTCCCGTTGAGGCCAGACCACGGTCACCACCATGAGCTCTCTACCCTTCGGGTTCCTGAGGAGGAAAGGACACGGTCCCAGCTGTGGCGCCACGGCGGAACTACGTTGTACTCCCCTCTCGGGCCTGTCCGTCGACCGCGACGCGCGCGCTCGCCTGCCTGCCCTCAGTTTTTCCCTCCCGGGTTTCGTGCTCTCCTGCCCTCCCACCCCACGCCGCTACCCCCTGTCCCACCACCATCACGACGCACATGCCATCGCGTCCACCCCACCGTTGTCCCTTGTCCCACCACATGGCGCGCAACGTGGTGAGGACGTTGACAACCCAGCGCTGTCAACGACGCCACGATGACGTGCGTGCCATCACACCCACCCCAACTGACAAATTTTCGCAGGTGACCTATATCTGGGTTCGTAATCGATATATCTGCAAGCGAGCACGACGTATATGATACTTGTGATAGAAAAGACCCTGGACGAGGGTTTCTACGCTGTTTCTTGCGTTCCACCGCTTCGCAGCACATATCAAAACCTCACCCATTTGCCAGATTCGTTATGTCGGCCTTGTTTCCGCCTTGTGAGGTAATACCGACTAGAATATTTGTCAGGTGTTGACGTCGAATCCATTCCTAAGCGCTTCAAACCTCGGTCTGTTCATGATGTTGAATTTCAGTGAACTAAACTGACAAAACGCACATGCAGGCGGCACTACTGTCATACCGGACCCGTTGAAGGTATGGCATTCGTCGCCCGTATCTCATCAATCACCCATCTGAACACCGCAAACGCCTCAAACGATTTCAGACGTAAGTACCCAGATTCACACTTCAGAACCTGCAGGTATTGACTTGCCCTGATAGTTGTATCCGACCATTCCTGAGTCTGGACTAAATTCGGATACGTTCAAGGCACTGTAATATATTTTCTGAGCAACTGGGCTTACGCAGGTTTTTGGGTGGGTGCTGATAGTGAGCATCGTCATCTTCCACACCTTGACGAAAGCTGATAACGGTGATTGGAGTGGTAATAATCCGTCGTATGTATGCGATTTACAATCGGTCAAGGGTCATCCTGAGTATCCTCCTTGTAATATGTATCACGGAGGTCGTCTTGCTCTCTATCAGCTGTGGCATTTACAGCGATTCAAAATATGCCACCGGTACGTATCAAAAGAGTCTACTGATTCATCGCATCATTGTATGAAACTTTGTTTTCCAGTGTCGATTGCCCAAGTACTCGACAACACGGTTTGCAACGTCGTGCTCAACACACAGACGTGGGACCATGCGTCCAGGATTATCCAATTCATTCTTGGTACTATCTTGTTCTGGCCAAGTCAGTGAGGGAATTGCTCATCCATCGAACGACGCGGGAACGACAGATGAACAGATACATGAGTTTCCTCGAGATTGCCTTCTATATTTCTTTGCTAGGTGTTTTTGTCTCCTGGTGGCATGGCGAACTCACTCAACTCGACGTTATGATCGGCATTCTTCTCAATAGTCTCATCACCTCCACTCAAGTACTCGCATTTGCTGCCAACATTCCCTTATATACCCTTACCCCATGGTTCGTCATCAACGTACGGGAACTATACGTGCTTGACTTGCAAGGTCGTACGGACCTTAACATCGACAGTTGGTTTGGCTTGTCGAGCGGCGCGCGGTGCGATGTGGGAGTGTCAACGACAATTACGACAATTGGGACGATAGCGTTTGCGGAAAGGGGTACGACCAACGAGTCAGGGCATAGTGAGGAGATGGTCACGGTAGGGGAGAGAGCGGAGGACACTGGTGGGTACCCCAATCGGCGACTATCGCTCCGAGGAGCGAGGGTGGTAGCAAGTGTTTGGACCGATGTGCAAGCCTTAGTGACACACCAACAATTGTATGAGTATACCTGCCGTAGGTCATTTACGCTCGTGGTAGATCAAAGTTTGGTGCTGATTGACTGTTGTAGTCACGGTCACGATTGCAATCGACTACTGTAAGCCAACCAATTCGATTCTTCGTTCCGCTATGCTGGTGTTAACAACACGTCTTCAGGCCTCACGTTTTCAAAAGAGGTAGATTGTTGGTCTTCGTTATTCGGAAAGGTTCACCCTGCTGACGGCTCTCTCAGATAACTTACATTTGGGTCGGTAGTTGACACCTTTCCAAGAGAACATCGTTTGTTTGATACCTGTTATAGAAAAGACCCTGGACGAGGGTATCTACGTAGTTTCTTCTCGTGAGTCATCGGCCTGCCTCTCAGTGTATATTCAAATTTCAAGTCCGCATCAGATTCATTATGTACCTTTCTGCTTTGTGAGTTGGAACCGGGTAAAATGTGTGCAAATATTGACTGCGAATCCGTTCCTAAGCACTTCTATACTCTGTTTTCCGAGTTGGGTTGGATTAGACTGACGAAACACACCTTCGTCGGTCGATGTCATCGAACAACCTTGCAATTTCTCTTTCTACTCGGTACAACCAATTTGGGGTCATGGAGGACCTCAATGTAGCCATTCTCCTCGACCGAGAAGCCTTTGACCTTTGTCCGCGAGGACACCCTCACCGGTCAATGTCAATGAACAACCTTGCAGTTAATCTCTCCACTCGGTACGACCAACATGGGGTCATGAAGGACCTTGACGAGGCCATTGTCCTCAGCCGAGAAGCCCTTGACCTTCGTCCGCACGGACACCCTCATCGTTCGATTGTGTTGAACAACATTGCACTCGATCTTTCCAGACAGAGAAGCCCTTGAGCTTCGACAGAAAGGACACCCTGATCGGTCGATCACGTTGAACAACCTTGCAGTCAATTTCTCCACTCGGCACAAGTGGTTCAGGGTTAGGGCAGACCTCGACGAGGCCATTTCCTTCAGCCAAGAAGCCCTTCGTCTACGAGCAAAAGGACACCCTGCATCATTGGACAACCTTATGCGCCACTTTCGTGTTCGGTTTATCAGGTTGTGGCAGTCAAATGATCGGGAGGAGCTGTTCAGTCTCTATGCTCAGCTTGCACATGCGCCCCAAGTGGTGTCTTCAAGTGATCTTTTTGTGGCTAGAACATAGATCCGCGTGACTGAAGATTTCCGACACCCCACGATACTTCTCGCATATGAAACTTCCCTCCGTCTATTTATTCACCACCTAGCCACTCTGCCATCATTGCCTCAACATCTTTCCATCCTCAAAAGCCTCACAATGTCACTCGCCGTGGATGCGTTCTCCGCTTGTCTTCGCAACCGCTCCCCTGACAAAGCGGTTGAGCTTCTGGAACAGGGACGGGGAGTGTTTTGGAGCCACCCCACTCTCCTCCGTTCTCCCCTGCATGATGTCATTGCGTCTGGCACAGAAGGAAAGGCTTTGGCAAATGCATTCACGCGTCTTGCCTCCCTCGTTCGCAATGCCCTTGATGCACCTGGTGCAGATCAGCATGAACAGCTATGCCGTCACAACCTCGAAATGCAGAGAGTTGTCACCGACATTCGCAAGCTGCCTGGTCTCTCTCGTTTCCTTCACCCCTCGCTCTTCACGGACCTCCGACGCGCCGCCAGTGGGGGACCTGTCATCATCATCAATGCGAGCCATTACAGCTGTGACGCGCTTGTTATCTTGTTCGATCGCGATCCTGTCCATATTCCATTGCAGATCACGCTGGAACGTGTTCGAGACCTGTCAAAGGAAGCCAATTATCTGACCATGTGCGCAACGAGGGCCGACGTGACGAGAGAGCTCGCAGCCTTCTTACGCCAACTCTGGGATCAGATAGTTTCGCCCATCGTCAACTTCCTCCTGACGACGCATCCACCTCAATCACGCATTTGGTGGTGCCCCACCGGCGAGTTCTCTGTGCTCCCCTTGCACGCTGCTGGTCCGTTTATTAGGAAGGCTCAAAATCTCCCTGATCTCTACATCTCGTCCTACACCCCAACCTTGACCGCCCTCATTCATGCTAGGCACCACAATCCACTGAATTCTACAACTGAAAAGAAACATTTTGTCGCCATCGGTCAAGCCGAGGCTGCTGGGAAGCCTGAACTCCCCTCCATAGGAGCAGAACTGGACAACGTTGGTCAGCTCGTCAGCCACATCGCCACATTCACTCGCATAGACGGAGAGAAATCCTGCATACCCAGGGTCGTTGAAGAGCTCCGCAAGAACGAATGGGTCCACTTTGCGCGTCATGGTCTCGAAGATAGGACACAGCCGTTTGAGTCGGCGTTAGCTTTGCACGACGGACGCTTGACAGTCCAACGGATCATCGGATGCGATTTGAAGAATCCCGAATTTGTGTTTCTGTCTGCATGTCCTACGGTTGATGGAAACGTGGAGAGCCCAGACGAGATGATCCATCTCGCGTCGGTGATGCAATTCGCTGGTTTCCGTTCAGTGATTGGCATGACGGGGGCGGTGGATGACGGTGTGGCGAAAAAGGTCGCGTCGAGGTTCTACAACTATATGGTAGATGAGGCTGGTCATCTGGATCATACCGCGCAGCGTTTGCGCTGAACAAGACGATGAAATCTGTGAATGTGCCAATCAGCCAACGGATTCTGTATATCCATCTCGGTGCCTAGTTCCGAATCTAGTATACCCTTGGCATATGAATATTCGCTATCTCACTTTGCATCATTCATACTCGCTGTATCCATGGACTTGGGTGTTGTACTCTTCGCGCTCTTTATAGCCACGAATTCCGAATCCTCGACGACTCCCCGGACGCTGGAGGTCGTTTATGATCGAGCCCGAACTTTGCGCCTTTCCACTCCGGCGTCGCAGAGTCTAAGATAGAGACTTGACGTCGCCGTGTGGCCGTTGAATGATTGGTTGATCAGATCTAGACCTCGCGCCCTCGTAAGTTACTATCGTCGAGTATTTGGATCTGACGAGTATTAACGGGCGACTCGAATCTGATATACCGTACCATGGTGACAAACGATTGCATCGTCACCCTAATGGAATCTGTGTGATCCCTGCACCCCATCTTAGTACGGGCAGACCTCAATTAGTCTGGCGAAAGGCAGAGTTCAGAACGCTAGTCAGTCGCTCTCGATTGCAAGAATACACTCGTGGTCAACGCATCCAAATACCTTAAATACCTTTAAATGACATGCACAGCACCAGCTACGGTATATAATCCGTATGGACAATAAGCGAATGATCCTTTTTGTCCTAGTCTTGATCCCTCCTTCCCAATTTTCCGACGATGGACCGACGTCGTCGCCGGGAACGTTATTTGCACGCGCGTACCATTACCAACTTCGGGGTTTACTGTGTCTTTCCAGACGCAGCCTTGCGAGCCCTCTGTGATGCTACAGAGAGAGAGGCCATGATGTCACCACCAAGGCGCCATGTAATCATGCTCGGAAATACGAGCCAAAGGCTATCCAAGGGGGCCATCGTAGATCGCACGAACACAAACGAAAGGCGAGACAAGATGTTTTGATGAAAGGGGAAAACAGGACGACCATTGAGCACACCCACCAAGGGGACAACGGAGAGTCAAACACGCACCCGTTTGGAAGAACCCAGAAGAGCAACAGAGTGCCCCACCCATTATGCCCGACTGCACACCCACCGCAATAATACTCTTGTGCCCAGTAAAGCACTGTCTTGGAGAGAGTCATTGTCACCGCAGCGAACCCGACCAGGGGTGCGCCAGGCCAGCTGGACATGTGTGCGAGGTATACGTAGGCGAGATTCAGCGAAGTCTCCACCAAATTAAGAAGAGCTGTGAATGAGGTCAAAGAGATACAGAATGAAGTAGGAAAGCTTTACACTGTGCGTTGGTGAACCCATTGTTTTCCTCGAGGGCTTTCAAACCATAAACCTATTTCGTATTGTAAGCCATACTTCTGACGAGATTCTCGGTGGGACTCACGTAGTCTACATCCTGGTATTTTCCGTATGGCTCCCAAATCCAATGAAGGTCTCCCCCAACCATTGAGCGCGGTCTGGGAGTTAGTGAGATGTCGCACAACTTCAAAACACGCGAGAAATACCTCATAAAACAGTATGTAGCATCCCAAAGGATGACAGGTGCAGTCAATAGGAACCAAAGTGTGATCCAGGTATAAGTCTTGACGGCCATGTTTGCGACTAATGAAACGGCGTGGGCGGTATAGAGTCAGTTACACAAATCACCGTGGGATCTGCAGATGAAACGAAACAAATGGGTGGGAGGATTTCCCTAAAATAGAAGAGCACAAAGAATATTTACCACGTGATCGACCTCCGCGTTCCATAGCGATGGAGGCCGCGACAGTACCAGGAGGGACAAGGCTTCTGCCAGACTCTGACGACGTCGAGTGCACATATGCATCGTGGCTAGCGTTCTTATGCTGGCCATTGATGCGTGGACGCGTCGTTCTGTCAAGATCCAGTCTGGATTGCGTAGCACAGTCACAGGCGTCTCCGGGAAGGGCATCCCATTTGGAGACATGAGCAGCGGAGAAGATGGGGACAATTGGGAGCTTGGACATGGTGACGAGGGATGTGGTTAGTAGAATATGGACGGGATACGCCTCTCCTGTGCTCGCCACTCGCTTAGGATAATATCAACATGTACATGCTGCTGCAGCATGGCCGGCCATCGCCCAATCCAATGCTCTCAAGTGCGAGGCATGCCGACTCGTGTCCGTGTTCGTATGTGCATCAATACATCGCTCGGCTTTCTGTCGCCTGCCTTTGCTCGCTTTCGCCATGCACCCAAACATTATTCTCAAGTCCACGATGGATTTCATATGATCGAGGTGCCACCGTGCTGTAAAGGAAGGGAATTTTTTTGTAAAGTCGGTCTACTACGTTAACACTGTCCAACCCCGGTGTGTACCTGTTGGGTCTGCACATAAGGGTTGGCATGTCCTACAGTATAAGACGCCGATCAGTGTTTGTAAGCTTGACATTCCTACATAACTTACGACGAGTCCCAAACAACAACATCATTGCTGCGTCGGCACGTTGATCTGGATCCAGGAGCGGATCCCTTGCCCTGGCCGCAACTAGTCGGAACTCTGAGTCGGTCAGGCCATCATCTCCAACGGTCTCAGGAGGCTCCACTGCATCGAGAACGTTATTTTCATCATGCGACACTGAACTATCCACCATTGTGCCACAGGCTGGACTACCTGCCTGTGGGTCGACTTGTACCGTATGCTGGCTGGTCACTGCTGCTGATTGTGAAGTCCCGGTCACAGTCGCGGAGCGGGAAGGCTGCGAAATCTCCGCGGATTGGGTTTGGCCTGTTACTTGAGGATAGTGCGGGGGCACATAAAATATCGCGGTAACCAGCATGGACATCTGGTCTGCAAACCAGCGCACACGCGAGCTGGCGGATGAGCCGTGATCTCGCATAAACTGGTCCAACTTGTAATACGCATTGATAACCATGGCGAGAGAAGAGAGTATAGGCTGATTCAAGGTCAAGCGAACGTTTTCGACAACAAAAGGGGGAAGAGGATCATGGGGAGGCATTTCCGAACGGAGATGATCGTCATAAGCAATCCAGGAAGTCCAAGTCAATCGAGACATGGGTGGGGGCTGACCCTGCACATAGAATGTCCGATCGCGTGCAATGACAAGCGGCTGACGGTCCGGGAGAAGTGCATGAGGATGAAGAACAACGATATCCCAGCGTGGGTTAGCAAAAGGTGGTTGGGAGATCTATACTCAAGTCGTCATTAAGGTCCACAATGACAACATCAAAGACACACATCTAACGGCCTCACAGGAGCGTTTATAGGATCGTATTTTGCCCATTCGGTATTGAGCACGGTTAAAGTGTCCAGCATCGCTTCAGCATCACTTTCCGATGGCACTATGCAAAAGGTTCCGTAAAGGTCCCAGTGGACATGGAGGCTGGCCTCCACTGGAATATAAAAAAACGACAAACAGTTGAAGGACGTCTGGAAACGTTGGTCCGCTCACAGAGAATCGCATTGCTGGGACTATCTAATAGAAACCTGAATGACGAAGGGTCATGAATCCTCTGTTGAGAAAGGAAATCTTCCTGGGGATGCGTCAGATATTGAACATCTCAAACCAGAACACCCACCACTGCTTTCTTTCTCACTGAATTTGAACGAACAGTATTTACTAAACGCGCGGCCTGCAGATCGGCAGAGGCAGAGCCTGTAAAGAAAGATATCTGATCATAGGCAATAAGTCGATGTCGGAGACTCTTGTCTTCACGAGGCTCGATAAACCGCTCGCGATCTACATCTGTGGTTTCGGATGGTGCAGCCAGTGCGCGTTGCAAGGGTTTTGTTCCACGGGCGATATGCGGATTCGGAGGTAACTTTTTGACAGGATGATTCAATACTCTCAGTTGGTTGGAGTCCTCGTCGAGTGCGACGAATGACATGCTACCAACCTGATTCAATCTCCGCCCATGGCTGTGAAGTGAATCACTCGCTTTTTCGCGCTCGCATTTAATTGACTCACTACAATCGTATCTGCGAGTACGCATGTAAATGCGCCTCGAACTCCTTGTACATTTTAGTTTTTCATGGGTGTCGTGCAATAGTGTTCGGACTCGCCACGATCCCAGCGGCATACTGGTGGACTGCTTGTGCTCCGAACTCTCCCATGCACGCTCGCGCGTGGCTACCGGCACCCTTTGCCCGACATACACGCTGACCCCTGCTATATGTATGTGGTGACACTGCCCGACTATCACATTCTGTACCCGAAATAAAACCCCCATATGTTATAGGTGCGGGCGAGTACGCTAACACACGCTGCACGCGGGTTCACCCGGCGTGCAGTTTAGACTGTCTGGTTACCGCATCACCACGGCTGCGTGAAACAAAAGATAAGGCCCTTATGTTGAAGTCGTGTGACCAGAATGTTCAGTCGTGTGACCAGAATGTCAAGTCGTGTGACCAAAAGACCTTTGGACCTGCGCACTGCCCAGAGTAAACATTCAACCCACGCAAGCATCTGCACATATAGAGCGTCCAAATTCTGTCTGGTTATTATTGCTCATCTCCGTTGCCCGCCGTTGTCTGTGCCGAGCACGGAGATCAGAATCTCCACCAAAGGTAAGACCTCAACTGAGGCAAGTATGTACTCCACCCCGCCAGTCTCCACTTCAACAGATCGGCGGTGACGTTACAGTAGTTGAAAATGAAATGTTGTCTTGAACGAGACATGGGAACATATGAGACTCATGTGAGTGTCATTCATGTTTGCTACAAGTATTCATGGTTCTGGAAAGGTGCATATCTGGTTCTTATGGCGAACTATCTTGACGAGTCCAAGTCAGGCTTTGATGTCGAGAGGATGGATCGAAGTCCTTAGTGTAGGCTTTCCGACGACCACGTTAAGAAAATAACAGGCAAGGTATTTAATGAAACAACGATGTTTTTACATGCAGGTACACCGAACAAGCAGGTACACCGAGTATCTGATGGCCAGTCGACATCTGACGTCGTCAACCATTGTGTTTCGCACCCATGACCATTCTTCCCAACACCAGGGGACGAAACAGAAGATTCTAGGATTGAATATTCTCGTAGCATTGTACATCGTTCGAACGAAATAATACTGAAAAACGCCTTTAACCAACGACGAGATACTTGGGTATAAACAACACGAAATGTTTCGGGTGACGTTTCGACTTCCACTCAATCATGTATCCAGTCAGGAGGCCAGGCGGAGTCCTATAACGAAAGCATGCTCAAAATTAATGGTGCAACACATAGTATGAATTTCGAGACATACCTGCGGATCCGCGAAAGCTTCCGGAGTGCGCTCCGCAAGTTCACCGACTCGGAGGGGTGTCTAGTAAGAACCGATCACAGGTCAGTCCAGCTAGACACTTCAAAGCACCAAATATGAGGACGCACCGGAGATGCAACGACAGCAGCAGCGGCAGCAAGGATTAGAAGAATGGGAGAGAACTGCATGATTGGCTTTGAGATGTATGCACAACGGGGGTGTTTCTGAAATCCATGGCTGAGAGTGGCCCCTTTTATGCAGCCCGGCATTCCAGGGCACAGACGTGTTTTCCCTACGGGTGCTACTCGGGCTCTTGTGTTGTTCAGATCACTACGCTCTCCCCTGGTTACGCTCGGTGTATGCGATGTCACCACTTGCTTATCTTCGGACGTGGCTGTCATCATCTTCAATGACATACCATGGCCCTCCGGGCACTCCTGGACCTGCAAGCCCGTCATGGTAGTTAAATGCATTAAACCTATTCATTCAGATCACAGAGAGTGATTGACATTCGGTTCCATTTTCAACACCATCTGCTATAGTTACATCCCTAACCTTCGTATATATACTTTGTACAAACGTTAACCGCGATAATTTTAAAAACCCTTATAAGACATTCACATCGATTGATTTCCACTGTCTACCAATAACTGTTGGTTCCGTGGACCTCCCAGTTTGTAGAATAAACAAAAAAAAACGGCTAGGTACAGTTGCAACACGGTGTGACATGCCCTGACATGCCGTGGAAAATTTAACATAAAAGGAGCGCCCGCTCCGTCAATGCATCACGCGACACGCCATTTTCCCGTCCACAAAACCTGCACAGGTCCAGGAATACATTTCCTGGCATCGGGTGAATTGGACAAAACATTTCTGTAGGTTTGCTGGCCAACCGTTCGATTTTGGGACGTGCTCCTTGTTGAGTTGTCAAGGTTGATGGTTGTGGAAAGACTAGTATGACCATGCCGTGTTTTCGAGTCGCTCGATGTCATGAACCACCATTGAATATTGAAGCGCCACGTAGTGTGAAGCCCGTAGCGTGGGAGGCTTGGTATGTATTGCTTCGGGATGTGCAGTCTCCGAGTCGTTCCTGCTGCCAGGTTGCTCAACAAAATGACCACAAAACATTTCTTACATGATGATGTCATGATGCTACAGCTTCGGATCAACGTGTATGGTATATACTTGATGGCCACAACACGGTCGCAGGTGATGCGGGTGATTGTCAATCTTCGTTTCTTTCATTATCCATGATCAGGCCCAACGAATTTGTCGTGGTGTGGCCGATAAGATAGGGCTGATGCTTGGGGGTCCGGGGTCAGGTAAACGGAGATGTGTCAGTTGTATAACCCGGTGTTTCCTTGAGCCTATCGGTCCAGTTCGGAGTTTGATAAGGACTCGGACGTTTCGGGAACCTGGCAAGTGTTCCGAATCCTTCCTCCGTTATTTCCTTATCAGTCTCAAGCTTCGAGCGTACTAGTGATCAAACAAGTTGCTTCTCGAAAACGCAAGATATCACTGTGCTGAGAACGATTCAGAAGCGATCCAAGGTCCTGTGAGCTTGGATTTTCTGCTTCGCTATATTCTAACGCTTCAAGAATCTAGCGAACACATGACATTTCGGGGTGTTCCCGATGCTTTGCGGGCCGGACTCTGGATGGTCCCCACCACGATGAAATTCCCTGGAACTGTGCCTTTGATTGACTGTCCGCATCATGATTGAAGCACGATGTCCTGATGGTGCCTCGAACATGTTCTGAACAGTTTCTACAGATACAAATTTCACTGCCTGAACTGCCACGTGGAATCTCGGACGTCACTGTAAATGGAGATAATGACGCCGTCGTGTTCGTGCTTTTGTAAATCTGATTTTTGCCAGCACCCTCGTTCTCTACTTCTGGTAACGCAGCACCCACCTAAGGTAATCAGCATGCCGTTCATGGTATGGAAGTCTTCCCGTTGCATAGGCTAACAATGTTGACGTTCCATGGGACTTTCTGCGATGGAGTCTGCGATACAGAAACAAAGGTACCACATTAAAAGCAATAAGAAAACTAAATATGATCATACAGCAAATGGCTCAGTATTAGCTGCCAGGGTTGCGACCTCTTAGCAGTAAGGCCAAAAGAGGCCGCCGTCAAAAAACTTGGCTGATGGTGGCGCACACACTGATTGACATACGATGTCACTAGTCACTCGTGGAACGGATGGGATGGGACTCGACCCTGGCGGCCCAGGTTGCCGAACACGGAGTAAAGTATTGTCCCCCTTTCCACAAGTACAATCGATGATATTCCAGGTAGATTTCTGCGCAGTTGCTTGTGACGCGGAAATCATCAAGGTACCACTCACATACAATCAGAAGATCGATAATCGTTCTCCAAATTTGGCCATTCTTAGGTTTCCAAGATGGTTGCACACCCAAAGGGAAAGCCATGAGTAGCTTGCTGTCAACTGACAGCAGTGTAGGAGTTGCAACTAGGTCCGCAGGCGACGTTGGTCGTGGCACGTAAGCAGCAAGGGGCGTGGTACGGCCCGGGAGAGCCGAGGTTCAATGTGCTATTGCTTCGCCGAGCAGTAGCACTAGATTTCATTCAGTTATTTCCTCGCAGGACATCCATATGCAAGTAGACATTCAGTATTTCGATACAATCTGGCACACAAATGCACCAAATGTCATCGGTTATTAAATAATAACCATTGGACAGGCCGGATCATCCTCACGGCTGGTTCCCCCGTTAGTATTCCGATTCAATCTGCCACTGGTGCATCACATTTAGATAAAAATGGGCACACAAACGCACCAAATGTCATCGGTTATTAAATAATGACCATTGGACAGGCTGATCGGAGCGGCTGGTTCCCCCGTGTCGGGTTCACGGTTTCATAGTGACCGTCAACCAACTGATTCTGTACGACAGTCAGGGACGAGGGTGTGCGTCACAGTGGTGTCCGGTCCACAATAGTCTGATCAGGTCCCTCTTCATGCATCATTGATCAAGCATCCCATAAGCGCCGCTATATCGCGTGCAAATTTTTATCCCCCACACGATGACAGATCAACGTGTATGGGTATATTACTACCGGACGACCACAAGTATAGCTTGCTGTAGGGCTGAGCGACAGCAACGTAGGCGAGAGAAGTTTCAGTTTCCTGTGCAACCAGTCTGAATGATAGATACCTACGTGAAATTTTGAGTCGGGGCCGTGCCTTGTCGACTGTCCGCAAGCACTAACATCATGCACGATGCTCAGTCGCTCGTGGTTCTGCACGGGATGTTTCGACAAGTGAACCTGAGGATGACACCGGAAACAAGAGAGAATTGTCAGTCGGACAGCAATGTGCCTCGTCGGATTAACGCTATGAGGCACAATCGATGAAGTTGCACGCGACTTTGTGCGCGAACATAATGGTACCACTCGAGACAACACAGAAAACCAATTATCATTTAGTGTACACGCAAACTAGCCAGTCTTAGGGCTGCCAAGGTAGTGGCGACACCTAAAGAGAAAGCCACTAGGAGCCTGTCGTCAAAAGGCTTGCTTGACGACGGAGAATTCACAACCAGATCAGCATTGGACAGTGGTCGTGGCGCGTCACGGTCGTAAGAATTCTCGATGGAAAGGGGGGTGTTATGCGCTTGCTCCAGGCCAGGGAGACCATCGAGGCTCCGAGTGTTTTCAGTGGTCCACCATGCCTTGATCCCACCTGGTGCCTTATCTGTGGGAGATACTTGTGCTTCCGCCAGCTCAAGTTTATCACACCACCATTCGAGCTGTGAGCGCTGACCAATGAATTTATATTGAGGAACGCCAAAGCCACATGACTAGACATGTTGCGAGGAGAGTCAGAAATCACACACGGGTCCAAGGGCGCGACCAGGATGCTCACCGTAGCAACCTTGTGCACGTCGATGACTATTGCTGCTCGAGATCCTGCCTTGCGACTCACAGGAGGTATGAGAGCATCGTATTCTGGCGTTCCAAATTCATGCACGGTGCCTTCATCGTGCGTTGTAGGTTAGTCCGACATGAACACTCTAATGGCGAGGGGCGCAAGCACGTACCTATCCCCCACATTCTGAAGATTCGCGGGGCACCCTCGTAAGCGTGGAACATGATTGTAATCCTAGCATTTCCAGGCTCACGCATGTGTGCAATGGTCTCCACACCTAGGAAGGTGTCAGTGACAAATAGGGACAGAGCACAGGGACAGTGACTTGCCACTACCAGTCATATCCTCATACCAAACACGGTTCTTGTTCAGTATGTGAAAACTCTCGACGCATCCCTTGGGTGAGAGGTTGACGTGTCCATTGAGAGCGGCAGAGGCGACCCAGAACATCTTTTGCCTTGCGATCCATTCGAGATGTTTGTCTGAGATCTCGTCGTAGAATATGGCCATCTTATGTGAGGTATGAGGGAAAAGTACTCGCGAGATGTTTGGTTACGGTGATTGTGCTGAATGCCGTAGGCCGCCGGAGAGCAATATAATAACCTTCTATCGCAAAGGTCACACCTGATGGAATCAGCATGAATGACGTGAGAGTGGGCAGTTCAGTGAAGCAGCGAAACAATCATGCCCAATCGCCGCCGATCGAGCGACGGCAATACGGTATGATGACACTCTGCGCGGCATTACTCCCTAATAATAAGTGAAAGACTGGCGAGGCTGGACAATATCGGAGCTGGCGTAATTCAAGGCATTGAAAACCCCAAGCTTCTCGCTCTTAATACCGACAGCTGGCTCGGTGATATCCACAAGTTCCTTTTGCGCCCTTGCAGGAGCGATTTGGTCGCCGTCAGCCTATGTCTCACCGAAAGTGTCCCAGATGACTCATGGCCCAGTGACCTCGAGATCAATGATAGCTTGTCACTGCGTTCGCATCACAAACACGAATACGCTGCCCAATCACGTTCAACAACACACTCACTAACGGGTTGAACACCTTCCACGCGATCACATTACAATAATGGCTTTCCACGGGCTCGCCACCACTATGTAGTAAGCACATCCGAGTCGGTTGAAGGTTCGTAATGTTCAAGGTTCGAGTTACGGCATTGTCATCCATGCTACGTGAACTTTCTGATCATCGTCCCCGTCGCAACTTGTGTTGACCGGTCAAAACCCGTGCTCGCCGCTACTTCGCACGGTGGATGGGTCTATGTCTTTCCTCCTTGGCCGACCAGCCCTTGGATGATAACGTCAGATGAAGGATCATGCTTGACTCGCGTTTTACGCGTGCAACTCCCAATCATGGACCAGCAGTCCACGACCATGTGGTCCGTCGGAACCATCTCGAAGAGCTGGGGACAGTCTGGGTATAAATACCAGACATCCTTCTGCCAAGTGAAGTGGTGAAGTGGACCATCATCATCATGTTCTGGGCTTTCGCTCACCACAACGTTGGCATGGGGAGGAGTCGGGACAACGTACACAAAGAAATATAAAACACGTCTCTGACAAGGAGAGTCACGTATCTGTTTAACTTCCATTTCCGCGTCGCTCGATACATCTGGAGCAACTGTTTCATGGACTGAGCTACCACCATGATGCTCAAGACAACGCTTGGAATGCACTGGATGATTGGGAACCAGATTGATCCCTGGCTGTGTTTCGATCACAGTGGCGCACACTGTTATGTCGAGCACTTGGAAAATTGACAACTGGGGACAGAGTCTCGTGAGAAAAACACTGAGAATCTTTGGATCACTGGAAATGCAAGTGGCGACGATGAATGCGATGACCTCCGCGATGTACATCGTAAGAAGAACATGAAGGACGGTCCTTGACCGATTGTAAATCGCATACACGCGGAGGATCGTCGACACTGT
Organism: Boletus reticuloceps; assembly: GCA_018397855.1. Lineage (NCBI taxonomy): Eukaryota > Fungi > Basidiomycota > Agaricomycetes > Boletales > Boletaceae > Boletus > Boletus reticuloceps. The sequence continues at coordinate 250,358 of JAGFBS010000046.1, forward strand.
AATTAACTTCATTATCAGTTTTCCTCAAGCTGTGAACGATGAACACACACTCACTGTCGGCTCCCACCCAAAAAAGAGCATATAGCCAATTGTTCAGAATTATATTGCCTTGAGAGTATCCGAATTCAGCCCAGATACCGGAGTAGCAGGTTAGAAAGAACTCACAGCTATCAGACCATGTCAGTATTTGGATATTCTCGAGTGTGAACGGGAGTACTTACGTCTGATATCGTTCGAAGTGTTTTCAATGTTCGGATGAGTGTTGACTCCAAGGTAGTGCCGACTTCATGTGTGTTTCGTCAGTCTAATCCACCCCAACTCGGAAACATGAACATACAGAGAATAGAAGTGCTTAGGAACGGATTCGCAGTCAATATTTGGCACACATTCTACCCGGTTCCAACTCACAAAGCAGAAAGGTACATAACGAATCTGATGCGGACTTGAAGTTTGAATATACACTGAGAAGCAGGCCGATGACTCACGAGAAGAAACAACGTAGATACCCTCGTCCAGGGTCTTTTCTATAACAGGTATCAAAAACGATGTTCTCTTGGAAAGGTGTCAACTACCGACCCAAATGTAAGTTATCTGAGAGAGCCGTCAGCAGGGTGAACCTTTCCGAATAACGAAGACCAGCAATCTACCTCTTTTGAAAACTGTGAGGCCTGAAGACGTGTTGTTAACACCAGCATAGCGGAACGAAGAATTGAATTAGTTGGCTTACAGTAATCGATTGCAATCGTGATCGTGACTACAACAGTCAATCAGCACCAGACTTTGATCTACCATGAGCGTAAATGACCTACGGCAGGTATAGTCATACAATTGTTGGTGTGTCACTAAGGCTTGCACATCGGTCCAAACACTTGCTCGATAACTGCTCGCGATCTACATCTGTGGTTTCGGATGGTGCAGCTAGTGCGTGTTGCAAGGGTTCTGTTCCACGGGCGATATGCGGATTCGGAGGTAACTTTTTGACAGGAGGAATGAATACTCTGAGTTGGTTGGAGTCCTCGTCGAGTGTGACGAATGACATGCTACCAACCTGATTCAATCTCCGACCATAGCTGCGAAGTGAATCACTCGCTTTTTCGCGCTGGCATTTAATTGACTCACTACAATCGTATCCGCGAGTACGCATGTAAATGCGTCTCGAACTCCTTGTATATCTTGGTTTTTCATGGGTGTCGTTCGGCCTCGCCACGATCCCAGCGGCATACTGGTGGACTGCTTGTGCAGCTGTGCTCCGACTCCCGTGCACGCTCGCGCGTGGCTACCGGCACCCTTTGCCCAACGTACACGCTGACCCCTGCTATATGTATGGTGGTGACACACTGCCCCGAGTATCACATTCTGTACCCGAAATAAAACCCCATATTCCTGGACCCGTAAGGGTTCAGGTTTTGTCGACGCGCATTTCCGTGGGAATTTCATTTCATCTGTTGCTTTTTCGAGATCGACCCCTGTTTCCCGGCAATTTTTGTGGTCCCCTAGCTTTTTGGCCACGCCCCTAGCTCCTAAGCTGCGCCAATGCTTTGAGTTCTCGCCCTCACCTTCCTTTTGAGTTTCTGTGACTGTCTCCTATCTATTGACTGTTTTCCTTGTGCGCTTTTGAGCTGACCGAGTTGTTGCTGTACTTTCCAAATTCATTTCATAGCGTGTTAAAAGGAAGTAAATAGGGGAGGTGAGCAGCTGTAGTTTTCTGGTAGTAATCAGTGCTGATGTTCGAGTTGTTGACCCATTTAAACCAGGACTATTTGCTGGGCTGTTTAATGTAATATTTGTTCAACTATCATACTTGATGGCTTGTGGGTCCAGGGGTGCCCGGAGGGCCGTGGTATGTTATAGGTGTGGGCGAGTATGTCACAAAAAACTATTTTGAATTGTAATACCTTATAAGGCATTACAAGGCACATACTGTAGTTGCCTTGTACCGTATTAATCGATCAGCCTGGCCTGCATTTAATGCGTCTGAATCGGAGGGGCCAACCTCGGGGTGGCATCTGGAAGAGCTATGAGTTGGGCCGAGAGAGTCGATTGGGCCACATCAGAGAACATGACCGATTGACCGAGACTCTCGACCGAGCCTCCCTTCAGAATGATCAGCTCTGCTCGAGTTACTCGTACAGGCATCCGCAGAGTAGCTCCTACATGGCCCGACTGGCTCGAGGAAGCCTATCTCATGAATGTCTCGCTTAGATGACCTGAAATACTCGTCAGAGCCTACATCGAATGACAGAAGCCATGTACTGTCGTACATGAGCGAGCCTGATGGAATAGCTATTGAGTTGGGCCGAGACAGTCGACCGGGCCGTGTCGAAGTATATGGGCGATTGACCAAGACACTCGGCCGAGCCTGTCTTCAAAATGCTGAGCTCGGCTCGAGTCACTCAGACGGGCATACAACAAGCAGATCCAACATGGCCCGACTGGCGCGAGGGAGCCTGTCTCACTAATGTCTCGAATGATTCGAAACACTCGACAGAGCCTACATCGAATGACAGAAGCCATGTACCTGTCGTACATGAGCGAGCCTGATGGAATAGCTATTGAGTTGGGCCAAGACAGTCGACCGGGCCGTGTAAAGTGTATGAACGATTGACCGAGACACTCGGCCGAACCGGTCTACGAAAAGCCGAGCTCGGCTCGAGTCACCCGTACGGGCATACAACAAGTAGATCCAACATGGCCCGACTGGCTCGAGGAAGCCTGTCTCACTAATGTCTCGAATGATTCGAAACATTCGACAGAGCCTACGTCGAATGACAGAAGCCATGTACCGTCGTACGCGAGTGAGCCCATCTGGAATAGCTATTGAGTTGGGCCAAGACAGTCGACCGGGCCGTGTCAAAGTATATGAGCGATCGTCTGAGACATTCAGCCGAGCCTGTCGTCAGGGTGATGAGCTCGGCTCGAGTCACTCGTACGGGCTTCCACCGAGGTTATCAAAGGGGGATGAACTTAATGTGACATAGTTGAGGGAGCCGATGAAGGAGCAACATTGGTCGAGAACCGTCGTACATACATCTACAATTTTAAACGCCTGATCGCTCTAACCTATCCAATGCTTTCAGTAATACTTTCTGCCTCTTCACCAGAGTGATTCGTTTCTCTGCTGCCTTACAAACAACGTCCATGGAGGCTTCCATGCAATACTTCAATGGAAACAGTCCCCTGTGAGCAATGTAGGGGGCTTCTGATGGACGGAGCTCGGGGTGGATCTTCTGCATTGCATCCAACCAAATAATCATTTCCTCAAACACTGTATATTTAGATTCAGCTAAGGAAATACTTATCAAACATATTTTCAAACTCACCACCGCCAACCGGTGAGGGATCCAGAGTCAGTCCGGCCCAAGAAACAGCAGCCCTGAAGCTCTCCATGTCGTCGGCAAACACCTGATCTGAGCTCATGTAAGTGAGGCGTTGGGTCTCAGAGTGAGCGAGAGCGTTTACCTCGAAGCCTTGACCAGTCAGACAATTCCCGGATTGTCTTCTGGCGCTCGTCCCTTTGTAACATTCTGTGTATCCAATCTTCGGGCCTTTCTGAGGGCTCTGCTGCGCGTTGCTGGTATGGACGGTCTTCTGAAGTGTCATCCATTTCAACATCTTGCACCGACGAGGAATGAGGTTCCGGCGCCTGAATGATCGGGGAGGAACGGTCTGCCAATATGTTGACCGACACGATGTCGTTTGGAAGGGCTGATGGCCGAGAGATGTTGGGAGACTGGTCGTCAGGGGAGGAGCTGGATGAGCATTCCTGAGAACTTGTGTCTGCAGGAGGCAAAGAAGGCGCCCTGATACTCCCAAAGCCCATACCATGGGCACGTCAGTGTGCCTTTCGCTCGTGTCTGCTGCATTGCACCGGGATGTCCATCAGCCAATCTGAGAGGCAGGACAGGATTGCGTTACCTTTCCTTGTCTCGGCTGAAGCTGATTCTGTTCAAGTCCCCTGGGGAGACATTGTTGACTGCAGCCAAATACGACCAAAAATGACAACTCACCTTTGCTACCTCGTTGCTTTCCTTCAACCTGATTTTGAGAGGCATTTGAGGGGGCTGGGGTTCGAATGAGCACTATACTTGGAAGGGAATATGGAGCAGACAGCATACCGGTCGCGTCTCCCAGCCCCACTGCGCGTTCCACTGAGGCCGAAAGGGGTATCTTGTTGGGGTCTAAAAAGGCTAGACCCATAGCAATCAGAGTACTGTTCGATGTCAGCTTGTAATACATACCTTCTCCTTCAATTGCAAAATGTATGTGCTTTGTCATGGTTGCGATGTGGCAAGACGCTTGATGCTAGTACCATGTGCAGCACCCGCATAAATGCTGTGATCCGGTTCAAGGGAGCACCTCGCTTAAGCCACATGGTGACCGAAACATCAAGCCATCAAGCCGTGCTCGACAGTGGCGCCGAGCCAGCACAATCCCACGCCTGAAATGTGGCATAATAACAGCAAGTCCACCTCTCAAAAGACACCAACCACGACCCACACACCCTTCAATCTTTCTGCCAATCAACCGCCATCACCTACCGTCACAATTCCCGTGATGTTCTCATCTGCAAATCAGTTCGCCCAGGGCATGATTGAAGAATGTGCTGAAGAGGTCCGGAAGATCTTCGAGAAGCTGGTGCTGCCCCGTGGAACTTCAGCAGAAATGCAGGCGAGATGGGATGAGGCCGTGGAACTGTTGACGAGGCAGCTGGTGAGTCACTAGTTGCATTACTCATCACACTGCGAATTGACGTGTGTAGAACATGGTCTGTGCCATCGTGACCGAGGGAATATTCATCCCTCGGTTCATCATTTCGCTTGACATCCACCTAGCAATGAGCCAAAGCCGATGGCCCCCCTGGCAGTTGATCATGGATGGAAATGTTAGCGCGCAGCTAGACCATCCCTGGATGCAACTTCGATCATCAACACCACCTATCTCTCCCGCCACCAGCAGAGGGTCTGCGCCTAGGTCAGAGGCCTCTCAGGCAGCGCCTGAATCGCCCAGTCTCATCTCCTTCCACGGGACGAGCCCCAGGAAATCGATCACGAGCCCGAACCCAGCTACCGCCGCCTCAGTCCCCGCATCTGCCACCCCAACCCCAATATCTGCCACCCCAACCCCGATATCTGCCACCTCATTCCCTGCATCTGCCACCCCATTTCCCAGCATCTGCCACTACTACTAACGTCGTCAAATCCCTCCCCCTCGCCAAGGGTGGCTCTGAGGCCGCCGGCCCCTCCTCGACGCGACAGGATAAAGGCAAGGGAAAGGCCCAAGCTCCTCCTCCTCAAGGCCCTCCCCAGCATAGTCCCACTGGTCGCGACAGCGATCATGCCCCATCGCGATCCAGGGCCGAGGACAAGAGGAAGGGTCTGTCGAGAGGCAGCCGCAAAGGGAAGGAAAAGGCCCGAGAGCCAAGTGAGACGCATGAAGGAGATGTCGAAGAAACGAGAGGCCGCTCGACGGAAAGAGCCCCATCTGTTGGTCGGCGATCTCGAAACAGGAGCCAAGCGAGAACAAAGGCCAGAGCTCCCTCTCCCCCTCGCCCTTCTCCCCTGGCTGAATCAACGGGATCTGACGCGTGCGACAATTGCTTGAAGCGCCAGCTCGAATGCACTCCCATCAAAGGCCGTGCCTGCGCAAAATGCTATGAGAGCAAGGTTCAGTGCAGCTTACTGGCCAAGAAGAGGCCGAGATCTGCTTCCCGTCCCTGCTCGAAAGCAAGACCTTCCTGGGCGAAGTCTTCAACATCCAGATCTCAGGAGCAGGAAGCCAGCACTTCCAGCGTCAACTTGCCGAACGTCCCCGCCAAGAACGCCTCTCCATCTGCCTCTCCGTCTGCTAATGACAAAGACAGAGATTCCTCCCCTCCTCCGAAAAGGACTCACAAGAGCAAACCCTCTATTTTCGGCCCATCACAAGGCCCTCTACCAACTTCAACTGTAGTTGTTCAGACTGGTCCACGATGGAAACAAAGTAGGTCATTCGCAACGACTAGTACGATAGTGATTCTAATATATTTCCTCGCAGTCCTAGAAGGAGTGGTCTTGCCATCCACAAAGAGACACCGCCCTCTCGTCATCCCAATGGCTCAGTCCACTTCAGGCACGCCCGCACATTCAACCCCATCAACGCCCACCATGGCAGATGAAGACAGGCTGGTCAATGCAACCAAGCACAACATGGTGCTCGAGGAGCTCCAACGATTTCGAATGGAGCAGGTCAAAACTGATCAACGTGTCCGAACATTGGAGGATCGACTCAGGGAGACACAGCAGGGCCTCGAGACGTTCACTCAACTGGTTTGCTGTGCGTGGCCTGACCTGGCCGGTGAAGTTGGCACATCCATGCTGGTGTTCCCTTTTTCGGCTTCAACTCCATCTCTGGAGAGCACTAACCCCGCGCTCTCTTCAGCTCCACGTACACCACCACCTAATCAAGAAGTTCCCCTCCCATCTTCACCAACCCCTCGGGCGCTCACCGACTCCCACATGCAATTTCCCGACATCAACAGATCCCCGATCTCCGATTGGTTGATGGCACTTCACCCACCAACCCCACCTCCTCAAGATCGGCCGAGCCCTCTGCTGGACGAGGCTGTATATGAACGCAGTTGTACGCCAGACCACCCACCCCCTCAACCTGAAGCAATTCTGGGGTCATTCACCGGTCAAGCACCTAGCACCGCGTCCGACATTCCGGAGAATGCGATAGCGGCCCCAGAGGGTAATGAAGAGCCATCATGCCATCCTGAAATCGTGGAAGGGCCGGATACCCAGAGCGTTGGGCAGGATATGCGGGCCGAGGCCATTCAACTTCTGCAGCAGTACCCTGATAGCCCTGAGGATGACTCCATGGAAGGTGTAGAGCCCGAGGGTGTTTGAGGAACTTGTATTAGTTGTACCCGATTTGTTCATTCATTGCGCCGTTTCTTATGGACATGTACATAACACCTCGAACCCCATCTGTACATACACGGACATCAAGCATGGTAGTAAGTAGATAACCTAAATGTATCTCTTTGCTGTTCTTGTGATCAGTGTGACATTGCAATCATCGGCCTGAGGATTCGCCTGACTGCCTTTTTGGACCTCATAATTGTCATCCGGCCGGTTTGGGGGTCGGCTGCTCCCGTCCAGACCTCCGGGGAGTGACCGGCGCTGCTGACCCACTGACATCTAACTTTCTGGAAGTTGCATTGGGAGTGGGCGTCGTTTCTTTTGCAACATCACCTTGTGGCAAAGTCTTTGACCTTTTGGTCGGCCGAGCGCCTGCTTTAGAAATTACGGTTGAAGGCAATAAGAGCTAAAGAATATGATTTAACCCACCATCTAAGCTGTTTGATGCTCGGCGTCATTTCAGCCCAGATTCATCCTCACTTGGCACCCCCTCGGTGCTTTTGGATGTAGTCATTTTGTCGGTCACATTTTGGTCTGTACGAGGAGTATCGGCCTTGTTCCAAGATCACGCCATTTCTTCACTCACCCGAAACCGACTTAGGAGCATTGCTGGATGTAGGCTTTCTGATCTTCGGCTTGAGAGAAGGATGATTTGTGTTTGGCCCATCTTGCATACCATCTGGTTTACCAGGAGTAACCGCCGAGGTATTCACTTTTGGCTTCTTCATGGCAGATTTTAACACTTGATGCGGGGAATCAGAACCTGCTTCGGCTTGCTTTGCATACACCGGGGGCTCGTGTCGTGCAGCCACGGTTGCCTTCGGCTCTGTGTATATCACCGGTACCTCATCAATATCATTTCCATTGGATATGCTCTTAGCCAAGCCTGCGTGTATCCAGATGATCACTCAAGATGCAGAGTGATCGGCGAGAGACATTGCACTTACTTTTCTCGGTAGCTTGTTGACTTTCCCCTGGTCCTGGGGTGGGCCGACGCAGATACCGATCCTTCCCTTGGAGTTGTTTTGGCTCTCCCTCCAGACCAGTTTCCCATTTCTTCATCAGCTTCGGCTTCAGCCTTGGTGGGCCGACCTTATCTCGGCCAGTGCTGCTAGAACTTGGCATGGTCTGATCACGAGCTTTGCCACAAATTAGATTAATGATCACCCGCTGAGGGATGGAAGATTTGGTACCCATTGCATTTAGCTGCCCCTCCTGGCCCTCAACGGCTTTCGGCTTTGATGCGGGCCTGATGTCCGGCTGCTTTGCAGTGCCTTGCACTCGTTCATTACTACCAGCTCTATTTTCGTCTTTTCCTTGGAATGCTCTGCTTCAATACAATGGTATTATTTAATGGAATGAAACCAGCATACCATGATATGGATCCGAAGTTGAGTTCTCCGGCTGCTTTCCCTTCTTTGCGCCCTTACATTTTGGGGGACCATACTTGACTTCGCCGGTCATCGGGCGGGAATCCTGGGTCCCCCCTTCTGTTTGGAAACCATTAGGGCGTCCACACCGATGCATATATTCCACAAACCTTCAGTACCTTCGTTTTCACCTTCCTGGCCAACAAGTCTTACCTCACCTTTTACCTTATGCTGGCCGGCTTTGCCCTTCTTCGGGTTGGCCATACCTTTGTCCTTGTTCAACCCGCCCTCGGCCATGGTGGTCCCTGGGGTTGAAGCCCCGTCGGCCTTTCCTTTCTTCTGGCCAGTCGTGCCTTTGTCCGACAGTGTATCACCGGTGTTCGACATGCCCTTGGCCATTTTGGTCCCTGGGGTTGTGGCCCTGCCTTCCTTGATGACCGATTTACCCTTACCCTTGGCAACGCGCTGCTCATTGGCGCTCAGTAATCCCCTCTCTCCTCTACAATCCGGTCCCTGTTCGGTAGACTCCTCGGCCTTCCCCTTGCCTTTTTCCCTTGGCTGATTGCCGGTTGGCTCCGGACCCATGGCTTCCCCACCCTGGGCTACTGCTTCCCCGTCACTCTGATAGTCAGGGTTGAGATCCTCTGCCTCCTCAGTTCTGGCACGTCGTCCTCGGCCTCTCAATCCCTTTGGAAGCCTGGCCTTCTTTGATGGAGGTATGGCCCGGTCCTCATCAGACGTGTCCAAAGGTTCCTGGAGGTCCCCCCGCTGGTCCAACCAATACTGAAACTCAAACACATTGTCTGGGTCAGCCTCCTGTCTCGTTCGGATAAATTCCAAGAAGGTCCATGCCTCCTCTGCCTTAAGGTGACTTGGGTCTCCTGGGAAGTGAAATACGGGAGGCAGATGCTTGGGCAGGAACAATTCTGCTGCCTTGGTGGACAGCATTCAGAATGGGGCAGTTGAATTCAGCCTCCTGCATGTTAACCCTGTACCCAGGCAATCACCATCAACCCCGAAGTCCACTTGCATGTCCTTGGATCACTTACGATGATGTGCAGTCAGAAAGCCTCTGACCATAGACTGCATCTCGGGCCGGCTGGCCCCTTTCATGTCGGGAATCCATATGGTGCCGTCCTCCTGGAGGACCTTCCTGACAGCTTCATCTTTGTCCCTTCGGCCTGTTTTCGTTCCCCTCTTCTCCTTCCCTCCCTCGCTACTTCCCTCTGGCTCGGCCCCTTGCTTGTCGTTACCAGGTCCCGACTTGAAGCATTCCTTAACAAAGTGATCCAAACTCTGTTGAATTTCCTCGGCCCCTTTGAAGCTCGGCCCGTCATCAATGTCGTCATTGAAGTCAAGTCTGCAGGGTATTGAGACTGTCCCCTGGAAGGGATCCACATCAGACTTACATTTGCGAAAACATCTCCCCCTTCTCTCCTTTAAAACCAGACAATATGACCATTCGGATGCCCCCCCTCTTCCACATCTCTTTGGCGAAACTCTTCATTACCGGGACAGCCTTGTTTGAGGCAAATCTGACGGGATACATCAACACACACACATGGGATCAATGTAAGAAACATATTCACCGGGCCTGAACCTCCGGCGATGCACCAGTTGCATTCCACTCCTCGGCCGTTCGACGGGCTTCTTCCAGCTCCCCTTCAGTCATGTCCTCAATGGCGCAGGTCAATCTCTCTTGGTAGTATCGCAGCATGTCGCCGGATCCAGCAGTCGCGCCATGCTTCTCCTCAATAGCGGCTACCAACTCTTTCCTCCGAAGCTCCTGAACGACCATCCGGGCCGTCCATTTATGTCCGAGCTTGATAAGCTTTCCTTGCTTGGATCGGCCTTGCTGGTGCATCCACGCCAGATATGACTAGGCAACTGAGCTGTCAGACTAGAGCCGGCCCTGCTATTCGGACTCACCCTCAACTTATCCATCCATTCAGCCTTCTTCAAACCCTTGTGTAAAGGCAGGGTTCTCAACTCTTGGATGATGGCCCACCAACATGTCTTTCGATCATCACCCTTTCCCTTTTTCCAAAGGTCCCATCTTTCTCGGAGGATCTTCAGGACTTCTTTCGGAACCTTGGAACCACCTTCATTCCCTTCAACCAGCTCTGGTCTAACCTCCTCACTAATACCACCAGCAGGTGAGTCCCTCGAGGAATTCACCTGTTCAACCCCTTGCCCCGGCGGAACTTGCGGTAACTCAACTCCGCTTCCCCCTGGAAGGTCCTGGCCATTGTGAGACTCCTTGGACTGATCTTCATTTCCCACAGGGTTTGTCACTGGGAGGATTCCTTCCTCATGATCTCCATCTCCGCTGCTTTGCTCTGACTCTGTATCTGAGCTATTGTATTGGGATTCTTGGTATTCAGACCCAGCATAGATTGTCTCAGTGTCAGACATGGTGAGAATAGTGGGACTGGAAGAATGAGAAATGACTTTGCTCCTCCTCTTATGACTTCACATGTTGCCATATATTTATTTTCAAGGGGCTACGGATCCCGACCCAGGGGAGCGGATTCCAAGTCCTCATTGTGGTCCCTAGCCAGGTCATATTAGGAACTCAGAGTTATAACTGGGGCTCTAGGCCCATGCTGAGTCAGCTCAGCAAAGCTGACAGCCAATCGGATCTGAGTGTGTCATTGCCTACCTTGCTTGTTTCCATTAGACTTCCCCATATGGCAGGAACTAGCCGATCAACTCCTTATGTATTGAATGCCTTTGTGTCGAGCGAGGAGTGCATCTGAGTACTTTGAACATCCAGCATGCCGAAAAACATTCAGAAGAGGCTAAATCCAGATAAAGTGACACATGTCAGTTGGATCACCAAGCAAACTACCAGGGGACCAAAGGCCCAAATGATTAGATCAGATGCTGCACAGGATGCCAATGCCAGGTTGGATTCACCACAGTCAACACTGGGCTACCAAGCCAGCTGGGCCTCATCACCAATAAAGCCATCACACTCAGTATCTCAAGCACCTTTCGATGCATCAGACCCAGGATTCAATGATGCCTACACAGATCTTGATGAGGAAATCAAGCCAATAAGGTTCCAGCACAAAAAGGTTAGCTTGTCCGATGCATTATTGGTTACATGGAATCTATAATTGACCCTTAAACAATAGACCTCAAATCACTATCTCCGAGAATGGTTGGAGAAGCAAGATGAATTCCTGAGAGCTTTGTTGGATATGGAGGCCCCTCCAAATCCTCGGAAATGCACCCAGTACGAACGGGATGGCATATACCGATGTTCGGACTGCTTCGGTCAGCCTGTCTTTTGCACCGCTTGCACTAGGGATCAACACGTTCAGGAGCCCTTCCATCGAATTCAGCAGTGGACCGGCTGCTTTTTCGAGCATTCATCTTTGAACCTGGTCTGTGTTCCATCAGAAGCATACAGATGGCTTTGATCTTAAAAGCTATTGCAGGCTGGACTAGAGTTACATCTCGGACACAAAGGTCGGGCCTGCCCATCCTGAGGATGGCCGGACCTGAAGGACCAAAGCCGACCAACTCCAATGAATGACGAAGAATGGGTTGACATGGATGAGGATTGCATCCCTCCAAATTTACGTCCACCATCCCATTCGGATTATTTTACCGTTGTAGATATCTCTGGCCTACATTTTCTGACTGTCAACTTATGTCATTGCCCGGGGTCGGCGCCGGCCTATTGTCAGCTCTTCAGCGCCGGCCTGTTCCCTGCCACACTTAATCAGCCGAGGACCGTATTCACATTTCAGGTTTTGGATGACTTCATTCGGGACAATCTGGAATGTGGGACTACAGGCTCAAACTATTTTAGCAAGCTTCGAAGGATCACCTCCAGCATATTCCCCCATCTAGTCCCAGTATGTGAAAAGCAACCATGTCGGCCTTTGATAAGACTCTGAAGGCTTGTAGGATCGGTACAGAGATTTGCTCCGAGTTGCAAGGCAATGGCGACTGCTTAAGTTTTTGAAATGGAACAGATTCGGTCATGGAAATGGACGGCCGAAGACCGGGGAATTGGCCTTGTTTTGCCCGGCCTGCCCTCAGCCAGGGGTGAATTGTAACCCAAGTGTAGAAGAAGCGAAGCAGTGAGTGTTTAATGAAAATGTTTAGGGTGTTGTCATTGTTGCACCATCATCATTAGTTGGAAATACACAAGGACATTCATAATGGATGGTAATTTCAAGGCCGAGCATATGCATGAAAAGGCGCCGGAGGATCAAATATGGCTCATGGATGGGCTCGGATACATGGTCAAGAGGGCTGAATATCAATCATACCTGAGGGCCACAGGTCATTTGCAGGAGGTACGTCTGACAAACCATGGGCCGAAGCATTCGGGGCAAATGCTTCAATTCAGAGATCGTCTTGCAACAATCACCGAGCCGTAAATCAGGCCAATACAAGCCGAGGGAAGTTGGAAGCCACGGGCATCGGAGGCACAGCTTGCGCACGGCATGGCTGCTTTGTTCCCCACTCTGTTGTGGATTTCCAGAAGGGTGAAAGGCATGTGTCTCCCTCCGGTGAGGGGCTTGTAAATGGATTGACAAGGTTTGCAGGCAGGTTAATATGGACTATTCCTTCGCCAATGCCATGAGCCACAATATGAAAGACATATCCCGTGCAATAAGCTTTTATGACGTCAATTGCTGTTACATGAAAAAGCTCCGTTCAAGGATCTGGCATAGCGTCTTCTTAAACATTCCGGAGAACATCGACATTATCCCCGGTATTGGGCTCTGGCATTTGCAGGGCCATCAGTCTCAGTGCTTCCCTCGGCACTCCCCGCTCTTCATTCCCGGGGCAGGTTGTGTTACAATCGCTGCGATCGCTAGTCCAAATGTGGACTTAGCAACAACCATTTCTTATTTATTTCCTTTACACGCGTTTGACACACCTTCTATGCATCTCCGCCTCATCGCTTCTATGCACACATGCCTATTTCATTACCCACATCCATGCTTCTCGATCACATTGCATACATGATGCAACCTCATGCTTAACATGCATACGACGCATGTTCCACTTCTTACACACACAAGCTGCATGCTGGCATATCTATACATGCTTACAACGCATGTCCGCTACATGCACTTCCCTCATGTTCTCCAATACTTACCTTATGTAGTAGTAGCACTGCATGGTCCGTGCACTCTTGTATTTAGTATATAAACCCCAATGCCATGCCCGGAGAACACTAGTCTTGTTCTCTTGGTCTTTCCCCCTAAAGGATTACCAGCTCCTGACTCACTGTGTCTTCAGTCCTCTGTTCCCTTTGCAAGCAACCTAGATACATTTAGGCTTCTCTTAACCGAGAGTCCTTTAAGGGTTGTTTCAGGTTGGGTGGAAGGATAAATAATTGAAACACTTTGGTCGGTCCTGAATGTGGTTTCGGTGTCGGCTCGAGGGATGTCATCGCCTCATTGTCAGGAGCTTCTTGACTTCCAGATGAACAATTCCAATTTTATGAAGATGGTCCGAATCACTCAAAGCCTGGTGAGGAAGTACAGGAAAGCAAAGTCGTCATTGGCAGAAGCAATGGCGGCATTCATTGCTCTTGATAATGCCGTGACCGAGGGACAGAAGCTAGGATGGGCCAAACAAGAGCAAAAGGCTCAGAAGGGTCGGGCCAATGATGTGTCTGAGATGGACATCTTTGATGTTCAATTGAAACAGGGTATGTAATAACATAAAATGCCTGATATCCGGAAGATGACACACAGAAAGCCCCCTCAATCCAGGCTGTGGAGCTGGCGATTCTTGGTGCAAAGCCATCGTCGGCTGCCCTAGATGGGAGAGCAACTGCTTGGCTAACCTGGGGAATCAAAATTGAGGAATACCAGATTCGGCTAGCTAAGAACACCAGAAATGTCGGTGTGCAAGCTACAGAGATCGAAAAACTGGTGCTGGCTCGTAGGGCTGATCGCCTCAGCTCTGAGGTATCTGGTTTCTGCTCCGAGGCCTCTGCCTATATGGACTTAGAAGAGACGAGCGACGGAGCGTCGGATAGTGACGGCGAAGAGGGAGAGGGGGACTCAACGGCCGAGGATATCCTAGATATGCTCAGTGGACAGCGGCCACACCGGGTTAAATTGCCTTTGCCCTCAACTCTTGGAGCTGAAAAGTGTTCGGCCCTTGGATTGGACACTTTTAGAGACCTGGAGCTGAAGCTTCGTACTGGGCAAGCCAACAATGCTCTTCAAGAGGTCCGCCTGGCATTGGTACACAAGGCAAATCTTTTCCAAAAGGATGTGCGCCACACTGGCAATTATGCTAAATCTACCCGTGCTTGGGGCAAGATCCATGCAGCGGATGGGGTGTTGCATATACAAGCCTCCATATACCGAGCCTCTAGGAAGGCGATGGTATCCCTCGGCGCTGATGAAACATTGCTTGATAAATATAAGCCAATGCTTGATGAGGAACTCAAGGCTAACACTGCCAAAGGGATGCCGGATATCAGGGGTCATCGGAATGACAAGCTTGCCTGGTTCTGGTCTGTCGAGCTACCAAAAGATGCCGAGCAGATGGACTGGCTGTCCAAGTGTGGGTTCATCTGACTCAAAAACACTCAGCAAGCTAATTCATGATTTGGCAGTTTATCTGGTCCAATGGCTTCAGGCGAAGGCTAAAAGGGACAGATGGGCGGAAGAGGAAGAAATACTCAGAAGTGAGTTTCAATGGACAGTAGCTTTCTTTGATAGGAGGGCAGGAGACTGGGAGCACCGAGCTATCGTCTCCGAAAACAAAAGCCTCCACGGTCCAGCTTGCTATGCCGAAAGGCAAAAGGCTATTTACCGTCGGCTGCGTGACTTGTGCTGAGAGTCCTGGGAGTCGAGCACTAACGGGGCTGCTCAAGACCTTTCACCTGGGTTGACGGGGATTTGACCAACGGGACACTACCAATGTTGATTAGATTGCATGAGGTAGCCATTAATATCAGAAGGTTTGTTGGAGCACCACAATGAATTTCGGCCTGATTGTTTGTCCAGATCGGGAAGGCCCACTGACTCAGCGAGGTCCAAGCGGACTTGTTGTCGTGTCTTGCTTTCACTGATCTTACCATAATCATGCAACCGGATAAACAACCTACTGAGCGATTCAAACAAGGTACCATGCAGATGGTGGCATATTATGCCTCGTGCTGCTTGGAAGTAGCCACGCGACATTTGCACGATTCTCCCTTGACGTCCTGGTCAGAGGATTGGGAAACAAATGTGGGGTTGGATTTGGTACGAGAAATCTCGATTTAATTCTCGATTTAATCAGAATCTTTAGCAAGACTTTATGTACGCATTTGCGATCTGCGGTACCGTCCGACCAATGTTAACACGGGCCCCAAAATGCCTCTCAGCGCTCTTCACGGCCGCGAGTGAAATAGAGCTACAAAACGCCCTTCGTCAAATTAAAGATTCCGACTGGGATATGTTCTCAACGGCAAAGAAAATCCTTCCGGGCTGGGCCCCTGTATCTGCCGAGCAACCCTTCGGTTTGAAAGGCGCATGGTGGTGTGGCAATTCTCCTGATCAGCCACGTCGCCAAGAATTCAAGAACACATTCGAAGGGCTGGCCGAAGAAGCCCGTGATTTCTTCCAGGTATGTCTTGTCACCTGTTCCCAAGAACAATGAATCAACGGGTGTTAGAATCAATGGCCTTCGGCCCCATCGCAGGTGGTTAGCAACAACAATGTGGAAGACATTGACGAGGAACGAAAGGAACTGATGGAGGAGCTGGAGGCATCCTTCATCGAGCTGCAAGATTTGGACCGAAGTATGCTAGAGGTATGGAGGATTCTGCAGACTGTGGGGAGGCTTCGGGTGTGAGGGTATTGAGCTGGGTTGGTTGGTTGCATTGAATTATGGATGATGTTACAACACTGCGTGGAGTCAGTACTACAGTTATTTATGTATGGCCGGGAACCTTCTCCAGAGTCATATAGTGGCATCATGAGATGTCACAATGCTCGTGAACATTTTCCCTCATATAAAATGCAATTACCCCCCAATTGCCATGGACAGGACCCACTCCATGCAGCAACAACTGCCCGGACATAGCTACCACGGTTCCCGCATTGTACCGAAGCCGAAGGCCGAGGGAAGGAAGGACCAAGTCTAGCTCCTCATACTCACCTACGGTGGCCAGGAGATCAAACCATTGTGGCCTGCCATTTGCATCCAGATGTAATGGACTGGCGCAATTAACCATGACCGACGCGACATTATAGACCGAAGGCCAAAAGCCGAGCACTGATGCCATATCGGCCTCTGCATTTCCCTCGGCCCATCGCCTAAGCCTAACCATGACCTCACGACCGGTAGCATACATGTCGGGATGCATAATCACCATGGCACCAGACAAAATGGCGGCTTGGTCTCTTGAAGCCAGTACCCATTTCCTTCCAGCCATCCCTCGCCTCTCACCCTTCAAAACGGCCGACACCTCGGGGGAGGCAACTCCGGTCTTCGGAATTATTATTTAGTCTCATATGACTCTCCCATTGGCAGTAGGCATGTGGCTCACATGTCGGCCCTGCTGGAACCATGCGGGCGAGATGTTGATAGCTCCCTTTAAGGGAGCTTCTTCGTTGAATAAATTGGATGAGGTGCGCCATCCGGGGCCTTCAGATCCCTGAACGCTCTGCAGCAGAGGAGTCTCCAGTAGCTTAATCGTGTCCCACATCAGTTTCTACGGAATGTCAGGTTGGATATTGCAAGTCATTGTGATAGCACACCTGGTTAGGGCGACTGATGGAACTCGGTAAATACCAAGCCAAAATGTTACCTGCCCGATCGGTGATCAAGGCGGGATCTTGAAGTTCCTTCCATTCACCAGGGTCAGATTCTTCCATTCCTTTATTGGCCGGTGGATCAATGAGGACATCGCCCGAACCGCGTCGCTGAATGGCCTCGGCAAGGCGAATAATGTCTAAGGAAGGGATGGAAACTGCGTCCGTAGTCAGCGTGTATCCAGATCGCATAGCATGATCAATTACGACGGTTTTGGTAGGCTTCAGCCATTCTGCTGACAAGAAAATCAGCCTCGCAAAGAGTTTCGATGGCAACAGCAGGGTAGGTAAGGGGAACTTCTGTTCCGGGCGAACGACCGATCTTTCTGCGGAAAAGTGCAACCATGTAAGTTGCCAGATTGTCCTGCATGGCCAAGGTCCAGTGGGAAGGAATATCTGAATTGCAATCAGGGAGAGGCATATCGGGTGAGGGCAGGAGCTGGGTAATTGTCAGCGATATTAACGGTCCAGCTACATCCTGTTTCATGATTTAAATGTCAGTCCCTATCAGGGAATCTCCGGGATCAAACTTCCATTTTGATGGACAGATGAGATTTGACTCAGATGCAGTCGGCGAGGTTGATACTCTCATCGGCATAACTAATGGGTGGCCAAAAGGGGCTTGATAACCTGCATTATGATTGGCTGCCCTAACATATGACTCATGCTCACCCGAATGATTCGGCCGATGAGTTCGGCCCTGCATCTCGGTCCCCTCATCCTGGAAGGCCGGAGCTTCAATTCCCTGGCACGGGCTCATCCGAATGGCTCGGCCGTGCAATCCGGTCGTTCAAGAAGCCCCTGGTCAGGGGCTCATTTGAATCAAAAGGGTTACTCAATTTCCCAAATGTGAGCTCACTCGAACAGCTCGGCCCAAGGTAATGGGATTCTTAGGATGGGCTTGGCCGTGCATTACGGTGTCTCATGATACCCCTCGACAAGGGCTCGTTCGAATCAGAAGGATTGCTCATATCCTAGGCATGGGCTCACCCGAATGGCTCGGCCCATGGCAATAGATCTTCTTGCTCGGGCTCGGCCGCGCAATTCGGTCCTTCACAATGGCCCTGGTCAGGGGCTCATTCGAGTCAGATGGGTTGCTCACTTTCCCAAGTGTGAGCTCAGCTGAATCGCTCGGCCCAAGGTAATGGGGTTGTGAGGATGGGCTCGGCCGTGCATTACGGTGTCTCATGATACCCCTTGACAAGGGCTCGTTCAAATCAAACAGTGTGCTCACGTCTCAAGCATGGGCTCACTCGAATGGCTCGGCCCAAGGCAATGGCTCTTGTCTTTCAGGCTCGGCCATGCAATTCGGTCGTTCATGATACCCCTGTTCACGGGCTCATTCGAATCAAACGGTTACTCAATTTCTCAAGTTTGAGCTCACTCGAATGGCTCGGCTCATGGTAATGGGATTGTTAGGATGGGCTCGGCCGTACATTACGGTGTCTTATGATCCCCCTCGACAAGGGCTTGTTCGAATCAGACGGCGTGCTCATGTCTCAAGCATGGGCCCATCCGAATGGCTTGGCCCAAGGTAATGGGGTTGTGAGGATGGGCTCAGCCGTGCATTACGGTGTCTCATGATACCCCTTGACAAGGGCTCGTTCGAATCAAACGGGGTGCTCATGTCTCAAGCATCGGCTCACTCGAATGGCTCGGCCCAAGGTGATGGGATTCGAGGGATGGGCTCGGCCGTACACCATGGCGCCCCATGATACCCCTCGACAAGGGCTTGTTCGAATTAGACAGCGTGCTCATGTCCCAAGCATGGGCTCACCCGAATGGCTCGGCCCAATGTGATAGATCTTCTCCCTCAGGCTCGGCCGTGCAATTCGGTCATTCACAATGCCCCTGGTCAATAGCTCATTCGAGTCAGACGGGTTGCTCACTTTCCCAACTGTCAGCTCAGCTGAATTGCTCGGCCCAAGGTAATGGGATTGTTAGGATGGGCTCGGCCCCAAAATACGATGTCTCCTGACAGCCCTCAAAAGGGGCTCATTCGAATGAGACAGGTCCTTCATGTCCCAGGCATGGGCTCATCCAAATGCCTCAGCCTAAGGCAATGGCTCTTGTCACTAGGGCTCGGCCGTGCAATTCGGTCCTTCACGATGCCCCCGGTCAGAGGCTTGTTTGAATTAGACGGTTACTCACTTTGCCAAGTGTGAGCTGACCCGAATGGCTCGGCCAGCGGCAATGGACCTTTTCCCTAGGGCTCGGCCATGCAATTTGGTCGCTCACGATCCCCTTGGTCAGGGGCTCATTCGAATCAAACGAGTTGCCCAACGCCCCATGCACAAGCTCACCTGAATGGCTCGGCCGAGGGAAATTGATCGTGTCACTACGGCTCAGCCGCGCAATTTGGCGGATCACGATGCCCCTCAAAAGGGGCTCAATCGAATCAGACGGGGTGCTCATGTCTCAACCCCGGGCTCACCTGAATGACTCGGTCCACAGCTCATGGTCTTTTCCATCAGGCTTGGTCATGCACCTCGGTGCATCTCGATATGCCCGAACAGGGGGCCCGTTCCTATCATCCGGGAAGCCCACCTGAATCTAAAGGCATCCACCCTGAGGCAGGCTCCTCCGAACCCGACACCTTAAATGCAAGCAGGGTGGATCAATTAATATGGTACATAGTGACTACATGGGGTCTACAAGGTTAAAATATGCTGTCGAGATTACAATACAGTTAGAATATACCGCTAAAAAATGGCAAGGTGGTTACAATGCTGAGGCACTCATTCACAAGGCAGTTACAATTTGGTTCCAATCATCGAAACCAATACGAACAAAACCCCTATTACAATGGTACTGTACAAATTCCAATCCATTCCAATCCAAGTTGTCAGTACTGAATAGGGCATGGCACGGGTAAACCCCCGGGTATGGGTAACATACCTGTACCAGTACCCACCAAAAACCCGTACCCACACCAGGGGTATGGGTTTTGTCTCGGGTTTACAACACAATACCCGAACCCATACCCACAGCGGGTACGGGTAAAAAAACCCGCAGGTTGGGCATGAAACCCACCCGAGAATTCATTAGTACTAAACAGAAGACAGTACTAGTACTACTTGTATTGATCTATACGAAATCTAACTTGATTGCATCCCATCCATTGTCAAGTACATGATCTTCATCACCCAGGACATCTGGCAGAGCACTAATCTTCATGATATCTTCAGACTTGACAAGATTCAGCTCGCTCCATGTGCCGAGACACAAGAGTGCCAGGGTGGACTGAGCCGAAAGTCCAGAGCATATATGCAAGAGGAGGAGACGGCCGCAGCTGAAGAGGCGCTCAACATCGATTGATGTTGCTATTGATTATTGTTAGTATTGGAATAAATATATAATATTTTCGTACAATGTACCAGGGATTGACAAATAGTCTAGTGCCATCTGCGAAAGGTGAGGGTATATGTCGCAATGGTTGTACCACCAGGAAATCGGGTTGGCCACATATTCGACATCAGATGCGAGGTACTGGTCAAGCTCACAGCCTAGAGTGGCTGGCTTGGGTGGTGCGAGCACTGGCAAATTATCAAAAATGTTGGTCGTGGTCTTTGCACTCTGGTTACTGGGATCGGACTGTGTCTCCAAGTCTACATCCTCCACATTGTCACTGCCATCCTCGTTAGAGGCATAGGACCACACATATGCATCCCGCACCAAGGTTTCCGCAGTCTTGATCCATTCGTCCTCCCAGTGTGCTGTTTTGAAGTAGGATAACTTGTGTCGTGGATGTAGCACTAGCTTGTTGTTAGAGCAGCTTGGTTTGAGAGAAAATAGACTTACCCATAGCGATCCGATAGACTTCCGAGCTATCAGTAAGTGAGTAGTAACGATTCAGAGTGTTCTTCGCTAGCGCCACAGATGAACAGATTGCCGTGGAGTACTTCTTGTTGCGTGAATAGGCCCAAAATTGGCCCTCGATATGGTCCATTGCGGGAATGACTGTGGCAAGATTTGGAGTCGAGCGTGAAAAAAATAGCGTAGCCTCCTTGAGGATCTAGAGCATGAATGAGTTGTTTGTTCCAGTTTGTTCGCTGCGTGCATTTCAGATGACTCACCTTGAGGACGCTGTGCAGCTGCTCGACAATCTCCCATTCATGGTCTGCCAGCTCGAATTTCCGCAAACCAAGCTCCCTTTTCAAAAAGCGACCGCATCAACAGCCTTTTGATGGGTCAAAGCATATTCCAACATATCGTAAGTCGAATTCCAGTGGGTTGCAAACGTCTCACGGCATAAGTGTGATGGCCATCTTCAGATCCTCTAGAATGCTCTTCCAGGCCGGGAGGATGATGGTGGTTGAATGGATGATTTTGTATGCTAATTTTCGCAGCTGTGGGCCATTACTTAGCCTCAAAACGAAAGGTGAGTGATACCTCGACTCGCCTTCACCAGCGCTAATTTGATGGGATGTACAGCATCCTCTAGCTCCTTCCGCTCCTCTGCGCTGAGTTCATCTCGCTCATCGACCCACCCATCGCTCTCATTGGACAGCAGTGCAGCATCGTCTTCATCCAGATCCAGGTGATCTTCATCCTCGATCTCGTCACTTAACTCATCTACTTCTGCAGCACTGTGACCATCTTCCAGCGCTTTGTCCGCGTCCCGCTTGTTGGTGTCGAATTGACGGATCAACATCTTCGCGACCAGGTTGACGACATGTAGGAAGCACCGGGTATGGCTGGCATCACCCCCAAATGATGGGACAAGCAACTCGAGCTCGCGGACCATCATGTCGTTGTTTGTAGCATTATCACATGTTACGCTCAATATCTAAGCAAGATTAGAATGACAGGTACGAGACAATGTACTCATTTACCTTGTCTGATACTCCAAATTCTTTTCGCATGTTTGCAAATACTGTAGTGAGTTCAAGGCCGGTGTGCGATGTCACCACTTCAACAATGTCCAATGGCATACTTAATGGTACACCCTTGTGCTCTAGGTGGACACAAAACGCGACAAATGCCCGGTGATTAGGTGATGTCCATGCATCAGTCATGAAGCTAACTTTGCCACTATAGTCCTGGTGCATTGATGCATTCAAATCGAATTCCCAGAGTCGACTAACAGACTCACCTGTAGCATCTTAGCAACCCGCTGACGAGTTCGTGCAAATACCAGCTTGACATCTCGTGAGACGGTAGATGGTGATGGTATGTAATGCTCCAGATGTCCCATCTTCATCAATGATTGAAAACCTCGATCAGACACTATCTTAAATGGGCGAAGACTCTCAGCCACCCAGTGTACAATCTCAGCGCTGCAAGTAATGCATCAATAACCATGTATGTATTAGTAAGGATTCATACTGTGTTTCAGTGCAGGTGTGTTGCCGGTGAGAATATGACACCTTTCCCTTACCCTTACGTTCAAATGACATCGTGATTGTTCCATCGCGCAGGTATTCCCCAACGATCTTTTTCCATACCTCGTCGGTGTCCTTCGCATCATTGGCTGCTGCCATGATCTCCGTTCCCCAGCACTTCTTAACATGCTTTCGCAAGTTACCAGTGGATCGTGCATCTCCCTTGTCAAGATATCGTTGTATTTTGGTGTTGCACCCTTGTCGAGTGCATTTGAAATCGTGTGCACACCGACCATCAATCTTGATGATCTGTGGGATGGGCTCAAAGAAGGCATATATTGGTGAGGACCATTCCTTCAAAAGACGAGCTATGGTACCTCAGCTAACAGGTCCTATGAGGACATTGAGAATGTACTTAGCTCATCTTGAGCAGTTTCATTCTTTGCATTGGAATGAAAGGAACCTGCATCAATCTCTTCAATATCACTATTGTCGGTCAACAGGCTGGTGGGGTCATCCTTTCGTGATGTGGTGGTCGTGGCTGCCATTTTTGTTGCAGCTGCTGCCGTTTTTGTGGCCACTTCCATTGTTGTGCTGGTGTTTCCATCATCATTACCCAGTCCAAGTCGTGCCTTTTTGCCAACTGCATCAGCATTGGTGCGGTCACGGTTGCCGTCAGTCTTCTGCTTCCTTGTGGTCTTCTGGGTCTCAGCATCATTGTCAAGGGCAGCTTTCGCTTTGTCAGTCAACTTCGGCTGTCGTGCGCTTTTGGAGGAGGAATTTAGGAAGTTGAGTTCTGGTGGCATGGTTGAAGGGTGCAGCAGTGTGTCGAGTTGGAAGCAGAGTGTTGATCAGGCCCACAATGTAAATTTTCAAAGCTATGCTAAAAACATTAAGGTTTCTATGTCAGATGTCAGCCTCTCCGTTGGGAGGTGTAAAGAGGGGGACCCGCACGGGTAACCCGTACCCTGACGCACAGGCATAGTACGGGTATGGGTGTTGTCACGGGTCACGCAAATGTAACCCATACCCATACCCGAGCGGGTATGGGTACAAAACCCATGCAAGTAACCCCTACCCGTGCCATGCCCTATGTTTAACACCTCATCCAAAGTTTCTTCCTTCCGTACCACTACATTCCCACGGTGGCACCCCAAGGACCCCAGCTTTAAAAAACAACCAAACCCGCGATAAGTGCCCACAAGCAATCCCAAAAAACTAACCCCTCTCCCAGAACCCATACCAAAGGGGAAATAGCCCCAATGGGACCACAAGAAGAGGAAACACAACCCGGGTCCGACCCGTCAACGTCAACAGTAGCAACTCGTCGCTCCAAAAGGACAACTGGCAGACTCGACAAAGACCCACAAAACCTGAACTCAGAGGTAAAAGATACCCGAACCGCGCAAAAATTCTTAACAGCAGCGGGTTTCATCACCAAAGAAAACAAAGATATAGGTCTCCCCCAACTTGCACTAATCCTTAGACAGATCACACTTTGGGCCAAAGTCTCCGCCACCGGAACTGATGCCATCAGAGCGGTCTCTTTCATCATTGAAACATTCGAAACTGAGTCCCTAATCCAACAGATTTCTAAGGAAGTACTGACGACAATCATTCCCCAAATGGAGAAACTCCGAAAGGACCTCGGACACAACATCAAACAAGAAATATCAAACAAAACACAAACTCACCCCGGCACAGCACCAGTGGACGAGCAACTAACCACCCAAGAAAATATGGAATACATCAGCATGTCGCTAGAAGAGCTCAATCATAAGGTAGACGAAAACAAAGTGCTCACGCAGACAATCCTAGAAACCCTATCCAACACGGACAATAATGTCAGCTCAATAGCAACTAAACTCGATGAGATATCTCTCCCCAAAAGCCTCCTCGAACCCCACAACACTAACCCCTCACTTCTAGAAACAGTAAGATCGTCGATAGAAGAACTAAAAAACCGCATCCCACCTGCTAACCTCACCCAAACCCAAACACGCCAACACCCGTCATCCTATGCAGCGGCAGTGTCAGAAAGCAACCGCAACCTCACCCACGCTCAAAGGAAAATCATCGCACGAAGCGAAGTTAGGGACCGTCAAGTTGCGCTAAAATGCTCGCGGGACAAAATCCAAGAATTTACGGAAAAAGATTTAATGTCCATGGTAACACAAGCACTCACACCCCCTAACGACCAGAACAACCATCCCACCTTCCACTGTAGAAGCGTACGGAAAACAAAGGGCGAAGTGCTACTAATAGAAATGAACAACAAAGAAGGGGCGAAATGGCTAAGTAACCACCAAAACCGAGCCGACTTCACTAACAAATTCAACCTAGACACGCAAATCCTAGATCCATCCTTCAAGACCCGTGCCGAATTCATACCAGTAACGCTCAACTCAGAAGACCCAATGCACCACAGAGACATAGAAGCTGCCTCAAACCTTCCCAGCAACACGATTTCCAAGATCTCATGGATACGCCGCCCGACCGACCGAAAACCTAACCAGAAAGTTGCCCACACGTTCATCTTCTTCAATTCACCGGACGCGGCCAACCAAGCAATACGAAGCGGACTCATCATAGAAGGGAAGAACGTTGCCGCATTCCGACTTTACCCAGAACCAATGCGCTGCTTCAGGTGCCAAGAACTTGGGAAACACCTAATCAATGAATGCCCAAGCCACGACGACACATGCGGCACTTGCGGAGAACACACTCACCGTACGCCCCAATGCACCGAAATGATCACTAACAATCTCTACTGCGTTAACTGCAGAACTCACAGTCACGCATCCTGGGACAGACTATGCCCAACGTTCCTAAAAGAAAGAACCAGAATAATATCCCAACACCCAGAC
Source organism: Boletus reticuloceps (assembly GCA_018397855.1). Lineage (NCBI taxonomy): Eukaryota > Fungi > Basidiomycota > Agaricomycetes > Boletales > Boletaceae > Boletus > Boletus reticuloceps. The sequence goes on from JAGFBS010000046.1 coordinate 275,616, forward strand.
AATGGCTGTAAGTATTTCCCCATCAACGACGACCCCTCCACCTGGCCCGAAGCAGAAGCACCGCCCCACCAAACACCCATAAACAACTCCAAACCCTCCACATCCCATCAACCGCCGCCGCCAACGCAACAGCAGCACCCGTGACCCAACAACAACGAAACAAATTGGACAACTGTTGACCGCCAACACCAAAGAAAAGCCCCCACAAATAGGCCACACCCCAAAGTGCATCAACCACCCCAACCCCAGCTAACGTCCACCACAGGAAACCAAACAAACCTCGACCGCTTTGTACAAAGAGGAGGGCACCCCCAGCACAACAACCCACCAGAAACACAGCACCCTCTAACAACAACAACGCCTACCCGCAACAATGCCCACCAAGACTACTCGCCCAGCCGACCAATCAGATTCGACCTCAACCTCAACCTGGATCCCTCCCAACCATACACCCCCCAATGATTGAACAACCCTACGAAGCACCCCAACCCAACCAACAGACCAGCATACGCATATGGCAGCAAAACCTCAACAAGTCGGCTATGGCACAACAACACCTACTCCACAACCTCAACCCCTTAACATACGACATCGCAGCGATCCAAGAACCAGCAATCAACTGCGTAAATCTCACCACAGCTAACCCCAAATGGAACATCGTTTACCCCTCAACACACAACAAGGATAACGCTAAACGCACCCGGTCAGTTCTCTTCGTCAACAAAAAGATATCCAAAGATGGCTGGCGCACAGTTCCAATAGACAACCCTGACATTACAGCAATAGACCTCATTAGCCCAGAAGGAAACACCAGAATCTACAACATCTACAACGACGGACAACACCAAAACACGCTCAAGCAACTCACAAACCACCTCGCAGCCGAACACGAATGCAACAACAACCAAGATGCAACCATCGGACTTATCCTACTCAGAGACTTCAACCGCCACCACCCAATGTGGGACGACCCCAACAACCACCACCTGTTCACAAACGCCAACATGACCACCGCCCAACCCCTCCTCGACATTCTCGCAACATACAACCTACGCATGGCGCTCCCCCCGATGACACCAACACTCCACGCCAACGCATCCAAGAATTATACCCGCCCCGACAACGTATTCTGCTCGGAAACAATAACGGAAGTGATAACAAGATGCGAGGTAGTCGAACACCTGATGCCGGTTAACACAGACCATTTCCCTATTATCACACAATACACCATCTCACCAGAACTAACAAACCTCCTCTCCAGACCCAATTTCCGAATGACCGACTGGGAGATATTCGACACCAAACTACGATGCCGCCTCCAACAACTCCCCCCACCAAAACCACTACACAACATCCAAGCAGCCGAAGACTCACTAAGCCAAGTCACAAAGTCAATACTAGATACAATACAAGACACCGTACCGATCTCAAAACCCTCTCCCTTCGCAAAAAGATGGTGGTCCCGCAACCTAGAAAACGAGAACAACCGACTCAAGAAGCTATCAAGAACGGCACACACAAAAAGACACATACGAGAACATCCCATCCACAAAGACCACAAAGTGGCAAGAAATGCCTTCGCAAAACACATAGAAAAAGTCAAACTCGAACACTGGAACGAATACCTGGAGGAAGTTGACGCACACAGCGTATGGAACGCACACAAATACCTTAAAGCCGAACCCTCTGAGTTTTTCCTATCTCGAATCCCTACCCTCTGACGATCCCCCACTGACGCACCCTCACCCTCACAGACGAACCAAAACAAAAGTAAACTACTTTACGACGCCTTCTTTAAACCTTCCCGCGGCCCGGTGACCTGCACGAAATTAGTATCATGCTGAGTCAGGACACGAACTCTTAGATTCCCAGCATAATCTATGGCTGGAATATTCTGTTATCTTATGTACAGGTAGACCACTATGTAGGCTACCTTCTCACCAAGTTTCATTTTTCTACCCCCAATCCTCAAGGAGATATTCACAAATCAGTTGTGAAGTCCCTTACACTAGTGTATACTACACTAACATTATGTACACTTCTATGAGCTTCCCATATATAGGAAAGCCCCTATGTAGACTACATTATCCTGTATTGCACTGCTTAATCTGCACAGCCATTGAGCCACATGGTCACTGCTGCATAGCATTGAACCTGTGTGACTCTATGTATGGAACTGTAAGGCTTGGGTGTTTCCATGGAATGCACAGCCTTAAGGCTGTGCAGAGTTCTATGTTTTGTGCACAGCCTCAAGGGACAGATGAGTAAGCGCCAAGCCAATCCTTACCAATCATTGTAGCAGCCAGCCAATAGCATAAGAGCCTCAATGAGTGGAATGGCTGTGTGCATAGCCCAAAAGCAGCTACATATGGGAGCACAGCCTCATGTAATAACAGTATATAAGGAGTGGATTCTGCCAGCAAAAAGGAGCAGCTAATATCTGGAGAAAAGTATCTAGAAGCTAATATCTAGAACAAAGTATCTAGAGCCACATCTAGAGTAGAGAACTCTAGAAGCTCATTAGACTAGACTAAGTAGCACTACTACTACTAGCTAGTCAATTGTATTAGGTAGCTTGTACTAAGCAGAAAACAAGTGCCCACAGAGGGCAACCTATACAAACAGATTATCTAAGCATATCCCTAAGTGGGCATATCACTTGCCAACTGTAACCTAAGTAAATCTAGCCTAGGAATACTTGGGAATATTCGCTTAAGAAATCACCTTGCTAACCTTGCTGACTTATATTCACTCCAGTTGCCCAATATAGCAGGTTTATAAATAACCAATATTGTGTGTGAACTGAGTGACATATCTAGTATTTTCCCACACCATAGCCACCGCCATAGCCACCATAGTTTCCCAGGAAACATAAGCTAACTTTATATTAGGCATTATATCACCATTTTGTCTATATCTATTCCAATATCAGAATTCTTTCTGTGCTTTGTCTGTGTAAAATTACACCATAAGACAAGCTCCCATTTCGGCACATAGCCCCTAACACAGCCACCATACTTGAAGCTCAACAAAGCTTACAAGTTTCCTACACTTTCTATAGCTAGCACATCTAGTTACATTTACCTAGTTATTACTAGTATCTTAGTAGTTCATTAGCTACTCACCATTACCTACACTCAGCTAGGAAGAAACCAACCCTTTTCCTTAGACAAATAATCAGGAAAGGAAGAACGACCGGGGAGCCAATTGGCTAAGTTTTCTTACTTACTCAGCAGATCAGTTTCTATTTCTTTTCTTCTGTTTGATCTGGTAGTTAGTGTTGTCCTATCACCAGCTTATAGCCAGATTGGGCCTGGAGGATTAATTGCCCATAGATTTCCCTAGCCATCTAGCAATCCAAATCCTGAACGAACGACACCGGACCCAAGCATCGCCGACGCCACCTACCCTGAACCCGTATGCAGTTTCCGCAAAATCACTGACGAACAAATACACAGAGCCATCAAGAAATTCTCGCCCTTCAAAGCCCCCGGGCCCAACAGCATCTGCAATGTCATCTTCACCAAGAACACTGACGCCCTCACCCCCTACCTTGGCCACATTTTCAGAGCGACCTTCAAACTCAAATGGTACCCAACACAATGGCAATCATCAACAACAGTAGTACTCAAAAAACCAGGGCGACCTGACTACTCTCTCCCCAAAGCATACCGACCAATCGCTCTCCTCGACACCATGGCTAAGATTTTATCATCATGCATTGCTGACGACCTTACATACCTCGCAGAACACTACAACCTACTACCGCAGACACACTTCAGAGGATGACCAGGTAAAACCACAGTAGACTCGCTACACTTACTGACGAAATTCACACACGACGCATGGGCCCACCCCAAGGAAAAATATGTATCAATGTTATTTCTAGATGTCAAAGCTACTTTCCCTAGCGTAGTCATTGACCACCTCATCCACAACATGCGAAGCTGCGGTATACCCGAAGAATATACATCATGGTACAAACAAAGACTCACTAACCGCACGACATCACTAGTCTTCGACGACTTCAGATCAGACCCATTCAACACTCCCACCGGACTGGACCAAGGATGCCCAATTTTCCCCATCGCTTTCCTCTTCTACAACGCATCACTAATCGAATTAACAGGTAAACCAAAAGACCAGCTAGGCTTAGGTTTCATAGACGACACAGCCTTCATCGCCCACGGCAAAACGTTCGAAGAAGCCAACGAAAAACTATGCAACATTATGGAAAGAGAAGACGGAGCCCTACAATGGAGCACATCCCACCACGCTGAGTTTGAACTAGACAAGACGGCACTAATATGCGCCTCTAGACACCAACAACCGGACCCTCAATCCCCAGGAAAGACGCTACCAACCCTCCGCCCCTCAATCACCATCCAAGGCACAACCATCAACGCGTCACCATCATACAAATTCCTCAGAATAATAATCGACCAAGAACTACACTTCAACGCCCACACAGCATATGCAATAGGAAAAGGCACAAAGTACGTCCTAGCATGCAAACAACTAACACACCCTTCTAGAGGAATACGAGCGCAAATGATGAAAAAACTGTATGAAGGAGTAGCTATACCGAAAATGATGTACGCAGCGGACGTATGGGCCACAACACACCTCAAGCGGGGCAGAGGATCAAAACAAAACGGCTGGGGAGCGAGAGGTATAGGAAAAAGAATAGAAATGGTACAGCGCACAGCAGCTTTGGCCATAGCAGGCGGCATGTGCTCTTCTCCCACCGATGTACTCTTTGCACACGCTAACCTCACACCCATCCCAGTTCTCATCCGTCAACACTGCCAACACGCTGCACTCCGCCTCGCCACCCTCCCTCGTCACCACCCACTTCACCACCACACACTAATGGCGCTTAGACAACGCCGGCACCACAAAGCACCCCTTCATCGCCTCCTAGAATCCTTCCCCCTAGATCCAAGAAACTTCAAGACCATCTCACCAATCCGACACAGCCCCAAATGGTCACCGCCCGTCAAAATAAATATCCAAAACAAAGAAGAAGCCATACACCTCGACGTTCAAGAAGAAGCCAATCAGGACATCACACTTTACTCAGATGGATCCGGACACAACAGGAAAATAGGAGGCGCCGCAATCATGAGGCGCTCAGGCCATCGAGTATCTTCTTTACATTTTGACCTCGGATCTGACAAAAACCACACAGTTTACGAAGCGGAAATAGTAGGAATGATCCTAGCAGTCGAACTCCTCAAGAATGCGAAGCACATAAGGAAAGTATCCCTCGCCCTCGACAACAAGGCTGCAATATTAGCATCCAAAAATCTCTCATCCAAGCCCGCTCACTACCTAATGGACATCTTCCACGCTAACCTACGCACAGCCATCAAGAAACACCACCTCCGAAAACTCAGCATAAGATGGATCCCTGGCCACTCAGGAGCCCCAGGAAACGAAGAGGCAGATGAAGAAGCGAAAGAAGCAGCATCAGGCAACACCACTAACCCTACCCTCCTCCCTAGACAACTACACACAAGATCAAACAACGCCAGAAAGCTCCCTCGAAGCAAATCAGCAGCAAAACAAGAACTCAACTCCCGCCTCAAGCTCCTCACCAAAAACATCTTCAGTGCCTCGCCACGAGCAGAACACACACTAACAATAGACAACTCTCTCCCATCTCCTGCATTTTTAGAACTCACCGCTAACCTCACCTGACAACAAACATCCTTTATTTTCCAGTTACGCTCTGGACACGCCCCGACCAACCAACATTTATTCCGCATCAAGAAAGCGCCCTCCCCTATGTGCCCAAACTGTGAAGGTAACATAGAAACAAATATCCACTACCTCCTGTTCTGCCCAGCGTCCGCAAGACAACGAAGAAAACTCAACGACCAACTCAAATGGAGAGCCTGCGACCTATCAACAATTCTATCAAAACCAAAAGGAATCAAAGCCCTACTAATCTTTGCCCACCAAACGCGCCGCTTCCACAGCATCTTCGGTAACCTAAGCCCTCCCGCAAAACCATGCTGACCACCCTGCCAGACATCAACACGAACAGCCTCCCGACAACCCCAACCCCCGCCACACTCGGCGCACTCATAGACCATCCTGCCTCTGGGCAGATGACGAACCCAACACCGGCACGCACGCCCCCCGGGTCTCAACAGACCCCAACAAGAATAAACCCAACGGCCCCAAGCCCCCCTTTTTCGTCTTCCAGTTTTTCTCTTCCAATAAAATGTAACCCACACCCGCGACCGCAAAGCATCATGTAATTTACGATACAGCACACAGCCTTAGGGCCAAATCTACCACAGATATGTACAGAGCACCCCCTATTCCCACTACATACACCACATAGACTAGAACATGATGTAAATGTCCACCAAAAGGCAAAAGCCTTGCGGACAATAAACGAGGAAAAAAAAAAAAAAAAAAAAACACCTCATCCTTGAAACCATCCACTGAGTGATTGTCGGAGAGGAGCTTGATTAACTGGCTGGTTTCTTCATCGGTCCACACAGTACGAGGCACAGAGCGAGGATTTGCCTTGCCTTTGCCTTTGCCTTTGCTTTTGTTGGCTGGCACAAGATCAGCAGGATCGACAATCCCTCTGATTGAATGAGACCTTCCCGATGAGTGTGACCCGGTCGACTTATTAGATGGGAGTGAGTTTTCTGAGCTGGACACTGGCATCAGGGTTATGGCATTGAGGGCGTGGCACCCATACCGCCGTCTTGCTTCCCCGGCAGGTCAGGTGACCACACAGCCTCCCGGCGGACACAAGCGACGTTGAGTAGAAATTTTACTTTGCCGATGTACAAACACTCAACCTGGTCAGGGCCTAAGACTGTCTGGTCACCGCATCACCACGCAGTCTGTCGCTGCGTGAAACAAAGGAATTTTTAAAAAAGATAAGGCCCTTATGTTCAAGTCGTGTGACCTGACTTAACTTTCAAAAGACCTTGGACCTGCGCACTGCCCAGAGCATGAACGTCACCAAACACTTTGGATCTCTAGAGGGTTTTCAAAGGTGCATTCCAGTCCTCTAGTGCAAGACCACAAACATTCAACCCACGCAAGCATCTCCACATATAGAGCGTCCAAAATCTGTCTGTTTATTATTGCTCATCTCCGTTGCCCGTCGTTGTCTGTGCCGAGCACGGAGATCAGAATCTCCACCAAAGTAAGACCTCAACTAAGCCAAAACTACATCCTCTACTAGTAAACAACATTTACTGGCACGTCCTTGTCGGAATGCAGTCAGGCCGTGTATATATGTACTCCACCCTGCCTGTCTCCACTTCAAGAGATGCGGTGATGTAGCAGTAGTTGAAAATGAAACGTTGTCTTGAACGAGACATGGCGAACATATGAGACTCGTGTGAGTGTCATTTATGTTTGCTACAAATATTCGTGATCCTGGAAAGTGCACACCTGGTTCTTATGGCGAACTATCTTGACGAGTCCAAGTTAGGCTTTGATGTCAAGAGGACATTTGATGGTTGGATCGAAGTCCTTAGTGTAGGCTTTTCAACGATCACAATAAGAAAATAACAGGCAAGGCATTTACATAACATGAAACAACGATTTGAATTTCAAAAGCACGTACACCGAATATCCAAAAGCCTTTTGCACTCATAACCATTCTTCCCAACAAGGGGACGAAATAGAAGATAGGATTGAATATTCTCGTAGCATTGTACATGGTTCGAAAGAAACCTTAACCAACGACAAGATACACGGGTAGTACAACATAAAATGTTTCAGGTGATGTTTCGACTTCCACTCAATCACGTTTCCAGTCAGCAGAATGGCCGTTCTATAACGAAAGCATGCTCAAAATTAATGGTGCAACACATAGTATGGATTTCGAGACAATACCTGCGGATCCGCGAAAGCTTCCGGAGTGCGCTCCACAAGTTCACCGACTCGGAGGGGTGCCTAGTAAGAACCGATCACAGGTCAGTCCAGCTAGACACTTCAAACCACCAGATATGAGGACGCACCGGAGATGCAACGACAGCAGCAGCAGCAGCAGCAAGGATTAGAAGAATGAGAGAGAACTGCATGATTGGCTTTGAGAGAGATATGCACAACGGGGGTGTTTCTGAAATCCATGGCTGAGAGTGGCCCCTTTTATGCAGCCCCGGCATCCCGGGGCACGGACATTGTTTTCCCTGCGTAGCGGGTGCTACTAGTATTAGCACCACGGAAACGGTCTGTAAATCGTTTTCAGGATCTCGGGCTCTTGTGTGTTTCAGATCACTGGGGCTTTTACGCTCTCCCCTCTGTCATCCCGGGCCAAGCCTCTAGCGCTCGGTTACGCTCGGTATACCTCATATGGTCATGCGATGTCACCACTTACTTATCTTCGGACGGGGCTGTCATCATCTTCAATGACATACCACAACCCTCCGGGCACTCCTGGACCTGCAAGCCCGTCGTGGTAGTTAAATGCATTAAACCCATTGAGAGTGATTGACGATAGTCTACACCTGCTTGTGCTGGGATTTAACTAGCGGATGGAGTTGAAAATGGAGTCGAATGGGTCATTAGGAACACGACGTGACATGCTGTGACAAAAGGAGCGCCCGCGGTCCGTCAATCGATCATATCAGACATCACGCGTCACGCCATTCCGTCCACAGGACCACAGTCTAGGAATACATTTCCTGGCATCGCGTGAATTGGACAAAAATTTGCTGGCCAACCGCTCGAATTGCTTCTGGATGTGCAGTCTCCGAGTCGTTCCTCATGGGCTGCCAAGTTGCTTAACAAAATGACCACAAAACATTTCTTACATGATGATGCCATGCACAGCTTCGGATCAACGTGTATGGTATATACTTGATGGCCGCAACAGATGAAGTTATCCACCATCTATCTAGTGCCATCCGGTCACAGGTGATGCGCCGGGGTGATTGTCAATCTTCGTTCCTTTGTCAGGAGACCATTATCCATGATCAGGCCCAACGAATTTGTCGTGGTGTGGCCGATAAGATACGACTGATGCTCGGGGGTCCGGGACGGAGATGTGTCAGTTAGCATAGCCTTCAAATTGTCCGATTAACCCGGTGTTTCCTTGAGCCTATAGGTCCAGTTCGGAGGTTCCCGAAACGTCCAAGTCCTGACAAGTGTTCCTTCCTCCGTTATTTTATCTTCCCTAACAGTCTCAAGCTTCGAGCGTAGTGATCAAGCAAGTTGCTTCTCGAAAACGCATGACACCAGTGTGCTGAGAACGATTCAGAAGCGATCCAAGGTCCTGTGAGCTTGGATTTTCTGCTTCGCTATCTTCTAACGCTTCAAGAATCTAGCGAACATATGACATTTCGGGGTGTCAGTGTTCCCGATGCTATGCGGGTCGGACTCTGGATGGTCCCACCACGATGGAATTCCCTGGAACTGTGCCTTTGATTGACTGTCCGCATCATGATTGAAGCACGATGTCCTGATGGTGCCTCGAACATGTTCTGAACAGTTTCTACAGATACAAATTGCACTGCCACATCACTCGTGGAATCTCGGACGTCACTGTAAATGGAGATAATGACGACGTCGCCACTTGCTCGTGTTATTCGTGCTTTTGTAAATCTGATTTTCGCCCGCACCCTCGTTCTCTACTTCTGGTAACGCAGCACCCACCTAAGGTAATCAGCATGCCGTTCATGGTATGGAAGTCTTCCCGTTGCATGGGCTAACAATGTTGATGTTCCATGGGACTTTCTGCGATGGAGTCTGCGATACAGAAACAAAGGTACCACATTAAAAGCAATAAGAAAACTAAATATGATCATACAGCAAATGGCTCAGTATTAGCTGCCAGGGTTGCGACCCCTTAGCAGTAAGGCCAAAAGAGGCTGCTGTCAAAAAACTTGGCTGATGGTGGCGCACACACTGCTTGACATACGATGTCACTAGTCACTCGTGGAACGGATGGGACAGGACTCGAGTACAAATGGAGCTGACAATGACACCGGCCCTGGCGGCCCAGGTTGCCGAACACGGAGTAAAGTATTGTCCCCCCCTTTCCACAAGCGCAATCGAATGATATTCCAGGTAAATTTCTGCGCAGTTGCTTGTGACGCGGAAATCATCAAGGTACCACTCACATACAATCAGAAGATCGATAATCGTTCTCCAAATTTGGCTAGTCTTAGGTTTCCAAGATGGTTGCACACCCAAAGGGAAAGCCATGAGTAGCTTGCTGTCAACTGACAGCAGTGTAGGAGTCGCAACTAGGTCCGCAGGCGACGTTGGTCGTGGCACGTAAGCAGCAAGGGGCGTGGTACGGAGAGCCGAGGTTCAATGCGCTATTGCTTCGTCGAGCAGTAGCACTAGGTTTCATTCAGTTATTTCCTCGCAGGACATCCATATGCAAGTAGACATTCAGTATTCCGATACAATCTGGCACACAAACGCACCAAATGTCATCGGTTATTAAATAATAACCATTGGACAGGCCGGATCATCCTCGCGGCTGGTTCCCCCGTTAGTATTCCGATTCAATCTGCCACTGGTGCATCACATTTAGATAAAAACGGGCACAAAAACGCACCAAATGTCATCGGTTATTAAATAATGACCATTGGACAGGCTGTTCAGAGCGGCTGGTTCCCCCGTGTCGGGTTCACGGTTTCATAGTGGCCGTCAACCAACTGATTCTGTATGACAGTCAGGGACGAGGGTGTGCGTCACAGTGGTGTCCGGTCCACAATAGTTTGATCAGGTCCCTCTTCATGCATCATGTACCAAGCATCCCATAAGCGAGACAGGAGATGCCGCTATATCGCGTGCAAATTTTTATCCCCCACACGATGACAGATCAACGTGTATGGGGATATTACTACCGGACGACCACAAGTATAGCTTGCTGTAGGGCTGAGCGACAGCAACGTAGGCGAGAGAAGTTTCAGTTTCCTGTGCAACCAGTCTGAATGATAGATACCTACGTGAAATTTTGAGTCGGGGCCGTGCCTCGTCGACTGTCCGCAAGCACTAACATTATGCACGATGCTCAGTCGCTCGTGGTTCGGCATGGGATTTTTCGACAAGTGAACCTGAGGATGACACCGGAAACAAGAGAGAATTGTCAGTCGGACAGCAATGTGCCTCGTCGGATTAACGCTATGAGGCACAATCGATGAAGTTGCACGCGACTTTGTGCGCGAACATAATGGTACCACTCGAGACACAGGAAACCAATTATCATTTAGTGTACACGCAAACTAGCCAGTCTTAGGGCTGCCAAGGTAGTGGCGACACCTAAAGAGAAAGCCACCAGGAGCCTGCCGTCAAAAGGCTTGCTTGACGACGGAGAATTCACAACCAGGTCAGCATTGGACAGTGGTCGTGGCGCGTCACGGTCGTAAGAATTCTTGATGGAAAGGGACGTGTTATGCGCTTGCTCCAGGCCAGGGAGACCATCGAGGCTCCAAGTGTTTTCAGTGGTCCACCATGCCTTGATCCCACCTGGTGCCTTTTCTGTGGGAAATACTTGTGCTTCCGCCAGCTCAAGTTCATCACACCACCCTTCGAGCTGTGAGCGCTGACCAATGAATTTATATTGAGGAATGCCAAAGCCACATGACTAGACATGTTGCGAGGAGAGTCAGAAATCACACACAGGTCCAAGGGCGCGACCAGGATGCTCACCGTAGCGACCTTGTGCACGTCGATGACTATTGCTGCTCGAGATCCTGCCTTGCGACTCGCAGGAGGTATGAAAGCATCGTATTCTGGCGTTCCAAATTCATGCACGGTGCCTTCATCGTGCGTTGTAGGTTAGTCCCACTCTAATGGCGAGGGGCGCAAGCACGTACCTATTCCCCACATTCTCAAGATTCGCGGGGCACCCTCGAAGGCGTGGAACATGATTGTAATCCTAGCATTTCCAGGCTCACGCATGTGTGCAATGGTCTCCACACCTAGGAAGCTGGTGTCAGTGACAAATAGGGACAGAGCACAGGGATAATGACTTGCCACTACCAGTCATATCCTCATACCAAACACAGTTCTTGTTCAGTATGTGAAAACTCTCGACGTATCCCTTGGGTGAGAGGTTGACGTGTCCATTGAGAGCGGCAGTGGCAACCCAGAACATCTTTTGCCTTGCGATCCATTCGAGATGTTTGTCTGGGATCTCGTCGTAGAATATGGCCATCTTATGTGAGGATACTACTAGGAGTAAAGGTATGAGGGAAAAGTACTCGCGAGATGTTTGGTTACGGTGATCATGCTGAATGCCTATGATAGGCCGCCGGAGAGCCTGGAATATGGTATACGCTTACATAATAACTCCGTCACACTGATCAGCAAGCACGTCCGGGCCGGCCCCAGCCGACTCTTTCAACATGAATGACGTTAGAGCGGGCGGTTCAGTGAAGCAGCGAAACAATACATGTACTATACATGCCCCAATCGCCGCCGATCGAGCGACAGCTATACGGCTCTGCGCGGGATTACTCCGAGTCCCTAATAGTAAGTGAAAGTACGAGGTTTCCTCGGAGCTGGCGTAATTCAAGGCATTGAAAACCCCAAGCTTCTCGCTCTTAATACCGACAGCTGGCTCGGTGATATCCATTGCTGCCGAGGTTCAGCAAGTTCTTTTTGCGCCCTTGCTGGCCGCCGTTAGCCTATGTCTCACCGAAAGCGTACCAGATGACTCATGGCCCAGTGACCTCGAGATCAATGATAGCTTGTCACTGCGTTCGCATCACAAACACGAATACGCTGCCCAATCACGTTCAACAACACAGTCACTAACGGGTTGAACACCTTCCACGCCATAGGTCATGCGATCACATTACAATAATGGATTTCCACGGGCTCGCCACCACTAGTAAGCACATCCGAGTCGGTTGAAGGTTCGTAATGTTCAAGCTTCGAGTTACGGCATTGTCATTTATGCTACGTGAACTTTCTGATCATCATCCCCGTCGCAACTTGTGTCGACCGGTCAAAACCCGTGTTCGCCGCTACTTCGCTGGTTCTCGCGGTTTACGTGTGCAACTCCCAGTCATGACGACCATGTGGTCCGTCGGACCCGTCTCGAAGAGCTGGGGACAGTCTGGGTATAAATACCGGACATCCTTCTGCCAAGTGAAGATCATGATGCTCTCTGCAATTCTCGCTGGGCTTTCGCTCACCACAACGTTGGCATGGGCTCACACTTCCTCCCTGCTGCAGCGTCAATCCACGGGTACTATCTCGCACTCAATGAACGTCACGAATTGCCCAGGTAGTACATTCCTGCTGTGGTCAGTAAAACTCATACCAACGCGCCACAGGTTATACTCTGGGATCTTTGGCGGAGAATGAGTACGGTCTGACTGCTCAGCTGTCGCTTGCGGGCACACCTTGTAATGCGTTCGGCACCGATATAATGGATCTCACCATTGAAGTCACCTACCAATCCCAGACGACGTGAGTCACTCGAATATGCAAAGTTCCGTCTATGTGAAATCATTTGTGTTTAGTCTACACGTGAAAATCTATGACACGGCGAACCAGCAGTTCACAATTCCCGAGTTAGTCATCGAGCGTCCGCCTACTCCAACGGAATCATTCACAGGATCGTCTGACCTTGTGTTCAACTATGATCCGTCACCATTTGCTTTCTGGATCACGCGTCGCTCGGATCCAGAAGCAATGCCTATATTTGACACCAGAATTACCTCGCTCCCGTCGACACCCATCCCACCCTTCAACACCTCAGATCCCAGAACGGCATTCGACGGGTTTCCGCTCGTGTTTGAAGATCAGTATCTTCAGGTAAACTAGTTCTATCCTTTGAATGCCCTGCCCTCCGAGCTAATCTTAGCGTCTCTGAGTAGGTTGCGTCAGCACTTCCTTATGGTACAAACATCTATGGTTTGGGTGAGGTCATCGCCAGTAGTGGCTTCCGACGTGATATTGGTACCGATGGCGGCGTCGGCACTATTCAAACACTTTGGGCCCGCGATGTCGGGGATCCCATTGACCAGAACATGTAAGAGAGTTGAAATAGCAGCAACACTAGGACTAACGTGCCCAAGGTATGGCTCACATCCCATTTATCTGGAACATCGCTTCAACGAGACCACCAACACGTCATCGTCGTCTGGGGTTTTGCTACTCAGGTAATGTAGACCAATATTGTCGTGTGGATACCATGTAACAATTTGACAGTTCTGCGGGATCTGATATTGTCTTGCAAACTCCGGATAACTCGAAGGTGTCGCTGATCGAGTACCGAATGATTGGTGGAATCCTTGACTTTTACTTTTTCTCTGGCCCCACGGACATGGAAGTAATTGCTCAATACGGCGCGACGATCGGTTATCCCATGTGGCAGCCGGCTTGGGGGTTCGGATTCCACTTATGCAGGTAGGTCAGTGATTACTCAACGTGATTCGACTAGCCTTATTAATGGAGTACTATCCGAGATGGGGATATGTGAACATTAGCGAAGACATTGCAAACGTGGCTGCCATGCGCGCGGCAAATATCCCTCTCGAAGGTCTGTTTATCTTATGCATTTTGTGCTCAATGGTCTCAATTAGAATCCAGTTCAATGGAATGACATCGATTTATATCATGCATTCCGTGGCTTTACAACTGATCCTGTGCGATTCCCTGGTGAAGAACTCCAACAATTCATCGAGCAATTGGTCAGTTGTCTAGCTTGGCAACAAATAATGCGACTGAATTTTTTCATTAGACTACCAATCACCAACATTGTAGGTGTTTCGTTGAAGACATGTTGTGTGCAAGACTATGTTGAACTGTTCCACTTCCGTAGATATCCCCATTGTGGATGCAGGTATTGGGGCCACCCTCAACGCAACTGACGTGGTGAGCTTCATTTTTGAACTGCTGTAGTTCGTTCCTGATCATCTTGTGAAGTATTACCCATTCTCTGACGGAGTCACGATGGATACGTTCATCAAGAACCCTGACGGGTCCCTTTACTTGGGACAGGTTTGGCCCGGTTATTCAGTGCGTTTCTCCAACTTGTCGCATTGTGTCTACTTGTATTGATTGCTTCACCACTGTCAGGCTTTTCCTGACTGGTTTGCAGAGAACACTCAAGCATGGTGGACGGAAGCACTGACGAACTGGACCGAGCTCGGGGTTAACTTCTCTGGCATTTGGCTTGACATGAACGAGGCGAGCTCCTTCTGCAGTTACTCCTGGTAAGCCAAGTACGGGATCTCACAAAGATCGTGCCTTATTTGGACGACAGTGGTACTGGGGCGAATTTCTCTGCGTTGAAACCATTCAGTGTGATTGGTGCCGTCGCGACCGGGTACCCTGAATGGTCAGTATATCGGTCGGACACCAGATACCGCGATGCACTGATTGTCACCCATTCATAGTTACAACGAGACACTCTGGGGACCCAGCGGAAATATGACAATTAATGGAACGTCGACGAATTCATGCCCCTCCGAAACCATGGAAACGCTCAAGAAACGTGGCATTGGCGCTGGAGGCGAGCCAAGCGTTAACCTTACCAGCCCACCATACGCCATTCACAACGGTCAATTCACGCCTAATTCCATTTCGTGTGTGACTGATTGATGATTCCTGCTTGCAGGCTATGGAGCAGTCTCTACAAATACGTTAGCCACAAATGCAACGCATTATGGTGGCTACGTCGAGCTCGACGTACACAATATGTTTGGAATGATGGAAGAGATGACTACGCATCTTGCCCTGCAGACCATCTTCCAAGGCAAGAGGCCATTCCTTATCAGTCGCTCCACATTCCCGTCGTCTGGAAAGTGGACTGGCCACTGGGTACATCCCGTCTTTTGAAGCTGTTCTTAAGTGCTTATTCCCCCTCTAGCTCGGCGACAACTATAGCAAATGGCAATACATGTACCTGAGTATTCAAGGCGTTCTACAATTCCAGATTTACCAGATTCCGATGGTTGGTGCCGACACATGTGGCTTCAGTATGTCCCGTTCATGACGCCGAAGCAGACACACTCTAATCCTTCTCAGATGACAATACCGACGAAGAACTCTGCAATCGGTGGATGCAACTCGCCGCCTTTACTCCATTCTACAGGAACCACAATACATATGGTGCTCTCCCTCAGGAACCCTACCGATGGGACAGCGTCGCGAATGCATCGCGTATCGCCATTGCCGCCAGGTACTCGATGTTGCCCTACTGGGTGCGTACCATGCCAGATTCTGTTCCAGTGTACTAATATGTTTGGTCAAAGTACACACTCTTTGCCAACGCCTCCACCAACGGTCTCCCACCTGTGCGGGCCCTATTCTACGAGTTCCCCATAGAACCGGAGCTTTTCAACGTGGACAGACAATGGTTGATCGGAAGTGACATCCTCGTCACCCCCGTTCTGACCCCCGGCGCAACCACGGTTGACGGTGCGTCCCCCGCCTCCCCTTAGCAAGTTCCGAGTTGAAAACTAATCGGGCTTCTAGGCATCTTCCCTGGCAGGGGCACTGTCGTCTGGCGTGACTGGTGGACCCACGCAGTCGTCGACGCCAATCCCGATGGAAACACAACGCTGAGTGCTCCCATTAGCCACATCAACGTCCACATCCGAGACAGCTCCATCTTACTGTTGCACCAAGAACCGGCCTACACGATCTACGAGACACGCGAGGGTCCATACTCGCTTCTCGTGTCTTTGAATAAGGCAGGGACTGCGCTCGGAAACGCCTACGTTGACGATGGCGAAAGCTATCCTCCGGGAACCAACCGTATTCTGAACTTCTCCGCGAGCAACGGCGAATTAGATATTGAGAGCACGGGAGAATACCCGATTCCTCAGAAAGTGGAAACAGTCACTATTCTTGGCGTCCAGCAGCCGACGGGGGTCACACTGAACGGGGACACGATCGAGGGATGGACGTACGATGGCGCGAACGAAGAGTTGATCATTTCGAACTTGTCTATCGAGCTGAACGCTGCAGAGTCAAAGCTGTGCTGGGAATAGAGAGCTGAACCTGTGACCCTTTACTACGTCCGTCGCGACCACTCGTTCGTCTTGGAAACACCTGTAAACGTTGTAACTTGGTTGTTGATTCTTGTCTGAATGTCTTCCAGGCTCATAACCTGCTCTGCGGATGAGTCTTGACAAAAGTATTGGGTACTATGATTCTGGACATTCAATACATATCGCTCGCATTTACGTGACCTGACACATCGGAATTTGTTGACTCCGATCCGCCCGGTGAGAAGCGCAACATGGTGACAGCTCGCCGATCAGTGAGTGACAACTTGCAGGACTACCAAACTGGCTTCAGTTCTTGGAGTCGGTAGGCAAATGTAATCCTCCAACAGTCGATTTAGGAATCGGGGACTGGCAATACATGGTACGGGTAGTCCAGGTTCTCTTTTTTCGGCCGAGATGAATGCATTAGCCAGGCACTGATTGGTTACTGCAATCGGCTAATTCGCGGCTTAGCCCGAAAGAAGTTAGTCGGGTAAAAATGGTCAGAAATCAATTGAGTTTGCGGGTTGATCTTAGAAACCGCATCAACACGCCCTGTAATAGGTCAAACATCACGTATCGATCAACCCGCAACCCCACTGGCAATTGCTTTCTGACCATTTTTACCAGACTAGCTATCGACGGCTTGCCTCATTAGACGGTCTGGTCACCAGAAGGCTAGAAAGAAGCTCCGCTACGGCTGCATGGCTAGTATATGTGCCATTTGAAAAAATCGACACTACACGCTACGTCGACAAGGAAAGCATTGTAAGAACGCCTGCACTGGAGACTTTCCATGACAGCGCTCTGAACTGTTTTCAACACCAGAATTTATTCGCAATTGTTGGCGAATTTTCTGTCAGCCGCGGCGTTGTTCAACATCAGGTACGAAACTCTCCACGTGTTTCGCCCAAATCACTTCATTCGAATTTCGCACCACAAAGTCACATTTGACAAAAGGGTCGGGCACGAAGTTGAACACCTTCCACGCTATGGGTCATGCGGTCACCACTGCCGGCATTGCAATGCCGGTCCTTTCATGGCACCCTCCAGCTCATGAACACCTGGGTACCATCATTACACCAAGAGTAAGCACGTCAGATTGTACTTTTTATGGCTGTCCCATTGCCATTGATGGTTCGTGCACCGTGGCTCTTCAGACTCACTTTGATCATCGTCGTCGTATTTGGACTTGCCATGTCGACCGCTCAAATTCCGCGGTCCTTGTGCTTGCCACGCTTTTACGAAACTGTCAATGGTAGCCTCTCCATGGCCGGGTGGTTCGCCCCGAGAGATGGAGGGAAGCTCTCTATAAATACGCCCAGTCGTCCTTTCGTCAGGTGAACTTATCGTCATGATACTGTCTACAATCGTGGGTGGGCTTTCGCTCACCACGACATTGGCGTGGGGTCATGCTCTCTCCCTGCTGGAGCGTCAGTCCACGGGTGCTGTCACGTATTCGATGAACGTCACGAATTGTCCAGGTACATTTCTGTCATGGCCAGTGGAACTCATATCAACGCGCCACAGGTTATGCTCTGGGATCTTTGGCGGAGAATGAGTACGGTCTGACTGCTCAGCTGTCGCTTGCGGGCACACCTTGTAATGCGTTCGGCACCGATATAATGGATCTCACCATTGAAGTCACCTACCAATCCCAGACGACGTGAGTCACTCGAATATGCAAAGTTCCGTCTGTGAAATCATTTGTGTTTAGCCTACACGTGAAAATATACGACACTGCAAACCAACAATTCACAATTCCCGAGTCGGTCATCGAGCGTCCGCCTACTCCAACGGAATCATTCACAGGATCGTCAGATCTTGTGTTCAACTATGATCCGTCACCGTTCGCTTTCTGGATCACGCGTCGCTCGGATCCAGAAGCAATGCCTATATTTGACACCAGAATTACCTCGTTCCCGTCGACACCCATCCCACCATTTAACACCTCAGATCCCAGCACGGCATTCGACGGGTTTCCGCTCGTGTTTGAAGATCAGTATCTTCAAGTGGAGTAGTTTGATTCTCAGAATAGTCTGCGAGCTAATATAGCTATTATGAGTAGGTCGCGTCAGCACTCCCTTATGGTACAAATGTCTATGGGTTGGGTGAGGTCATCGCCAGTAGTAGCTTCCGACGTGATATAGGTACGGATGGCGGCGTCGGCACTATCCAGACCCTTTGGGCTCGCGATGTCGCGGACCCTCTTGACCAGAACCTGTAAGAGTCAACAGTCGAAATAGCAGCGGCACGTGACTGACGTGCCCAAGGTATGGGGCACATCCCATTTATCTGGAACATCGCTTCAACGAGACCACCAACACGTCCTCGTCGTCTGGGGTTTTGCTACTCAGGTAATGTAGACCAATATTGTCGTGTGGATACCATGTAACAATTTGACAGTTCTGCGGGATCTGATATTATCTTGCAGACTCCGCCCAACTCGAAGGTGTCGCTGATCGAGTACCGAATGGTTGGGGGAATCCTTGACTTTTACTTTTTCTCCGGGCCCACGGACACGGAAGTAATTGCTCAATACGGTGCGACGATTGGTTATCCGACGTGGCAGCCGGCATGGGGTTTCGGGTTCCATTTATGCAGGTAGGTCACTGATGGACTTTACCCGGTTGTCTAGCAGTTGATGATGTACTATTTGAGGTGGGGATACGTCAACATCAGTGAGGACATTGCAAACGTGGCTGCCATGCGCGCTGCGAGTATTCCTCTCGAAGGTCCGTTTCATCTCATCTTATGCTCAATGACATTCAGCTAAACGAGAAACCAGTTCAATGGAATGATATCGATGTATATGATACATATCGCGACTTTACAACTGATCCTGTGAGATTCCCCCATGAAGAACTCGAGCAATTCATTGAGCAATTGGTCGGTTGTCTAGGTTGGTAACAATAAAGTGACTAACCCATTTCATTAGGCTGCCAACCACCAACATTGTAGGCGTTTCATTGAGGACAAGTCATGTGCGAGTGTATGTTGAGCCGTTCCATTTCCATAGATATACCTATTGTGGACGTGGCTATTGCGCTCACCGTCAATGCAACCGATGTGGTGAGCTTTACTTTCGGACTCTCTGGCTCTTCTCTGACCAGCTTGCGAAGTATTACCCATTCTCCGACGGCGTCGCGAAGTACGTTGAATCGGATTACTTTGAAGTACGTCTCACCTCAACCTGTGCAGGAACACGTACATCAAGAACCCCGACGGTTCCCTTTACATCGGAGAATTTTGGCCCGGTTATACAGTGCGTTTCCTGCCACGTTATATTCACCCTTATTGACTGTTTCGCCACTATCAGGCATACCCCGACTGGTTCGCAGAGAATACTCAAGCATGGTGGACAGATGCATTGACAAACTGGACTGAGCTGGGGGTCCACTTCTCTGGGCTTTGGCTGGACGTGAATGAAGCAAGTTCCTTTTGCAGTGACTCGTGGTAAGCCAAGCATGGAATCGGGCTAAGATCTGAGCTCATCTCGTTGATAGTGGTACCGGCGCGAATCTCTCTGCGGTGCAACCATTCAATGTGATCGGCACTGTCGTAACCGGGTATCCTGAATGGTCAGTACATCAGTCGGACGTCTTCTGCTGCAATGCGCTGATTGTCCTCCCTCATAGTTACAATGAGACACTCTGGGGACCCAGCGGCAACATGACGATTAACGGAACGTCGACGAATTCTTGCCCACCCGGAACCACAGAAACGCTCTCGAAACGTGGAACTGGCGTTGGAGGCGAGCCAAACGTTAACATCAACAACCCGCCATACGCCATTCACAATGGTCAATTCAAGTTTCATTCTGTGTGATCTGCGACTGATTCGTGCTTCCTACTTACAGGCTATGGGGGACTGTCTCAACATACACTGGCCACAAATGCAACTCATTCTGGTGGTTACATCGAACTTGACGTACACAATTTGTTTGGAATGATGGAGGAGAAGACCACGCATCTTGCCCTGCAGACCATCTTGAAGGGCAAGAGGCCATTCCTTATCAGCCGCTCCACCTTCCCGTCGTCCGGAAGGTGGACTGGCCACTGGGTACGTATCGTTTGGGACGGCTTTATGCAAGTTCTGATTCACCCATTAGCTCGGCGACAACTATAGCAAGTGGGAATACATGCACCTGAGCATTCAAGGCATTCTACAGTTCCAGATTTTCCAAATTCCGATGGTCGGTGGCGATACATGCGGCTTCAGTAAGTCCCGTTGTAGACGCCCAAGCAGACTCTAATCCTTCTCAGACGACAATACCGACGAAGAACTCTGCAATCGGTGGATGCAGCTTGCTGCCTTTACTCCATTCTACAGGAACCACAACACCTATGGTGCTCTCCCTCAGGAACCCTACCGATGGGACAGCGTCGCGAATGCATCGCGTATCGCCATTGCCGCCAGGTACTCAATGTTGCCCTACTGGGTGCGTACCATGCCAGAGTTCGTTCCAGTATACTCATATGTTTGATCAAAGTATACACTATTTGCCAACGCTTCCACCAATGGCCTCCCACCTGTGCGAGCCCTATTCTACGAGTTCCCCACAGAACCGGAGCTTTTCAACGTGGACAGACAATGGTTGATCGGAAGTGACATCCTCGTCACCCCCGTTCTGACCCCCGGCGCGACTACAGTCGACGGTGCGTCCCCTGCCTCACCCTGCAAGCTATAAATTGAAAACTAATTGGACCTGCAGGCATTTTCCCTGGCAGGGGCACTGTCGTCTGGCGTGACTGGTGGACCCACGCAGTCGTCGACGCCAATCCCGGTGGAAACACAACGCTGAGTGCTCCCATTAGCCACATCAACGTCCACATCCGAGACAGCTCCATCTTATTGTTGCACCAAGAACCGGCCTACACGATCTACGAGACACGCGAGGGTTCATACTCGCTTCTCGTGTCTTTGAATAAGGCAGGGACTGCGCTCGGAAACGCCTACGTTGACGATGGCGAAAGCTACCCTCCGGGAGCCAACCGTATTTTGAACTTCTCCGCGAGCAACGGCGAATTAGATATTGAGAGCATGGGGGAATTCTCTATCCATCAGAAACTGGTGACAGTCACTATTCTTGGCGTGCAGCAGCCGACGACGGTCACACTGAACGGGGGCAAGATCGAGGGATGGACGTACAATGGCGCGAACGAGGAGTTGATCATTCCCAACTTGTCTGTCGAGCTGAATGCTGCACAGACGAAGCTGAGCTGGGAGTAGAGAGGTGGGCGTAGTACCGTGTTTTCCAAAATGCACTGGGTCAAATGGATCTGCGTCATGTTTTCAACTAGTTCGTAACAAAAACTCTGTTGTTGTTGTTGTTGTTGTCGATACTATTAGATCAGAGCATGAAAGTGTATCGTTGTGATCCTTGGCTCTTGTACAATTAATAATTATTGCATCACTCTCGGATGTTCTGCATTTGCGTCCCAGTCATAAACAGGCTCCCATTGGATGACTGTTCACATGATATTCAGATCCTCGGAAAACAACTAAGCACCAGTAAAGGGGAGTCGTAGAAGTGTTGCATACTTCCAAGAACTCCTGGCAGTCACAGTAGTCTCCAGCATGTAACCCATTCAATATACCATGTGCATGATTTGGCCCTTTATTTGAATAACTACACAAGTGCATAATTTATCTTGTTCAGATCTGCAGGACCATGTGCCCTGGACATTCAGCTACAAGCTCACACAACAATGGGCGTGAAAGGAGATGTTGCGAAGTTGCCAGCACAGTGCTGCAGACCAACATCAAACAGTCACAGGGAGCCATTGCAGCACATGCCGAACACCGCCGAAGCGGAGAATAAATTCTTCGCAGGCCTATCCAGTCGTTGAATAGCATTCCATGATTCTCCTAAATCGAAGCTTGCAGATATGCACCAAGCGAACTGGTATGTACTAGAAAGCACCAGATTACTTTGGATTTTTCCTACATCTTTTCACGTAATGATGAGACACCTGGAGAATCTAGTGTAATTATACACAGAGAACCTACAATAAACACTGACTGATATAAAGAATCACGAGCTGAGGATGCCATTGTGCATATATTGTTGTGGGTTACATGAAACTCCGCGCCTCAACACAAAGTGCCACTTCGCTAACATTGCGGTCAACAAGCTGCGGTCACATCCCTAGTGCTACCGGTACCCACCTTTCTCCGAGTCTGCACGTCCGAATGTCCAGAAAGACCCCGGAAATGATCGACAAGGTGATTGAGCTGCTCACTGCACAGCTTGGCGTTCTGCAGCGCCGAGAAGATGACTTCACTCGTATACTGGAAGACATGACCAGGCTCCAAAGTTCCGTCAGAGCAGAAAGAGAGGCCTTGGGTTCAAAGATTACAGAGCTTGAAAGTCAGAAGCAGCCCATCAATTGGCTCCCCACGGAACTCCTCGTCGAGATCTTTCTTATCCGCACCGAGGATGAAAGCACCGACATGACAGTCGGGCTACCGTACAATCCGGCTCCAGTCGTCATCTCGCATGTATGCCACAAGTGGCGCCAACTCACCCTCGCGACGTCGCGTCTCTGGTCATTTATATCTTACCGAACGTCCCACTGGAGACCTCAGCTGTTGTCCGTTTTCTTGCAACGCGCTGAGAGTTCACCCATCTCCTTCAATTTCATTTCCACTCCCAGTACTGGCACTTCCAACAACATGAATACGTCGGCGCTCGAAGCAGCCACTTCGATTGAAGTTATCCGCACTCTGTCCTATCAGCGCCGACGCTTCCGTTCACTTACCTTCGAATGTGGCTTCGCTAAAAGCATGGAACACATCCTGGAAGGTATCACTCGTCTTTACTACCCTCTCCACGAGCTGGAGTCCCTGGACCTTGCCATCAGTACCTTGGATCCTTCTTTTGAAGGCACACAACTCCTCGCTTCTGATCGGTTGTCGACAGACCAAAGTTCCCCTGCTAGTTCAGTCACCCTTAGGCACCTCCGTTTGCAACAGATGCCTCTATCAATTCTCCCTGCCTTCTTGGTCCGGTCGATACGCACCCTTGAACTATCGTACTCGCCTAAGAAATCGCAATCGCGGCGACTTCACCACTTCACGTTCAAGATTTCCCACCTCACGAACCTCTTGAGATATACTCCCCAGCTCCACGAACTTTCTTTGGTCGGAGTGACCCCTGCATGGGACGTGATCACGAGACACCCGACGAACGGGCAGTTATCGTTATCCCATGGTGCCACTGAGCCACACAACCTAGTGGTCGTCTCATCCTTTGAATTGCCGGAGTTGAAACACCTGGAGTGGAAATATGCGTACCATAGGGATGTCTTCCCACTCATGTCGCTCATAGTTCTTCCCCGACTCGAAAGATGGGATCTTTTTATTGCCCAGTCCCCTACTAAGCGTTCCGATGCTACCCAATTTCGCGGTAACCACATCCATGACCAGGATTCGTTTATTCAAGCCGAACCCCTCTCGAACGTACTCGTGCTCCACGCTCTCCAAGAACTTGACGTGAACTGCCAGAACGAGGATACTCTTGGCTCCTCGTTACGTCAATTCCTTTTCCCCTCCCTCGCTAAACTTGATGTCACCTTCGTCGGTCAGCATATTCGCAAAGCATCAGGTCTCCCTTCCCTTCCTCGGCTGGAGTCTATCTTCAGGGATCCCCGCCTACCCCACCTTACCCACCTCTCGATATCCAATTTTGACATCTCACCTGGCCACGGGAAATCGATGCTCGGATATATGCCCAATCTTCTCTCCCTCACCTTCGGAACGTGCACGGGAGTAAACGTGGTGTTGGACGCACTAGCAGAGGCGTACGGATGTGCTCCCACGACAGGAGGTGTCCGTACCAGATCATGTGGTGTGCGCGTATGCCCGCGGTTGGAAGATCTTATCTTGTGGAGTTGTCCCGACTTTGACTTTAGAACATTGTGGTCAACTGTGCACGCAAGGTCACTCGCTCCAGACGACGCTGGAGACGAACCGCGCAAGGAAGCACTCGAAGCTGAGGTATTCGCATCGGCGGTGTTAGGCCGAAAAATCCGCCCGCTCAAAAAGACCCATAGTTCTGGTGCCAGGCCGTCACAGCAGCACCTTGATCCCAGTGGACTTTGGGCGAGCACTTCATCAAGATCTACCCTTATTCCCATGCAGGAAGCATTACACCCTAGCCGCCTCGCTTGTCTCCATCTAGAAGACTGCCCCCAAATCAGCCATCACGAAGCACTGTCGCTGGGAAGATGGGGAACGATGGTCATCTACAGGTGACCGTCACCAATCACAATCACTCCATTTGTGTATTAGGTAACCAATGTGGATTTTGTGAGTAGTTTTCGTTACTCAATAGTTGACACATTTTCACCGGAACTATAGTCACTCTCAGGCTTTATCGATTGGATTCAATTCTTGTTCTTGTCAGTGGCCGGTTGTGTCGAGCGCACCTGTATCCGAGGATACTTGGAATGTATGATGGATGGTCACCGTATCTGGTGGAATTGAACCCCCAGAGCAATCACCAAGTCATAAATGCCTCGTAGTGGTACGCGCACGACTGTCCCTGAGCAGGCCCTATGTCACACTGCAGCCTGCTTGTCCATGTCATGGTTCGCGTTTTGTAATGTCCGTTGATGATCCACAACATCCGATATCTGGTCTCGTAATGCTGTGATGTTCCGCGCCGTTTGCTTCAAAACTTGGGCGCTGGTTGCGGATCCAGCCTATGATAGTATGGAATCCAGATCCAGGAACAACCGCCGCCTATCTAAATACATAACCGCCAGTTAGGCGGAAGTGGCCGTAAAGTCTTTCTGGAGTAGGCAACGTTAGTTGGTGTCACTCGGTCGCTCTTGCTTATGGTTCAATTTGAATCTGAAGGAGATGTGGCGTTTAATTGCAAGTCACGGCGAAATCGTTCCACATGCACTGAGAGTGACGAAGACGCAAAAATAAGTAATCCTAATTTCGAGATCTCATCGTTATCTGGGCTACCCTAGATAAGAGTGCTTGATAACGCTACCTCCGATTCCAAAGAAAGATGCTCCATATCCCAAACGCTCCCTTCCTGGAGATGCAATCGCTACACGAGTCGAAGACGTCAGTGATGTGATTAAGATACTGTAAAACCAAGTTCATCGACAACGTACATCCTGTGGGATATCCATGGCGAGCAACGCGTCCAAGACTGCTTGTCCACACCATGCCTCAAGTAGAGAGACGTGCTCGGGGGTTATAAACTCTTGAGAAGATCGAGACGCGAAGACCATCTGAACCGCAGCTGCTCTTATCGTCGGTTGTTGCACTGTATCCTTTGCGGGTCGCGGCGGAGGTCGGCTAGGGTCTGCATGCGAAGACTCTGAAGGAGCAGCCGACGAAAACACGGGGCCAGCGGACAATCGGGGCGGGTTCAATGCGGGTTCGGCGCTTGGGAGACCTCGCCAACTTGCCGCAAGGTGAAAAATCCAATAAGTCTCCATCTGTACATGGCTCATGAGACGCCGCACGAAAAAAAAAGAGGAGGACAATGAATGAATCTGTCGCAAGGCCATCAAATTTACCTCAAGCGTGGCGATATCTTGTATCGTCTCCTTCAAGTTATCAATTAATCCCGAATTGTGGTCTTGAAATGAGGTTTGTCTGCCTTGAGACGAGTAAAAACTATTGGGACCATTCTAGCCCTGGAGGTCTAAGCACGGGTGATAAGTTGCATACCTGTCGGTAGATGCATTCACGGTATTGAGGACAACGAGGCCGGAGGCACCCACTGGCCTTGTGGATTCCAATGCACGTTGCAGCTACTAAGAGTGTCTAGTCGCTCTAAAACGATGAGTGATACGTGAAACGTACAGTCAAGATGAGATCCGAGTCTGCGGGTATCTTTGTTGGCAAATGACATCGTCAGAAGAGCCACAGTTTGTGTCAAGAGTTGTTCGTCTCACTGGTTTACTTAGTCTATAAGGGACCCTCCAGGGATCCCCGTTTGCAAAATCAAAGTCTAGGTTTCTTGTAACCGCGAGACTAGCTTTAGGTAAAACAAGCGACCCGACCGGCAAGTCTGTCAAACAACCGCATGATCCAAATCTGGCAGGAATGTGTGTAAAAATGGAAATTCGATACCGACGTAAAGGAGAGAGCCTACCTGATGACCAACATGTCGCCCTGGAGGCACTCTCTCACTTCACGGATAAAAAAGTCTACACTGGGTCCGCCCATGCCGATGCACACCACAGACACGGGAGTACCCCGATACCGTCCTGTGATAGTCAGAAACCCGCGTTCTGAGTATAATGAAAATGGCTTGGGGGATGCATCCAAGTACGTCGCGATGAGCTTGGCACGAGAAATCGAACCAACGGTGACCTGATTCAAGGATGAATGCAATCAGTTAGGGGCGTTTTGTGTGTGCTAATGACGTCGAGTGTCGGAAAACCTTACGATTCTGTTTGCCACCTCGCCAGACTTTACCCCGAGATGGTATACCCGCCCGTCCGCAGTCTTTGGGAAGTCTGATTACGGTCAGGGGACATTAGGCTAATACGTAGTGAAGTCGGAACTTACTTGCATCTAAGATGGTGTCTTTCATCAATCAATCCGCTTCGAAATGCTAGACGATCGTAAACGAGACAGCACCGAACGGCTAAACGCTGGCGCTGAAGGGGCAAGCCCGTTGCGACTGACTAAGCATGGATGTGTCATGGTGTATTAGCACAGCAACGACTGGCCTCAGGGTTCGAACGTTCGTCACTGAGGGCTTGTGCGATAATTGTCATTTTTTGATCCACTGGACGCAGTATAATCAGTATCAACTAGCCCATATCATCCAAGTTGCAGGTGCGATTCAGTTTCACGGACCTTCGTTAACCTTCGTTTTTTTCTACAGACGGACATCCTAGTAGCAGTGGCCACCCGCTCCGATCTTGTGGGATGCGGTGCAATCATAGGCTTACCCTCAACCCATCGGGGTGCTGTCTGCACCGAAAAACGTGTGTAGTCTGAGACTTCCATGCCTACTAACTCCTGCAATGGATAAACACCTTGATTCCCCAATCGAGTCCAGTCAGCAGATTCAGAAACGGGATTTCCTGCTTGGCTGACAGTAGTAGCCAACCCATGTCCGACATGTCCTTCCGCTTTACATCTCATCCTTCATACTCTAACCCACAGGACCAAGCCGGACTTCCACCTGTCCTGTTGTAGAACAGAGGCGTCTCATGCTTAGCAGACCAATACGCGATTTTACTGCGATTGGTTACTGCCACGCAAAACCAATCTCCTGCTGAAGCGAAGAGGGTCGTGAGTGGTTCATTTTCACGCCCTTCGGCGCGGAGATCGATACCATGATGGTATAAGTAATATTAGCCAACGACCCTTGCAAGACCCTGTGGTTCGTGGCACATAGGTAACAGGTACGAACGTTGTTGTGTTTGCATCCCGTATGCATCGGAGTTTCCCGGGGGCTCCTGAAGTCATTCGGAGTAGTGTTTGATCGATCCATGAAACTTGTGGACATTTGGCCCTACTGTCAAAATATCCCAGACTACTCATCAGGTCGAGTGCTTATACCAGTTAAGTTCATCTTAGGTAGATCGGATTTACTAGCGACCTTCGTTAACTGCGACAAAATCTCTCAGTGGTGCTTCGTGGGATGAACATTACGTCACTGAGCAAAACCCTGAACACTGCAAGGTGCCTCACAGGATGTGCCTTCTCAAAAGGATAACCCAAGCCCCTCAAGAGAAAAAGCAAGTCACCGCGGACCATTGGGTTTTCACACAACCATTTAGTTCCAGGGCGTCTTGTACTCCTTAAAACACATTACGCTGAGTGCTTTCCGCGTTCCTTCATGCTCGTTGACCTCGCACCCATCTCTTCACCGCAAGAATGATGGTGGCGTTTCCCCAAGGGCAGGATTTCATTGCACTAATGAAGCAATGGAACCCAGTCTTGACGCAAGGCACAGTGTCAGTGATGCATCCTCGCTGCACGTACATCTTCCATGGATTGATGTACGCTGCGGACTACGGCGATATAGGAACCCTGGCTTCCCCAAGTTCTCGTTTATCGCGATATGGATATACAGGTTCACGGCGTTCCTCCCCTCGGCGAGATTTGGTGCCTATCCTGGTCGCTCAATAAAGTTCGTGCAAAGCTCCTGTAATATGCGCAGATATTAATAAGATTCCGAAACGGAGATCAGCTAGTCCTCGTGGGTTAAGGTGGGTCGTAAAACCAGCTGCACACATACATAATACAGTCGTGTGGTTGCCAGGAACTGTGGCGGGATAAGGCTACACTGTTCGAGGGATTGCGCCGTAGGTCGGCCGAATCGAGCATCACACAGGTTCACTGTGCGACGCTGCCAACGAGCAAGTGCAGAGCTATGCGCGTTGAGAAGAGTTATGGTTTTTCAAATTCGCTTCCCTTGTCATGAAAGTGTGCTTGGTTGAGCGTGCGGGGTGCGACCCGCCATCATGCATCAGCATGGAACAGAGTTGTAGAGCTCGATTCACTGGAACGGGAAAGCAGTGGTATGTGGCGTGGAAGTCGAAAGCTCCACACTGCTTCTGTAACGTTGTCTCCATGCTGTCCGGACTGCGTACAGGCTGTTTGGAAACGTTATTCTACTGTCCAATGAACAGCTTGCGAATCGCGAATGATGACTTTGATCGGAAGCAGATTCAGAAGATAACACGGCAGAGCACAGGATACATAATATCCCCTGCGAACGAAACTTTATGAAATTTAGGGTGCACCCTGAGGTAGCTTTTTTTGATAGATCATGATTAGGGTAGTATGTACACGATAGACTGGACGAGGTCAAGGTTTGGGCGAAAAGGCGAAAAGGCGTGGACATGTC
This sequence comes from Boletus reticuloceps, assembly GCA_018397855.1. Lineage (NCBI taxonomy): Eukaryota > Fungi > Basidiomycota > Agaricomycetes > Boletales > Boletaceae > Boletus > Boletus reticuloceps. The sequence goes on from JAGFBS010000046.1 coordinate 305,409, forward strand.
CGGAACACTCCGGAACGGAGATCATGCAAGCATTGCCCGATTGCAAGGGTCTTCCGAACACATGTTCAGCGGGGCCGAACTGACGAAGATTCTAGCGCAAGGTTTGCTCAGTTCATTGGTGGAATACTTGAGGGTCTGGACGACTGTCATCATCACTCAAGGTGAGGTTTTGCAGGGTACCACTGCACATATTCACGCAGCAATCTCCGCCGCGGCTCCCTACGCGGCGGACTGGCGCGGTTGCAGGCTGGAAGCACGTTTACAATGATCAAAATTTTCTTTGCAAAAGGCCAGACGGGCCCGATCCGGATTCCGGGGACAAGTATAACCTCACAGGATACACCCGTCACTGATCTGGGGCCTGAGGCCTTGAGGCCTTCACCGTGAGTATAGCCATCCTTGGCCAGGCCTCGCTAACACGCGTCGTGAGTTTTCGGGGGTCTTGGGCGCCTGAATAAAAAAGCTTTCTTCCGGATGTCCCGCTAGCCCAAATGGGAACTTGAGATCGCGGCTGGCGTAAATAGGAAGGCGGGATTCGATCAAAGATTCAATGGCCCTGAACGACCGGCACGAATGGCCTGTCCTTGGAGATTCCTCGAGGCCGGAGAATTTACTGTGCATTGCGTGAAGAAGTACACATGTGGGCGCTCGGTGTTGGCCCAAGCGGTGTCATGGCCGAACTCACCAGCTCCGCGAATCGAAAGGAACCAACGTTAACGTTCACTCTGCATGTGCATGTACGATCAGACTTAATTTGCCAGTTGGTTTTCGTCAATCTTGCCATGCTTTTACTTGCTACCATACGCCGTCAAACTGCCCTAGAAAACTCTGGCTCTTAGCCAGAAGTTGCTCCGTACTTTGACGTTCAACCCCAACTCGCCCAGTTTGTTATCCGGCTGGGATCCTCTGCCGATCATTGACCTTCACAGAAGCGGATCCAGTCCTCTCTTTCGACCTTGATATACAACCCACATTCTCGAGCGGCCCTGTGTGCTTTCCTTGACATGCAAGGCTACAACCCGAGCCTCCATGGGCAACACCATGTGGTGGCGCAACCCTCTGGGTTTGTGCATGACCACGGGTCCCCTTCTGGGTCAGACGACGATGCCGGTTATCTAGCGTACCCTGACCCACACAAAATGGAGCCTGGTGTTGACGGTACGTGCTCAACACCTTCGCCATGTCAACTTTCATTCACTTTTTTGCAGACGATTCGAACGCTGCGTTGACTTCGCAGACGTTAAACGCTGATGGTACTCCTAAGCGACCCATGAACGCATTCATGATATTCGCTCGCCGCCGTCGACCACAAGTCGCCGCGGAGAACCAGTCTATGCGCACGGGCGAAGTGAGCAAGATTCTCAGTCGAGAATGGAATGAGATGAGTATGGTTAGGACTTTTTGCTTCTACACATCCATCGTCCTCGACTGACCGTGATCTCACAGTCAGAAAAGCAGTTCTATCTTGATCAAGCCAAGATCCTGAAAGATAATTTCAATCAGAAATACCCAGACTACGTGTACAAGAGGCGGCCGAACAACAGTCGGAAACGCCGCAAGACCGATCCTGCTCCAGCGCTCTCCTCTGGCCAAGCATCCACCTCAGATCTCCTCGACGAGCAGTCTGGAAGCGCAGAATATAGTGAGGTATCTCCCGTCGAGGTCGCTGACATGGACGATTCCCACCTCGGTGGACAGGACGTTCGTTACGCAAGCTTGCCCGCGGAGGCTTCGGGCGAAACGTACTCATCCGCGCCGTCGCGAGCATCCAGTTACCAGCCTCCCGACGTGCCCTACCGTCCCCTTGGTGACACGCGAGTTTCTTATGCGTCTCGAGCGGGCCGTGCCACGCCAGACACTGCCATAGGATCATCCGTCTCGTCCGTCGCTCGCGGTTCGGACTCGCACGGTGCAAATTACTACCATCCGTATTTATCTGTTCAACAACACCACCATGCACAATCATCGACCTACTTCCAAGGGTCAGGTTCCACTGGGGAAGTGTGGTCCAGCACCAGAGACGATCAAAGTCGGACCCAGATCCAGTCGTGGTCTCAAACTAGCCAAGACCTAGGCGTGGATGACAGGCACCGTGGGTATCCTCAGCTTGGGTCATCGCATGCCTGGGCCAACACCAGTGCATCAGAGGGAATACCTTCATCCAACTCTGCAGCATCCACGGCTAGCTTCGAATTCCCAACGCTTAATTCACCATTCTATCCAGCCCAGAGCGGCGCTCAGGAATCCTTCCCGTCGTCTTCTATGCCGCCCATCTCGGTTCAGTCCCAGCAATATGGCGCTGTCGCGTCGATGCCAGGGAACCCCGTTTCAGCGCGATCATATTCATCACTGCAACAAGCATACGGTTCCGGCTCGTCTTCCACTATTGGTTCATACCAGCAGCAGGCCAGGACCGCTCCCACACACCCTTCCGGTCAACCTGTGCCTTATCCACCTACGCAATCGACCGGCACCCCCCCTACTGGATCAGGGGGAGACCCGTCGCAAATGCGGTACTGGCCAAGGGAGAGATAGTACATCTAGAATGAGAATAATGTCATCGTCACATAGATTTTTGGGACTTGACACTCCATATGCCCATCGAACAGTCTATGTTTTTTTTTTTTGGTTTCTTTTTTTTTTTTTTTACTGCTATCGTCACATTGTCGTCGCATCCTCATCGCTACTGCTCTGCTCGTCTGTCCCGCAATTGTATTTTAACTGTGCCAACTAATCTTGTCACGATCGTATTGTAGCCGTTTGTGTATCACAGAGTTGTGTTTTGTCCGCCCGATCGTGAGCTGGCCTGGAATCCTAACAAGGCGTCCGTGTCAAGGATCAAACCTTCCAGTTTGAGCACGAGCGACAATCAGAGCCTCGACATGCGCCATTGCAACACTGGATGTAGTCTCCTTGCTCCATGGATGGCGAGAAGCACTCATGGTCACCCTCTCCCCTCTATCCCCCGCGTCACTAGAGGTTCGAGACCCATCACCACTTCTTTCGCCCCATCACCACTTCTTTCGCCTCATCACCACTTCTTTCGCCTCATCACCCGCAAGATTAAAAAGTCGCGGCGGGTGTGGTAATACACGATCATGTGGACCGTGTTTCGGGGTCGAGAGTGGATGCACGGCGGTGGGCACAAAAGGGCTCCGAACCAGATGTAGGTGCCGCCACGAGGTGAGCGGACGGTGATGCCATTGCTGTGCCAATCCAACCCCAACGCCGCGGGACACACTGAGCACCATTGGACCCTGTGCATAACCGTGACATGGGAGGGGGGAGAAGTATATGGAGACATGGAGGCATGGATACGAGACTCGGGCGAGAATAACGGGCCCTTGCGTATTTCACGGCAAACTCGTCCGTTTGACGGAGTCCGCGGCTGAAAGATGCGTCAGTTTCAAGACATGAACAAAAAGTCAGGGATCCGTTACACGCACCTGTCAAATCTTCACCTTCACCGTTGATCGGGGAGAGGGAGGGGGGGCGTATTGTTGACAGCGCAAGGGCAGTCGACGTGCCAGAAACATCGTCATGATCTGGGTCTGCATGCTGTCTAGGCCAGGTGACTCATCAATCCATTAGAAGTTGCATGCGGTTGGGCGGTCGTATCCTCTGTTTTCGCCCGCGGTGAAACCGGAAAAAAGACATGGGCACCGTGGGTCAGGCTGCACACGAGAGTGAGCGACATGACAATCGAGATGAATAGAGTTGATTCATACATTTTTCTCTTGAATGATCCGAAGATCGTGAACCTCCGCATCATACAGATAAAATCGTGATGAATGATGGTTGTCCCATCTGTTACCAAACGGCGACGCCACAATCAGAGCCCCCAGGTATAAGGAGGGTCGGTACACCGCCCTTGTCGGACAATGGTAGAGCTGTTTCTCTGTTCATTTCTTTCTGGAATTCGGTAGCCGCCACCATCAGTCGGGCCGTGCGTGATAGGGCTCAAAGGTGTGCAGTTGAGTGACGATTGGAAGGATGCTGCATCGCCTGTGTGGCACCGCTCGCACTCTCGAAAAACATCGGGCTATGTTGCCTACAATTTAATAACATGAGAGGGTCGAATAAGTCATATGGGCAATGATATCTACCTTGCAAAGCCGGAGACGGTAGCCAAGCATAAGTAAGTGTGTATACATCCTTTGATCCTGCTAAGTAATGAGTTGAGATGGCTGACAAGTTGGAGAATGTGGGCTGGGTGAAGGGGAAAGGAGGCCGTGGCTAGCCTCCATTCGCGGGCATTTCCGTACCGGCGTGTTTCTAAATCAATAGATCAAACACCTGTCGTGCAGGCAACTTCGTGAGTCAGCGCAGGTCACGAGAAAACAAAAGAGGATAAAAAGGTCATGAGGCTTTCCATGTGCGGACAATTCAATCATTGTTCAGCATAATATTCCTCTTCGGAACAAGACGGCGGGGGAAAAACAAGATTGATATTCCAGTGTCATTTCTGAGCTTGAACCCAGACCGTGAGAGGGCGGTCAAACAGAAGTGTTCCGAAAAATACTATCGTAAAACTCCCAACAATATAATGGCTGTGACACATACCGCGTGGTCGGCATTAAAGTTCCAAGTGTATTCAGCGCCGGTAGTGTGCGCTGGAACAAGGTTTGAAGTTTGGAGAAACGCACGGACAGGCGCACCTTACAACCGACCAAATTGTGTGTGAACAACGAAGGTATAAGCAATTCATTCGCTACAAGCCTACGGCACTATTCGTAAGTTACCGATGCCATACTGATGCGTCAGATTAGCAACGCTTGCCGGAGCCCGGAACTGTCTCATCGGGTCGGGACTCAATGGACAATCCCGAAAGTCTCGCTGGAGTGAAAGGGACCGAAGAAAACCGGACCGAAGAACTGCATCGGTCTCGGGTAGTTGCGTGCTAGACCTCATGGTGTCGAAACTCAGCACCAAACGCTGTCGAAACCAGTCAACTTCGGAACCAAGATTACACATAAGAACATTCACGACGCGATTTCGTGTATTGGTGCTTGTAGTCCACTCTATGCTCAAGACAACATTACAGCAGTGACATAGCTAGGTTTTTTGTGTAAAGGGGAGAAAAACAAAAAAGCGCAGAAGCATCTATGTGGCATTGTGTCAGGAATTTTCATGAATGGCAAGGACACGATACTACTCACCTCATGAACCAACATGGAATGTTAGGCCCTAACTGACATGCCACCTGGCTGCGAACCCCTGGCCCAGTTATGCAGGTACTATGAGATCTCCCCACGTCCTGGCCGCAAACACCCCAGCCGCGAATACACCCACTGCCGTGAATATACTGATGTTCCCCACGAGCTTTTCTGGTGCAAGTACTTCCTCCCGGATGAACCAGGAGAACGCGGATTCGTTAGGGTCGTTGAGAGCGCGTCGCTGTGGGGGTACGCCAAACATGGCTGCGTTTTGAGGAGGTGCGCGGCGTGCCATTGGATGATACAACAAGTGTGCTTGAACTTGAAAGGGCAGTGTGTGACTTGGTCAAGAAAATCTGATGGGCAAAGAAACTACGCCGGCATTTGCCGAGTGTGCTGCTGAGTCGCGGGATCATTTCATCAAGCCTGGTTTGACTGAACCTCTTAGGAAGCTTACTAGCAAATACTTTACTACATATACATATGTATTATGAGTGGATTTCAGTCCATGGTTTCTCAGAGGTAGAGATTGTCTACAATGGTGACTGACATCCGTTTTTTCTGCTTCTGTAGGTGGTGAAACTGGCTCAGATCTGCCCACTATTAGTCAGTACTTCTGAGTCGATAACTCACTGCGCATTGCGTCATCGGACGAGAGGTAAGTAAAACTCGCGAGAGCCCCTCTACCAGGTTTTGCACCATGATGTTCGCCTGTGCACTAATGCTCCCCGTCCTCGCCTTCGTTCCTTCTGTGTTCGCAGAGGGTAATCTCACTGGCCTCCTGCAGGCCCTCAATTCAACTGGTCTTGATCAGTTTGCCAACGCTACAGCGTCCTTGAACGGTACCACTATGGGCAGACAGGTACTGGCTCAATTATCCGAGGGAAACAAGACTATTTTTGCCCCTTCGGATCAAGCTTGTGTGTATCCCTTTAAAAGGATCGTGTTATCTTCCTTATGTTGCTTCCAGGGCTCTCCGTGAACCCTGCCTTCATTGGCAACGAGACCAGCTTGGCTGATATTATCTCCTATCATATTGTCTCGGGTAACCTCGTCAACGAAACACAGACATACCCCAACGAGACAATCGGACACACTCTACTTGATGACCCGAACCTTGTCATGCTCGAAGGAGACCAGTCCCAAGTTCTGGTGTGGTCCAAGGTAGACAATGGGTCGCTTTTTGTTATGAACAATGGGTAATCCAATCCGCCCACCCTTTGTTCTCTCTCATTCACCCAATACAGGACAAACATCACGGTCACGAACACGACAACTTTTAACACCAGTGCGATTTTAGCAATCAACTCTGTGCTGGTCCCTCCGCCCAATATCTCTGCTGTCTTGAACAATCCATCGTATAATACTTCACTTCTCGTGGCTATTCTGCAGTCTACGACTCTTCCAAATGGTACTTCATTTCTTGATAAAATAAGTTCCGCCCGCGGCATCACTCTGTTCGCACCGAACAATGCAGGCGTCCAAGCGGCGCAAAGCTCTCTATCTGGTCTTTCGAAGAACGCGACAGCACTTCTAAATGTTATCTCTAATCACGTTTGTCGCTCTCTCTTGTACTGTCGGCAGATACACAAGTGATCTACATCAAACAGGTCATTAACGGAACATCGATTTATTCGAATGAAATCTCAAGCTCGAGCCCTGTAATATCAGCAGGTGGTGAAGATTACGCTTTCTGTTCCAACTCTACAGGTTTCTTCGTTTCCGTTGGAGGATCCAATCAAGTCCAAATTGTGGAACCGAACGTGTTGACGTCCAACGGCGTCGTCTACATCGTCAACGGTGTGATGTTTGACACAAATTCAAATCCTGGAGTCGCTAGCTCTGCGTAAACCTGATTCCCGAGCTTGTCATATGTTACAACGTACTCATTACATGACACAGTTTTGCTTCTGCGACATCTGCCGCGGCTCATTCTACTACGACCAGCTCTGTCACTTCAACATCAGCATCTACTTCAACCCCTACTCCGACCCCAACATCTGGAGGAACGGCAAAGGCTGGTTTCAGCAATTGGAAGACAGGAGCACTGATAGGTATGGTTGTTGGCTTTGGGGAACTCGTTTGATTTTGCTTTGCTCCACAAGAGTGTTTCGCTATTTGCATCGTTCCATTTCTCGTTGTCACATATCTTGTATCGATAGCGTTTATGTCCAACTACAGCTAGAAGGTCTCATTGCATATATCATATCTGATAAGATGCGCGGCACCAATAAGGGCCACAAGCTGTGTAACCAGTGGACACTGCAACAATAAGTCTTCTTGAGCTTTTGTGCTCTACCCCACTCAGCCTGCGAACTTGACTGCGACTCTGGCAACTTTCCTCGAAGTCGCGCCCTTCTCTACCTTCGAGGGATACTAACGACTTATCTGTGTCATCTTAGCATCTAAACATGAAGCATCTATCACTGAAAGACGCGCTCTTACCCCAGCCACCCAGCTTTGTCAAGAAGCAACTATATGAATTACACGAGGTACTCGGAACTGGGACATTTGGAAAAGTTGTGGTGAGTCGTGCAATACCACCCATGCAATGGTATCCATGCCGTTGGCGGTGCTGGCTGGGCCGAATAGGTTCTCGCTCCTGGCCGTTTCCGTCGAGACCTGACAACTGACGTTGTTTTCTTTCCGTTTCATTGTTTTTTAATAGAAAGCAACATGGCATGTCCCAGCAGACCAGGTCGACATCGCACGCCAGGGTGCTCCTGCATCTTCGACCCCGAGTCCAGTCGAACCTCATGGTCACTCGACGATCCCCCTTTTCAGCGCGGCCTTGCACCGTACCTCGGGCTTCTCTTCACCGAATTTGCGCGCCGTGACCACCAAGGAGGTCGCTCTCAAGGTGATCCCCAAGAAGAAAGTCAAGGGAAATGAAGAAGCCGTGTGGGGCGAGATGGAAGTCTTGAAAGGTCTCGATCACCCAAACATTGTTCGTCCTTCCCATTTCTCTCAAATTAACTGATCGTCATTCGATCCTTTTTAGGTGAAGTTCTATGACTGGTTCGAGTCGAGGAGTAAATACTATCTCTCTTTCGAGCTTGCCACTGGTGGCGAGCTGTTTGAGCGGATATTGCAGAGAGGTAAATTCACAGAGAAGGATGCTGTGTCTGTCATTCGGTTCGTTATCTCGGTTATATGTGGGTCATATGATCATGTCTCACGCAACATTATTAGGTCTGTGTTGTCAGGAGTGAAGTACCTTCACGACCATGACATCGTCCACCGTGACCTCAAGTGGGTATATTTACGATTCTGCTTTCATGCTTTATAACGTCATCTTAGACCTGAAAACATTATCTACCAAACAAAGGACCCGAACAGTGACATCGTCATTGCCGATTTTGGCATGTATGTCATTGAGCCTTCTGTCAAGAAAACTGCCTCTAAATTTAGGATCCATTCATAGCGCCAAGCACCTACATTCTCCAGAAGAGCAACTACATTCCCTGGCGGGCAGTTTTGGTTATGTAGCACCTGAAGTTTTGAACAAAACCGGGCACAGCAAGGCTGTTGACATATGGTCGACAGGGTATGTGTCACTCTGTGCCCGTGCAATACCGCTATTGATACCTCAACCTCACGCAGAGTAATTACATATGTCTTGTTGTGCGGGTATTCGCCATTCAGAGCAGATGATATGAAAGAAATGATCAAGGAGACCACCGACGCCAGGATCGAGTTTCATGAGCGCTATTGGAGCAAGATTTCCGATGAAGGTAAAGATCACCTTACCTCAACTGTTCTTCCTTATTGATAAGTGTGCAGCTAAAATTTTCATCAAACTCTTACTCAACCCGGATCCAACAAGACGACCGACGGCAACTGAAGCCTACAATAACCACGTAAGCCATTGTTTCACTCATCTAGGGCGGTGACCTTACTTGCGACATGGGAATGTGCAGTGGCTGACAGCGCATGAGGCATCGACAGAGCACGACGTCGCTTTCGGCTTGCGCGAACACTTTGACGCCAAGAAACGGTGGCGCTCTGCTATCGCTTCTGCGCGTGCCATTAATCGCTTTGGGAAGCACTCTAGAGCTTCGAGTGCATCGAGCACTGGTAGTGGAGGATGGGGAAGAGATCACATCCATTCCGAAGCTGAATTAATCAGTAGCGAAGCCCCTTCTCACGATGGGAGCCCAAGCGACGCTTCAGAGTCGTTTACGAAATTGAGTCTCGCGGATACTGATCCAGGGACAAACGACAACGTCAAGGTCACTGGACCGGAGGGTGCGACTGAGGAAAAGGGTAAGGAAGAGGGTTCTTTATCTGCTGGCGATGCCTTGACTGGAGGTAGTGAGACTTGCTTGAAGGACGCAGCTGACGGGGGCTCGTCGAACGCGCAGGCTTCGGGTCAGGCGGAGACGAACTCGAACCAGTTGGCAGAATCTGAGACGAAGAGGTCGGTGTCGGATCCTAACAAGAACCTGTCGGTTGATCCTGTGGGCTCATCTCACCCCGAAAGGGCCGAAACCCCGCGGAGCGTCGAATCGGATTTCTCAGAACTGAGGATGCCAGGCACGTTTCATGTATCGAAGTCCGAGTCAGAGAGGAGTCAGAGGACCCCGATCAGGTGGTCGGAGACGTTTAGAAAGTTTGGCTTATTTAGGGCCTGATCTACTGTATGCTATCGATGCCTAGTGACAATGTATGCTTAAGTATGTATCCCTCAAACCCTTGTGCACGCTTACTGGTCCCAGTGCTTAATCACTTTCTCCGACGACCGCAATTGAGGTCCTTTACCATGCGTTTTATAAAGCCTGGGACGCTCACACAAGTTCCTAGCAGGTACTCGAGAGCCGAAGCAGATTAGGCTGGTGGCAACTCAACATCAGTGCATTCCACGCGTCCCTCTACATATCCCGATATTAACGGGGGACGGTCACAGAGCGGACGTTACCGAACGAACTTAAAAACTTGCTGATTCGGCAACTTGCAGTGATCCGAAGGTAAGTCACTCAGCACGCGCGCAGAAGCGGCGCCGAATCGGGTGGATCCGATCGCCAGAGCGCTGTGATGAAGGCGGTGTCCGAGTCACCGCCTGAGTCTTCTTGCCTCATTCGACAATGGCAACAAGCCCAAGGCGGGTGTTGATCATTGGGGGAGGTCCATGTGGACTTGTGACCCTGCGAAACTTGCTCGAACGCGGCGAGTTTGAGGATGTGCAACTCGTGGAACGGCGGGACAACATCGGAGGTGTTTGGTGAGTCCGGTCCCTAGCCAGGTCTCATCGCCCGAACCTAACATGGATTGCGATGCAAAGGTATCAGTCACGAAACGAACACGCGAATGACGACTCAGATCCACTGGCAGCGTCCCGCTCGCGTTGGCCAACGCCAGCGTATCCTGCTCTAATCGGAAACGTGATCCCTGAATTTCTATCTTTGTCGGGGTACCCGTTCCCTACACCTCCGAGGGAGGGCCAACCGTTCCCAACGCTCCGCGAGACCTATGATTATATCGCCGCGTTTGCACGTCCTCTGTTTGAGCGCGGGAAGATCAGGCTCCATCACGAGGTGGTGGATGTTGCAGAAATAGAAGCTGAAGACGGTGGCGGTTGGAGGGTTGCAATGACAGATTGGAGCAAAGGTAGTGGGAGTGGGGTCAGCCTGAAGGAAGAACGATGGGACGCGGTGGTCATTACGACGGTGTGGTACGACAATGCGTATTATCCAGACGTTGAGGGTCTCGACGACGTCAAGCTGACGGGCCGAGTTTTGCACGCACAGACGTGGCGGGGTCCAAGTGGCTACGAGGGCAAGGTAGGATGATCCACGTCTTTATGTTACCGACGGAGGCCCATGTTGATTTTTTTTTTTTCGCTCGACAGCACGTCGTAATCATAGGCAACGCCAACTCGGCGAACGAGATGGCAGCACAACTGGTTCCGGTCGCTCAGCTTCCTGTTTATCGCTCTACGCGTCGTGTGTCTATATTCCCGTCCCTCCCTGACGACTGTATTGAGGACGTGGGCCCCGTCTCGCGGTACAGCAGAGGCGCGAATGGGAAGATCACTGTTCATCTGCAAGATAGGACCATCGATGACGTTGACTACGTCTTGTTTGGAACTGGGTATTACCCAGACGTGCCATACCTCCGGGTACTAGGACCTGCCGTGGGTACGTCAGACAGAGCGCGACGCTCTCTGGATCGTCTCACCCATCGGCACATCCAGCCCATTCGCGTCCCTTCGCTCTACCGACACGTACTCTATGCACACAACACCTCTCTGGCGTTCATCGGCGCCCTCATATCCTTTACCCCCTTTGCAATGGCTGATCTCACGAGCACATGGCTCGCATTGGCGTGGTCATCTCCAGCAGGGACAGGGACAGGGACAGGGACGCGTACAGGTAGCAAGGTCACCGTACCACCAACGGTCGCGTCGAGACTGGCGGACGAACAAGACCGGCTGCAGATACTCCATCAACTCCGGTCGGAAACAGACAACCCGTCTGACCTCGTCTCGTTTCATTTTTTGGGACGCTACGAATTACCGTATGCCCAGGTGGCACGCGCCGAGATCGTACGGGCAGCACCTGAGCTCGGGGACGTTCTTGCGCCGTGGGACGACGCGCAGGACGCGAGGCGGTTTGCGATGTATGCGACCAAGTTGGATAGTCTGTATGTGCTTGCTGGTAAGACAGGAGAGCCTTGATGTATCGGCACTGTGCCCGAAACTGGAATGGTCGACTTTTTGTCGTGTACGTTGTGACCCTCGGGAAAACTTACCGGTACTACAAGGGGTGGAGCCTTGAGCGGCACGAACGACTTCATGACATGCATCGTGTCGTTAATTTTTGTTTTGCCAAGGTTGGATTCACCTCCTGGTAGGTGTCTGACAAACCAAATAGCGGCTTCGACTTGATGTTGTGAACCTCCACGCAACTTCATTCTTCTCACACGCTGCCTGGTTGGGAACGGAAGAAGGCCGGACTATCAGGAGGCTGCGGGGGCGCTGCACGAACTTGCTATTGGACGTCTCCGGGATAGTGGGAGGGCGTCGTTTACTGAGTGCCGTGGATTCCGTTCATGCATGTAGGTCTTTGAATATTCAGATATCTATACGTCGGTATCGTATACTCGACCACACCTGCAAAACTTTATAAGTAGTTACTTGCTGCAAGTACTTACGCTGCCAGTAAAATACACATTGTACAAGTATGCACTAGCAACGAACAACAAATAAAATATCAGAAGCCATGTAGATGTGCATGCGTGAGCATGAGCATGTTTCGGGCACTGCCACATTCTGAATGGCCTGTTCCTCGTGCGTGCGCTCATTGTCAAGACCAGGTCACGTCTCAATTGGTGTTGTACCGTCGACGACTCCGACTCCTGGGCTACTGGCCGAGAGGGTGGTGTCCATTGCGATATGCAAAAGTGTCATCCGCAAAACGAACAAGAAAATGGCCATCACGACGACTCCGGTCCAAGTACCAGCATTATCCTCAGCTACGTCAATTGGGCAACACCACAAAGTTCTTGGAAATATTACCCATCCCAAGATGGTGGATGTCGCAGACATTGAAGCCGGCGGTTGAAGGGTTGTGATGACCGATTGTAGCAAGGCCGGGCAGTGGACATGGAGGCGGGGTCAGGAAGGGGGAACGATGGGAGAAAGCCGGACGTTCGCGCTCCGTTAGTATGGACAGCGCGAACGTCTGGCTTTCCAATAGAACTTCCCACGAGGAACTTGTCTGTTTTCACAACTTTATCCCGTTAATTTGATCTTCCAAACACCACCATCTCTTCCTTTGCTCAACATGAGCCCGGAAGAGAGGCTGAGACTGACCGAAGAATTGGTCGCGATGACGATCGTGAAGCTGGTGCCCAACGGTTCAGCGGCACAATGGAAGCTCGCCGTGCAGGTCATTGATTCAGCCATGGTAAGAATTCTTCTACGCAGCGAGCTGTGGAAAGTCGTTAGTAACTACCTATAGGACGATGTCCGCGCTGCCATTGGAGAGGCAGCGCAAATTCCTCTTCTCCTGATCGCTATGGACAACTACCGGGATAAAGGTAACGACGGGGGGCCAGCATGGGACCGCATAATAAGCTGCTGTTACACCGACATCGCGGATCATCCCTGGAGCTCCCGTTGCTCGGGAATGAAAGGTGGGCACGGTGAATGGGCAGTTGCGACGGCCAAGGGGTCCGACATGCCTGGAGTCAAGATGGAACTGGCAGAAAAGGAGCCAGAGGAGGAGGGTGACAATGACTCTGACGACAAGCGCGCGGAAGACGAGCAGGAGAGGGCCACATCCATGCCACTCCCGCCATGTTCAGCCTGCCTGTTGAAAGGCATAACGTGCGTAGCCAGCGGATCGGGTGCTTGCAAGGAATGTCGGGCAAAAAAGAAACGTTGCGACCGCGTCAAGGAGAAGCGAGGCCGGTCTGGCTCCCCCCCAACGTCCATACCGCCTGCGAAGCGGACACGGAGTCGATCTCGCGGCCGTGCGTCGCGCCCCTGCCCACCTTCCTCAGCCGCCAAGTCGAATTCCCCCACACCATCCCCATGTTCATCATCTCTCACGAAACCTCAGCAGCAACAGACTGTGGAACTATCCGGGGACCTCCACAAAGGGGCCAAGAGTAAGGCTGCATCATTTTTCGAAGGCCTCACACTGACGACATGACAGGGCCGAAACGGGCGGTTTCATCCGTCCACGCTGCAGCAACTGCATCGCCATCTACCTCATCCTCGCACCTGCCCTCCCTCAACCTCCGCCGCCGGCGTGCGCCCTCTCCAAACCGCGGCCCCGTTGCTCCGTCCCGCGCTATCACTACTCCCTCTCAAACAGGACTCAAGCCCGGACCGGCGTACTCACTTCAAAACGCGCCGCTCGTTACGAGGGGCGAGTTTGAACACTTCATTGGAGAGCATCGTGCCCTGATAGCGCGCGTGGAGGAGCTAGAACAAGAGAAGCAGCACCGTGCCATGATGGAAAATATTGAGAGGATGAACTTTATGTTGCGGGTTATGGAAGCCATAAAGGGACCCCATGTCGGCGGGTCATCAGAGGGAGCAGTGCCGCAGATAGATGTCTCATTGCCAGGATCCACCGCCATTTAATGTCCAGTTACATATTGATATCGCCCACTACAGCTAGCCAGCCATGATACCTTGTAAACTAGTCATTGAAGTCATTTGCAATATTCAGAGTGTATTTTTTTATGATAGAGGAGAAAGAAATGAACAATTCCGACCGTTGTGATCAATGGTCTTACTAGCTTGTAGACGAACAGTGATCTTCTCATTAGTAGTAAGTACCCCGAAGGATCAGCATGGGCGGCGTCCGTCAGTAACTTGAAGAGACGTGGATACGCCATACGCCCCGTAGCCACTCGGAACCCTCTGGTACGTCTTTGCAGGCAAAACTCAACCCGTACAACTTGTTGGGACTAGCATAGCTCCAGAACTTGTCTAGTCCGGTGACCAGACCGCATGCCCAGGCGGGGTGCGCGGAGGTCGCGCGGGTGGCATCCGAGCCCTACCTAGCTGGCCCGACACCTAACGCCATCACGGTGGGAGGATACACAGGACGAGAAGACAACGGTTTGTGTGTCCTCGTACGCTACGTGCCCTTTGAGACACTTGCAAGCCCTTGTGTAGAATGCCTCGAGGCCGGCCCGACCAAACGACCGGACGCGGAGCGGGTCGTTTGTCCAGGCAGGCGCATTTGTGACAGTCCGGTGGCGACTTGATCGACCCAAGACCCCGCTGAGGATCCATAAGGTTATGCATATAATGATGACTGCGTCTCGACTTACGACTTGAGGTCGTGGTCACAAAGGGGGGTGCTACCATCCCAATTGATGGAGCAAAATAATGCACACGGACCTCAAGAAATCTCATAACGCATTGTCTTCACGTACTCTCCGAGCCCTTGCTTGTTATCGCGCGCTTTACATAAACTCAGAGCAAAAGATTTCCGTTCGTGAGTAGGAGCAGGTAAGATTCGGGTTTTTCCGTTCAAGCGAGAACCAGCAAGCGCCTCGAGTAAGCCTGTCTCATGGAGCGCTCAGCACCGGGGCTGCATACCGTTGCGCACATCCTGGGCACAACTTTATCTTTTACAAGCCGATCCCGAGTCTGTACAGCCATATTGCATGTGGTCCTCTCCGTCTTCGATACAAACAAGTTCAAACGTTGCTACGACGAAGCCCCAGAATCTCCGTCGCTTGCCTAGGAAATTGTCACAACGATCTTCCCGCTAAGGAAACACAATTTAATGACCCTCTCCATACGTCAAGGAAGATCTAACTCGCCTATTCTTGCTCTCCGCCATCTCGCGGTGTGCTTGCTGAATCTCGTTCCAAGGGTACACCTGGGCAATCAAGTTCAAGCACGGTCGATGCCCGACGGACCAGATTAGAAGCTCCCGAAAGGGACACAAACCTTATGCATATAGGTCCGTAGCGGCCCGTTGCCTTCTGCCCCTGTTATCTGGCTGACTACCGCCCCAAAGCTGGCACTACTATCGTCGAGGAGTCTGTCCACACGGCTTGGCGCTGTCGACATACCTGTTGATCAGCTCCGTCTGATAATCCAAACTCCGAGACCGCAGCGTGGACCCCTGGATCTTGAGCCGCTTGTACAGGATCGGCCGAAGATCGACCGAAGGAACATCACCGCCTTTGAACGGGTATTCCTTTAATAAGAGTTTCGCGGATAGCAAGCGTCGCATCTTTACCGCTCAAGAATGCAAGGAGAACCATCCTCCCGTCAATTGCCAGCGAATCAATGTTCTTTTCCAGTGGGTACGTCCGACGAAATCGATTATGACATCGACGCCCTTGCCTTTAGTGGTTTGCTTGACGTGTTCTGCGAAATTGTCGCTGGTATAGTTCACGGCATGGGTCGCGCCATTTGGAATGGAAAGGAGCCATTCTAGCTTGTCCCTGGTTGATGCCGTCGCTGTAACGGTGTGCCTGTGCGGTGATTAGCAGACCGGGCCAGCCCATATCGTGCAAACTTGATATGGCAAACACACTCACGCGCCAAGAACACGTGCAATCTGGATTGCTGCGACCCCCTACACCGGAAGCACCAGCATGAACGAGGACGTCGTCACCTTTGTTTACTTGGCCATATTTGACCATTGCTTGATAGGCTGGACACAGTATAAACAATCAGGCCCCGTAATACCCGATTGATGTGGCATCAACCGGGCATGAAATCGCCACCCGCACCTGTGATGTAGTTTTCAGGAATGCTTGCTGCCTCCACCCATGACAAGGAGGCGGGTTTCTTGATCAATAGACCTTGGTTACATACAACGTACTCGGCGTACGCTCCCTTATAAAAAAGATGTTGTGAGACCGCTTCAGTATAAATCGGAGATCCATACGCCTCCAACGAGGCCGTAAACCTCGTCGCCCAGAAACCATTTTGTAACACCGGGCCCAAGTTGGTGAACAATACCAGAAAATTCGACACCGAGGATGTGGGAGGTACCAGGAGGCGGAGGATACATGCCCTCACGCTGTGCCAAATCCATGCCATTGAGACCAAACGCAGTAATCTGTGAGCGCCTTGAGTCGGGTGGGCCGTGTCGCGGTACGAAATGATTGAACGAAGCTTACTTTGACAAGCACTTGTCCCTCCTTTGGCACCGGCCGTTCGATATGCCCGACATATAGGTTCTCGATAGGACCTTTTCCGTCCTTGATTAACACAGCACGCATTGTAGACATTCTGCCGGTGAGTGGGGAGGTGATTGTATGAATGAACTCAGGGGGCCATGTATTACCCACGCGTCTGAATCTAGTCTGAATCAGGGACGTCTGGACCTGGTGGCCCGGAGGATCGCGAAAAACTTTCTCTTTTATTCGAGGATCCCATAAGCACACAAATGGATGACTCGGACGTGCTCAAGAGCGCGCGTACTACGGTCGGGCGTCCTATTTCCTATGCACGTCAACCTATGTAGCGCCGGCAGCAGCACACGCCGAAGATGCATTATACGGTTTTTGACGTACGATTGAGTCAAACTCATTGTAGGTCTTGGGAAACCACGCAGCCCCGTGCGCAGTTAGTATGGCCCTCAAAAAAGGCGCTCTCGTGTGTCTTTCATTTAATACTTTCACAGCTCGTTTTTCTGGTCTAACAGCAATGACCAGGAGATCCCGCGACGGAGAAAAACGATCACGACCTAAATCAGGGACGTCCGGTAGCCCGGCTGAGGATCGCGAAAGCTCCGGAAATAAACGACGACGACTCGGATCAAGGAGGTCGCCGCCTAGTACCCCAAAAGTAGGAGGCTCGCGGCCTAGGTACTGATTTGCTAATTTATACCTGTTCTATAGGACAACATACAGGAATCCGGCGTTTCTAACGCCTACCATGAATGTGCGGGGCAGTACAAAGACACGGACGAAATAGCTAGACCCTCACAGGATGTGCCTTCTTCATTACGCTCCGCAGCGTACACGGACAAGGACAA